>JACBWV010000825.1:8655046-8821884 GCA_013435795.1 Chlamydomonas sp. ICE-L | reverse complement strand
AACTATAACACTCTCCAGCCTTACCCACACCCATTCCCCTCCCACACCTCCCCCTACCCCTCCTACCCCTCCCCCACCTGTCCCACCCCCCCTCCCGGTCCCCACTCCCACCATAAAACATTTACCACCTCATCCCGATTTCTATTCTTGCAGGCTAGCAGATCCCTTACAGCACACCCATCAAGTTTCACAGAGAGGAAGTGCTGGTGGTGGATTACATCCCCCCTCCCCATTTCCCCTGCACCCCCCCCTATCACCCTCCCCACTCCCCATCCACACTTCCCCCATCCCCCCCCCACTACCACTCCAACCTCCACCCCACCCATCCCCGCTTCTAACTTGCAGGCTGCGAATTTCCCACACCCATGAAGTCCATAGAAGAGATGAAGTGCTGGTGGTGCTGACATCCCCCTCACCATAAAAAAAAGCGGAAAAAGATAAGGGCGGAAAGATGTGGAGGATAGTACAAAAAAGGATACAAAAGAAAAGAGGAAAAACGGGGAAAACAAGAAAAGAAAAAAAAAGAAAAAGAAAAAGCGAAAAAAAAGAAACAAGAAAAGAGAAAAAACAGAGAAGCCCCACCCCTCTCCTTCCCTCCATACCCCTTCCCCCTCCCCCCTCCCAACCCCCCTCCCCCCCTCCAATCCCCCCTCCCCCCCTCCCCCTCCCCCTCACCCTAACCACTCCACCATCCCCGCGCTTATAACTTTCAGGATCTTTGCAGCACCTGTCGGCCACTTCCATCAAAGTCATTGAGATGAATGCTGGCGGTGCTACATCACCCCCCCCTAATCCCCATCCCCCCCCACACACCACCCACCCCCACCCCCCCCCCTATCCCCTCCACTTCCAACTCCCACCCCCCCATCCCACCTACCCCTACCCCTATAAACAATCACAATCTCCCAAAAGCCCCCCTACATCTCCCCTCCCCCTCCCCCCTGCTCCCCTCTCACTCCCCACCTCCCCTCCACCCTCTCCACCTCCCCATCCTGCTTCTAACTTTCAGGCTTGCAGCACCTTTCCGCTACTTCCATCAAGTCAAGAGATGAAGTGCTGGCGGTGCTGACAGTTGGCTTCATGGAAAGTGACGGAATGCATCCCCATGTAACATGGCCTACGTACCTGCAGTTGATCTCGTCTAGTATGACGACGATGATCAAAAACACTTGCCTGCCCAGGTACCTGACTCTGGTGCGTGGGGGTCAGGGTGTGGGTGGATGGGTGTAGTGTGGGTGGGTGTGGGTGGTGGTGTGCGGTACTGAAATAGCTTATTTCTGGGCGGCGATAGCTGGAATGCATTTCCATGTAACATGGCCCACGTACCTGCAGTTGATCTCGTCTAGTATGACGACGATGATCAAAAACACTTGCCTGCCCAAGTACCTGACTCTGGTGCGTGGGGATCAGGGTGTGGTGTGTTTGGGCGGGGTTGGGTTGGGTTACATAAAAAGCTTCTTTTCGGGCAGCGATAGCTGGATGGCTCTCTCGTGTAACTTGGCCCACATACCTGCAGTTGATCTCTTCTAGTATAACAACTTAGTATCCCTAAAACACCAAGGTTCATAATTTATCACGTGTGCTGTATATAGCACCTTCAAAACCGATGTACAGCACCTTCAAAAGCGGTGTACAGCACCTTCAAAACCCTGTATACTGCACCATCAAAACCAGTGTACAGCACCTTCAAAAGCGGTGTACAGCACCTTCAAAACCCTGTATACTGCACCATCAAAACCAGTGTACAGCACCTTCAAAAGCGGTGTACAGCACCTTCAAAGCCCTGTATACTGCACCTTCAAAAGCGGTGTACAGCACCTTCAAAACCCTGTATACTGCACCATCAAAACCAGTGTACAGCACCTTCAAAACCGGTGTACAGCACCTTCAAAGCCCTGTATACTGCACCTTCAAAACCGGTGTACAGCACCTTCAAAGACCTGTATACTGCACCATCAAAAGCGGTGTACAGCACCTTCAAAACCCTGTATACTGCACCATCAAAACCGGTGTACAGCACCTTCAAAGACCTGTATACTGCACCATCAAAAGCGGTGTACAGCACCTTCAAAACCCTGTATACTGCACCATCAAAAGCGGTGTACAGCACCTCCAAAACCCTGTATACTGCACCATCAAAACCGGTGTACAGTACCTTCAAAGACCTGTATACTGCACCATCAAAACCGGTGTACAGCACCTTGAAAGACCTGTATACTGCACCATCAAAAGCGGTGTACAGCACCTTCAAAACCCTGTATACTGCACCATCAAAAGCGGTGTACAGCACCTTCAAAACCCTGTATACTGCACCATCAAAACCGGTGTACAGCACCTTCAAAGACCTGTATACTGCACCATCAAAACCGGTGTACAGCACCTTCAAAGACCTGTATACTGCACCTTCAGCACCCTCAAAAACCCTCAAAACCCCTCCAAAAATGCGATAATAATCGCACAATTAAATTATCATCCCAGCTGAGATGATGATTTCATTACATTGTAGAGTTAAATTATCACTGTAGCGCAAACACAGGTCCATTGTCGGTTAAACGATTGTTTGGGGTTCAGTTCATCAGTGCTTTTTCTTTTTATGCCCTTCCTATATGGTTGGGCAAGTCCCTTTAGCCTATTTGGCCTACCCCTGGACTTCAACATACATACATTTTGCGGACCGCTACTGTGCCTGAGCTTGGACCTAGCAGGGTATTTAAGCTTGATAGTCAAGTCAAGTCCAGTCAAGTCCAGTCAAGTCAAGTCAAACCAAGCAAAATCAAGCCAAGCCAAGCCAACATACATACACATACCCTCGTGTAGCACCTTAACAACCCTTGTATGTAGCACCTTCAAAACCCTGTATACAGCACCTTCAAAGCTCTGCTCCCCTGTTGGCAGATGCAAGACCTCCACGATGCCACTGACATCAACACTGTGGCGCACTACGTCTTGTCCCACTTCCGCGCAATATTGGGACAGAAAAATAACCCGCACTCTTGCAAGCCTCCTCTTGGCTTTCACCTATATGTATAGCACCTTGAGAACCTTGTATACAGCACCTTCAAAACTCTACTCCCCTCTTAGTAGATGCAAGACCTCTACGATGCCACTGACATCAATAGTGTGGCGCACTACGTCTCGTCCCACTTCCGCGCAATATTGGGACAGAAAAATAACCCGCTCCCTTGCAAGCTTCTTCTTGGCTTTCACCCATATGTATAGCACCTTGAAAACCCTGTATACAGCACCTTCATAACTCTGCTCCCCTCTCGGCAGATGCAGGACCTCCACGATGCCACTGACATCAACACTGTGGCGCACTACGTCTTGTCCCACTTGCGCACAGTATTGGGACAGAAAAATAACCCGCTCCCTTGCAAGCTTCTTCTTGGCTTTCACCCATATGTATAGCACCTCGAAAACCCTGTATACAGCACCTTCCAAAACTATGCTCCCCTCTCGGCAGATGCAGGACCTCCACGATGCCACTGACATCAACACTGTGGCGCACTACGTCTTGTCCCACTTGCGCACAATATTGGGACAGAAAAATAACCCGCACTCTTGCAAGCTTCTTCTTGGCTTTCCCCCATATCACTATATGTATAGCACCTTGAAAACCCTGTATACAGCACCTTCACAACTTTGCTCCCCTCTTGCTAGATGCAAGACCCTCTACGATTGCCACTGACATCCAATAGTGTGGCGCCACTACGTCCTTAGTCCCACTTCCGCGCAATATCTGGGGCAGAAAAATAACCTGCACTCATGGTATCGCATGGCTCTGTGCTCAGAAGCAGGGACTACCCCGACCCATGCTTTACTTTTTGATGACCTGTCACAGGTGAGTTGCTTTGAATATCTGTCACAGGCAAGTTGCTTTGATGATCTGTCACAGGTGAGATGCTTTGATGATCTGTCGAAGGTGAGTTGCTATGCATTTTTGGCATAGCCCCTCTCTTCAAGGGGGCAGGAGCCCCCAGGGTTATTCATTTGTCCGTCCGACCGACCGACGGACCATCCGTCTGACCGAGACAAAGCCTGACACGTCAGCCAGCGGTTTCGTAACTGACTCGCTTCTGTTGCAACTGTCTTGCTCCGGGTGAACAGTCTCTGCTCATCTTGTAAGCGGGCGCTTGCACGTGCAAAGACCTTGTAACCTGGTTTTGGATCTGGGTTGATTTGGGTTGATTTGGTGTAATCTTTGGGTTGGGATACTTGTTTGGGTTTGGGTTTGGCTGAACTTCTTGTTAGGGTCTTTGTCTGGGTCAACATTGAGTTTGGGACTGGGTCTGGGTCAACGTTGGGTTGGGTCTGGGTTTGGGATGAGTTTTTGGTTTTTAGGGTTGGGTAGTTATTTGGGTCTATTTGTGTTCCTCTGGGAGTCTAAGCAGAGGAGTTCCGGATCCTTCTAGGGAATCTGGTAAGGAGAGGAGGTTTTGCAGGATCTTTATAAGAGAAGAGCTCAGCGGTGCCCTCTCCCTTTTGAGGTCTTTCTTATTCGTTATTTCTTTTACTTTGGATTCTTCTTGTTTCCTGCTCTTTTCTTGTTTATTGAGTTTCGGTTTCACGTCGGATTCTCTTAAGCTCTTCACCCCTTTTCACTCTTTCTTTTCATTTTTGAGATATATTTTACAGTTCTTGTAATCCTTCTCACTCCGCCTAACCCTCTCCACTTCGGAAGTCCTTTTTCAGTTTCCTGAGTTTTTTTTTATTCTTGGGTTTTTTTTGTCTTGAGTTCTTCTTTGCTTCGTGTTTTTCTTATTTTTTGTGTTTTTGGGGGTTTGTTAGTGTTTGAGCTTTTCAGTTCTGCTTCCTTCTTTTCCGGAGATTATGGTTCGAGTTCCCATTTCATTTGCAATCGGGGAGTTTTATTTTTGTGCCTTGATTTATTTTTAGTCTCCTTTTTAATAGAGAGGAATTCCTTCTCCCTCCTGAATTCGCTTCTCATCTCTTCGTTGTTTTCGTTTTTTTTGTTCTAGGGGCGCTTTTTGACTCTCTGAATTTTTTCTCGGTGTTTCAGTTTTTTTCTAGCTCCTTGGGGTTTTTTTGTTGTTCTGTTCGTTGTTTGTTCTTGGAGCTTGTGGTAGCTTTTGTTAGTTGTTGGTTGTGCTGTTTGTTGTTTCGGGAGTTTTTTGCTCTTTGCTGTCAGTTCGCTCTCTAAGTCTCTTTTAGTATCGTTTCTTTTTGAATGCTTCGTCTACTGTGTGTCTACGGTGTTTTATGCTTCACATTTTTTGATTCGAACTTTTTTTGTTCCAGCGCCTTTCACTTCTGGGTCTCTTCTGTTCACCCCACCCTCCTCCTCACTCTGAACCCCTTCTCACTCCCCACCTCCTCTCACTCCTGAACCCTTCTCACTCCCCACCTCCTCTCACTCCTGAACCCTTCTCACTCCCCACCTCTATACACTACCTGAACCCCCCTTTTTCTCACTCCCAACTCCTCCTCTCACTCCTGAACCCTTTTCACTCCCCCCACACTCCTCTCACTCCTGAACCCTTCTCACTCCTGAACCCTTCTCACTCCTGAACCCGTCTCACTCCTGAACCCTTCTCACTCCCCACCTCCTCTCACTCCTGAACCCTTCTCACTCCTGAACCCTTCTCACTCCTGAATCCTTCTCACTCCCCACCTCCTCTCACTCCTGAAGCCTTCTCACTCCCCACCTCCTCTCACTCCTGAGCCTATCACTCCCACCTTCCTCCTCACTCCTGAACCATTCTCGACTCCCATGCTGTCGCTCAATCCCCACCTCCTCTCACTCTAACCACCGACTGCTCACTCCCCATCTCTTCTTTCACTCCCAATTCCTCTCCAATCCGAACCTTCTCACTTCCCACCTCCTCTCACTCCTGAACCCTTCTCACTCCTTATCTCCTCTCACTCCTGAACCTTTCGCCCTCCCTGCCTAGCTGCCTGATGCCAGTGGCCAACAAGAGAGTGCAAGTAGTAGCCTGAAGATGAGCGAGAGCCAGCGACTGCTTTCTGGTATCCTAGCGCAAGGCGGTGTCATGCAAACTCCTTTAGTGATGAAGAGAACCGTCCTCAGAGTTGTGGGCCAAAAAAAGAAAAAGGGGAGGGGGAATGGCAAGGGAGGGAACAGAAAAAATCAACCCACAAACCACCCCAAACCCAAACAAACCAAAGAAAACAAAAGTGACCCACCCCACCCCCACCCCCACCCCCACCTCCACCCCCCCACCCACCACATAAACACCCCTACCTCCCACTCTACTCACACCCCACATGTATATCCCTTACACCCTATATAAATATAGTGAACGGCAATCTGATATCATATGATATCATATGATGCCGGCAGTCTGACTAGGCTAAATTACCATATATGTACAATATCATATGATGCAGTATGTATGATATCATATGATATCATACTCGTATTTGGTCAACATCACATGATATGCCGGTCCCTACATATATGTTATATGTACATACATATATTGTATAGTACATTGTCCGTATTATATACTCAACTCACACCCCACATCTTGTCAAGCATTGAACGAAAAGAAAACAGCCAAAAACCAAATAAAAAGCCACACCCACCCATAACAATCACACAAACACTTAATACAACAACTACGCCTACCACAAACCACCACCACAACTACCACTACCACTCCACCCCCACTCCCATCCCCACTCCACCCCCACTCCCACTCCCACCACCCCACTCCAACTCCCACACCACCACCCCCACTCCCAACCCCACTCCCACCCCCACTCCCACTCCCACTCCCACCTGTCCAGATCATCATTCCTGATTTGCTGAAGTATATTGTCCGTACTACATACTCAACTCACACTTCACATCTTGTCCGATGCCCTGTCCAGATCATCTTTCTCGATGTACTGAAGTACATTGTCCGTACTGCATAACCAACTCACACCCCACATCTTGTCCGATGCCCTGTCCAGATCATTATTCCCGATGTGCTGAAGTACATTGTCCGTACTGCATAATCAACTCACACCCCACATCTTGTCCGGTGCCCTGTCCAGATCATCATCCCCGGTGTGCTGAGGTACATTGTTCGTATACTCATCTCACACCCCACAACTCACACCATATACTCAACTCACACCCCACAACTCACACCATACACTCAACTCACAGCCCACAACTCACACCATATACTCAACTCACACCCCACAACTCACACCATACACTCAACTCACAGCCCACAACTCACACCATATACTCAACTCACAGCCCACAACTCACACCATATACTCAACTCACACCCCACAATTCACACCATACACTCAACTCACAGCCCACAACTCACACCATATACTCAACTCACAGCCCACAACTCACACCATATACTCAACTCACACCCCACAACTCACACCATACACTCAACTCACACCCCACAACTCACACCATACACTAAACTCACAGCCCACCAACTTCACACATACTCAACTCACACCCATAACTCACACCATAAACTCTAACTCACACCCCACAACTCACACCATACACTCAACTCACAGCCCACAACTCACACCATATACTCAACTCACACCCACACTCCCACACCATTACCACTCAACTCACAGCCACAAATCAACCAGATACTCAACTCACACACCCCACAACTCACACCATATACTCAACTCACACCCCACAAACTCACGCCAACACTCTAAACTCAACAGCCAAAAACTCAAACCAATATATCAACGACACCCACAACTCACACCATACACTCAACTCACACCCCACAACTCACACCATACACTCAACTCACAGCCCACAACTCACACCATATACTCAACTCACACCCCACAACTCACACCATACACTCAACTCACAGCCCACAACTCACACCATATACTCAACTCACACCCCACAACTCACACCATACACACTCACTCACAGCCACAACTCACCCATCTACTCAACTCACACCCACAAACTCACACCATACACTTCACTCACAGCCCACAAATATAATAAAAGAAAAGAAAAAAGGAAACAAAAAAGAAAGAAAAAAATGAGAAGAAAAGAAAAAAAAAAAAGAAAAGAAAAAGAAAAAAAAAGAAAAAAAAAGAACAAACAGAGAATGAAGAGAAAACACAAAAAAGAAAAAAAGAGAGAAAAGAAAAGAAAAGAAAAGAAAAAAAGAAAGAAAAAAGAAAAAACAAAAAGAAAAAAAAGGAAGAAAAGACAAAAAAAACCAAGAAAAAAGAGAAGAAAAGAACAAAAAAAAAAACGAAAGAAAGAAAAAGAAAAAGAAACAAAAAAAAAAGCAAACAAGAGATGGAAAACCGAACAAAAAAAAAACCGAAAAGAAAAGAAAAGGCAAAAAAACAAAAAGAAAAAAGAGAAGAAACAGAACAAACACAAAAATGAAAAAAAGAGAAAAAAAGAAAAAAAAAAAAACGAAAAACAGAAAAAAAAGAAACAGACAAAAAATGCACAAAAGAGATAAAATAAAAAAAAAACAACGAAAAAAAATAAAAGAAAATCAAAAGCAAAAAAAGAAAAAAAGAGAACGAAAATAAAAAAAAAAAACGAAAACAGTACACTCAACTAACACCCACCACAACTCAAACCAGAAAGAAAAGCAAAACCACAGAACTAAAAAAAGAGAGAAAACGCAAACCCAAAACACAAATCATATAATCAAACAATCAGCCACAAAACTCAAACACATATACTAAACGAAAACCCCAAACTAAACACCATAGTACTCAACTCACAGACCACAACTAACAAAATACCACGAAACTCAACAACCCACAACTAACACCATATACGCAAACACACCCCACAACTAACACAATATACTAAAACTCACAGCCCCACAACTCACCACATACACGAAACTCACAGCCCACAAATCAAAACATTTTACTCAACTCACACCCCACAAGCAAACAAATAAAATCACTCACACCCAACAAACTCACACCCAACAATCACACCCCACAACTCCACCCCACACCTCACAACCCATATACTCAACCTCACACCATAACATATTGTGTCCCAATCCTGTTAGATCATCATTCCCGTTGCTTGAAAGTTGTGACCCATCTGGACGGGTAAACCATGACATATTTAACAACCGCCTCTTCAAGCCACCCACCTCAGTGCTGGTCTTCCCTCTCAGGGTAAGGTGCCTGTTTGGTTATTAGTGGTCGAGTGAGGGTGGGAGTGGGGGTGGTGGGAGTGGGAGTGGAGGGGGAGTGCTGGTCTTCCCTCTCAGGGTAAGATGCCTTTTTGGTACTTATTCGTGGTCAGTGTGGAGGGAGAGGGAAGGTGGGGGGGGAGTGCTGGTCTTCCCTCTCAGGGTAAGATGCCTTTTTGGTACTTCGTAGTCGAGTGGAGGGAGGAGTGTGGTGGTGGGAGTGGGAGTGGGGGGGGAGTGCTGGTCTTCCCTCTCAGGGGAAGATGCCTTTTTGGTACTTGTGGTCGAGTGGATGGAGGAGGGTGTTGGGGGGAGGGGGGGAATGCTGGTCCTTTTCCCTCTCAGGGTAAGATCTTTTTGGTAACTTTGTGGTCGGTGGAGGGAGATGGGGGGGGTAGGGGGGGATGTGCTGGTCTCCCCTCCAGGTACGATGCCTTTTTGGTACCGATCCGAGTGTAGGGAGGAGTGGGGGTGGTGGAATGGTGGTAAAGGCATGGAGTGGGGTTGGGAGTGGGGTGGGGGGGGGTGGGGGGGTGGGGAAGTTGGGGGGGGGGGCCACTGGTCTTCCCTCTCTTGATAAGATGCGTTTTGGCACTTATGGTCATGGGGTGGGGGGGAGTGGGGGTGGTGGTGTGGGGGGGGACTATTCTTTTCCTCTCAGAGTAAGATGCCCTGTTTTGTTCTTAGTGGCCGAGTGGGGGTGGGTGAGGGAGTGGGTGTGAGACTGGGTGTGGGAGTGTGGGGGGGAGTGGGAGTGGGGCGGGGGAGCGCTGGTCTTCCCTCTCAGGGTAAGGTGCCTGTTTGGTACTTAGTGGTCGATTGGGGGTGGGGGTGGGGGTGATGGAAGTGGTGGGGGTGCTGGTCTTTCCTCTCATCTGAACTCAACTGCTGTGCTGCTGTTTTGACCCACCACCACGCACCCGCCTGTGTAGCAAGCCACCATTCCCCCACCCCACACACCCACCCACCCACACCATCCCCCTAACCCCACACACCCACACCCACACACACCTCCCAATACACTGACCCTCCACAATGTTTTCAGGTGAAGCAAGATGTGTACGGAGCCATTTACTGCCTGTCCAGTGTGCGATCTGACTTCTCTGACATTGCTGGCCGCTTGTGTGAGATGACTGACATGACCTCTCCGCATCTCTTGAAAATCCTTAAAAACCAGCTGAGCGACCAGTATGCGGTAAGTAACTATATTTGTATATGTTCATATTTATGATTTACTATATTTATTTTATGGTGAGTACTGGGTGAGTGCGCATGCGAGAGATGACTGACATGACCTCTCCGCATCTCTTGAAAATCCTTCAACATTCAGCTGAGAGACCAGTGTACGGCAAGTTACTATATTGACTATATTTACTGTATTTTTATATTTATAATTTACTATATTTAGTTTATGGTGAGAACTAGGTGAGTGCACATACAAGAGATGACTGGCACTCCTATCCTATCCTTACCTACTCTACCCTATCCTATCCTTTCCAATCCTATCCTACCCAATCCAATCCAATCCAATCCTGTCCAATCCAATCCTATCCTATCCCATCCTATCATATCATATCATATCATATCATATCATATCATATCATATCATATCATATCCTAGCCCATCCTAGCCTAGCCTAACCCATCCTAACCTAGCCTAGCCTAGCCTAGCCTACTCTATCCTATCCTAGCCTAGCCTAGCCTAGCCTAGCCTAGCCTAGCCTAGCCTAGCCCATCCTAGCCTAGCCTAGCCTATTCTATCCTATCCTATCCTATCCCATCCTAGCCTAGCCTAGCCTAGCCTAGCCTAGCCTATTCTATCCTATCCTATCCTTTCCCATCCTAGCCTAGCCTAGCCTAGCCTATTCTATCCTAGCCTAGCCTAGCCTAGCCTATTCTATCCTATCCTATCCTATCCCATCCTAGCCTAGCCTATTCTATCCTAGCCTAGCCTAGCCTAGCCTAGCCTAGCCTAGCCTATTCTATCCTATCCTATCCTATCCCATCCTAGCCTAGCCTAGCCTAGCCTATTTTGTCCTATCCTTTCCTATCCTATCCTATCCTATCCTATCCTATCCTATCCTATCCTATCCTATCCTATCCTATCCTATCCTATCCAATCCCATCCCATCCCATCCTACCCTATCCTATCCTATCCTTTCCTATCCTATCCTATCCTATCCTATCCTATCCTATCCAATCCTATCCTATCCTATCCTATCCTATCCTACCCTATCCTACCCTATCCTATCCTATCCTATCCTATCCTACCCTACCCTATCCAATCCAATCCAATCCTTTATTTTCCCATCCTATCCTATCCTATCCTATCCTATCCTATCCTACCCTATCCAATCCAATCCAATCCTTTATTTTCCCATCCTATCCTATCCTATCCTATCCTATCCTATCCTACCCTACCCTACCCTACCCTACCCTATCCAATCTAATCCAATCCAATCCAATCATTTCCTATCCTATCCTATCCTATCCTATCCTATCCTATCCTATCCTATCCTATCCTATCCTACCCTATCCTATCCTATCCTATCCTACCCTATCCTACCCTACCCTATCCTATCCCATCCTATCCTATCCTATCCAATCCAATCCAATCCTTTATTTTCCCTTCCTTTCCTATCCTATCCTTTCCAATCCAATCCAATCATTTCCTATCCTATCCTATCCTATCCTATCCTATCCTATCCTATCCTATCCAATCCTACTTCCTGACAGGCGGCCAAGCAAGCAGCCATGGTCACACCAAAGGTCTCTAGTGTCAACGAGAGCTTGCAATATGGGAGTGGCCTATACTCCAGTGTCGGTGCCAGCTTGAATCTAAGCAACTCAGCATTCGCTTCTCCGCCAGAGGGAGTTAGTGCCTTCCCATTGAGTGAAAGTTTCCACAGTCAGGCACGCTCCTTTACGGGGGCGCTCGTGTCTGGCCTGACGGAGAAGCTGAACTCCAAACGAACTCGAAGTGCCATAAACTTTGGCTCGGTGAGTAGCCCGTGTCGGTGATATATAATGGTCTAGTGGTACACCAAATTGCTGAAACGAAGAGGGGTCGGGGGTTTGATTCCCCCTATGGTCGCCCTTAGCGTTGCAGGTCGTTGTCAACCACGATGGTAGCTTGTCCAGTTGAGGTGGTAGACCGTTCTCTGCCCGCGTACGACAGGTTCCCTTCATACCACGCCCAACCAGGCGTTCTCATTATTATTGGCTCGGTGAGTCCTTTCTCTGTTATATAAATGGGTGGATGGGTGGGTGCGAGGGTGGGTGGTTGCGTGGTTGGATGGGTGGGTGGTTGCGTGGTTGGATGGGTGGGTGCGTGGGTGGGTGGGTGCGTGGTTGGATGGGTGGGTGTTCATTCGCTAAGTAAAAAGTAAGAACGTATTTCTTTTCTCAGAGACTTCGCATGATAAGCTTATATCCTTCTGAATTGTAGACCTGACATGTTCAAAAAGCTGCATCTTGCGTCTCAGACACAGATCTTGATCATATATTTTTATGACATTATATATTTTATATATTAAGATGAATAATACCGGTATATAATATATATTTTAAATAATAACATTACCTTCTGGAACTTTAGGTGTCTCTGGTCCATGACCTCAGATAAAGCACATGATCGACCCTGAACCCTACCTTCTGACACATTAGGTGTCCCTGGTCCATGACCTCAGATAAAGCACTTGATCGACCCTGAACCCTACATTCTGACACTTTAGGTGTCCCTGGTCTATGACCTCAGATAAAGCACATGATCGACCCTGGACCCTACCTTCTGACACTTTAGATGTCCCTGGTCTATGACCTCAGATAAAGCACAAGTTCGACCCTGAACCCTACCTTCTGAAACTTTAGGTGTCCCTGGTCTATGACCTCAGATAAAGCACATGATCGACCCTGAACCCTACCTTCTGACACTTTAGGTGTCCCTGGTCTATGACCTCAGATAAAGCACATGATCGACCCTGAACCCTACCTTCTGAAACTTTAGGTGTCCCTGGTCTATGACCTCAGATAAAGCACATGATCGACCCTAAACCCTACCTTCTGGAAATGTAGGTGTCCCTAGTCCAGGACCTCCAGATACATCATTTACTAGATGAAGGCGGCTTTGCCAAGGTCTTTCGAGGCCTCTACAGAGGCTTGGTAGTGGGCATCAAGGTGGTCTGTGATGACGGCAAGAATGAAAAGCTGGACTTGATGAATGCGCATGAGATTGCCATTCTATCAACCATCAGCCATCCCAATGTGATTCAGGTGAGCTACACACTACCAGCAATTTTTTTCTTCTTAAGTACCCCACACCTACCACCAACACCAAGCAGTACCCTGGTGACTGAGGGAGGTACATGTGTGGGCGGAAGTGCCTGACACGTGAAAATATCAAATTGCCAGCAGCACCTCTCCGTATGACCTGTGAGTCGGGAACACCAACTAATATTAGTGTTTGGACAACTAATGTTAACTAATATTATTACAGTGTCACAATAATATTAGTTTTTCAAATAAATTTGAAATTCTGGTGAGACGGCTTGTCCGACTTATATTATATTATATTATATTATATTATATTATATTATATTGTATTATATTATATTATATTATATTATATAATATGATTTATTCATTAACATTATATAACATAGCCCACCTCTTCATGCGAGTATTGCCATTTTTAATTTTTGACTTGAAGAAGATACAGAATAATTATCCCAGAAAGCAGAATATGTCGGTAGTTAATCGAAAAAGTCCTATGAAGCGTCGCAAGCGACGCAGAAAGTTGGCGGAGTGTGTTGGCAACGGAACAAAAGGTGGCATCGGACTTGAGCTGACCGAAGCCAGTTAGTTGGCTGACGTGTCAGGCTTCAATTTTTGGTCGGTCGGTCCGTCGGTCTGTCGGTCGGACAGACGGACAAATGGGGAACCCTGGGGGCTTCCGCCCCCCAGAAGGGGGGGCTCCGCCAAAAATTGCGTTGCCACTATTAAGCTCACGCAAGCGCTCTTGTTTCGCCCATAGCTTTTTTTTTCAGCTGCGAGCAACAGCTTCTAGGCAGGTCCTCTGACTGGCCATTCGGCCGAGCCTAACACAACCTCGTGCACCTCGAAGCTGGCACAATCTTCTGTCCAGAACTGCTGGCATATTTGGGTGTAGCTCAGTGGCTGGCTCAAGGAGCTGCTTAGAAGCTGCTGCTTTCAGCCAAAAAATAAAACTCTGGATTCGCCATATCTCTTACGTCATGTCATTGCTAGCAATAAAAAAAGTACAAGGTAGACTGGAAATTTTCAACGGGGTTTACTCCACACTGTTGGTATGCATACACTTTTCTAAATTCTAAATTCTTAATTCTAAATTCTAAATCTCTACTGAAAAGGGTGCCAGAAGGATATCACACGGATGAATAAGCGGAAGTGGAATGGGGTAAAACTTCCCAAATGAAAGTTTTATTTGACTTTCACGAGATCTCCACTTCAATTTCGACTCTCTGGTTGCTTACTGCTGCATAGTGGCCACAGCTGTAGATGAAACCAGGGTACTACATTTTGTCAAATTGGTCAGCGCTTAAAGCGCACAAACGCCAAATTGGTCAGCGCTTTGTAGTGCAAAAAGCGCAAAAACTGTGCGCTGTGCCCACAGGGGGTTCAAAAACTGTGCAAAACACGCAGGGGGGCTCAAAAAGCGCTGCTGCGCGCGCTTTGTAGTACCCTGGATGAAACAGTTATATGACCTGCACTAATGCCACCACCACCACCCCTCCACCCCATCACCACCCCACACCCACCCCGGCCCTTTTCCTCAGGCGTATGTCTGCATGACAGATGTGCCAGTGCAAGACATCATCAGCACTAGCATGGCAAACACACACCACACACACCACACACATGCACCCACCCCAACCCCACACACCCCACACACCACCACTACCACCCCACCCCCCCCCCCCCCCCCCCCCCCCGGCCCTGTTCCCCAGGAGTATGTTTGCATGACAGATGTGCCAGTGCAAGACCTCGTCAGCACTTGCATGGCAAACACACACAACGCACACCACACACACGCACCCACCCCAACCCCACACACCACCACTACCACCCCACACCCACCCCAGCCCTTTTCCTCAGGCGTTTGTGTCCATGATGAATGTACCCGTGCAAGACCTCATCAGCACTAGCATGGTAAATGCACACCACACACATGCACCTACCACACCCACACACCACACGCACGCACCCACCCCAACCCACACACCACAAACACCACACGCACACACCCCACATTGAACACCCCGCCCCACCACCACCCCACACCTACCCGGCCCTGTTCCCCAGGCGTATGTGTGCATGACAGATGTGCCAGTGCAAGACCTCATCAGCAATAGCATGGCAAACGCAAGCACCCAAGTTTTGAACAGTCCCGCATACAAGTACCTGAAAGCCAACGCAAGCAAAATCTGCCATATCGAGGTGCTTGAGTACTGCGATCTAGGCAACCTCGCCTCCGCCGTAACACATGGTATCTTCTTTGGGTCCGATCAGGTAAGGTCGGAGTGTGGTGGTGTGTCAGTGTCATGTAAAATCTGCCATATCGAGGTGCTTGAGTACTGCGATCTAGGCAACCTCGCCTCCGCCGTAACACGTGGTATCTTCTTTGGGTCCGATCAGGTAAGGGTGGTGTGTGGTGGTGTGTCAGTGTCATGCAAAATCTGCCATATCGAGGTGCTTGAGTACTGCGATCTAGGCAACCTCGCCTCCGCCGTAACACATGGTATCTTCTTTGAGTCCGACCAGGTAAGGGTGTATTGTGGTGGTGTGTGTGGTGGTAGAGTGTGGTGGTGTGTCAGTGTCATGTAAAATCTGCCACATAGAAGTGCTTGAGTACTGTGATCTAGGCTACCTCACCGCCGCCGTAACACATGGTATCTTCTTTGAGTCCGACCAGGTAAGGGTGTATTGTGGTGGTGTGTGTGGTGGTAGAGTGTGGTGGTGTGTCAGTGTCATGTAAAATCTGCCATATCAAGGTGCTTGAGTACTGCGATCTAGGCAACCTCGCCGCCGCCCTAACACATGGTGTCTTCTTTGAGTCTGGCCAGGTAAGGGTGTATTGTGGTGGTGTGTGTGGTGGTGTGTGTATGTGGTGGTAGTGGTTGTATGTGTATGTTAAAGGCGAATATTATTGTATGATATTATTTTGTTATCATCGATAATTTGGGACCAGAATATCATATGATGTTGACCAAAGGCGAGTATGATATCATTTGATATCATACCAATTGCGTCAAAGGATATTGTATGTAAATGGTAACTTTAGCCTAGTCAGACTGCCGGCATCACATAATATCATATGATGACATGATATCACATTGCTGTTCCCCATCCAGGGTACTACTAAGCTCGCGCGGCAGCGCGGTGCCGCGCTGCCTTGTTGAGCCCCTATGCGTGTTTCACGCAGTTCTTTCAACCCCCCAGTGGGCGCAGTGCGCAGTTTTTGCGCTTTTTGCACTAAAAAGCGCTGACCAATTTGACGTTTGTGCGCTTTAAGCGCTGACCAATTTAACAAAATGTAGTAACCTACCCTGCTGCCCCCCCCCCCACCACCACCACCACCACCACCACCCCCTGCCCTATAGGCGCCCTCAACAAAATCAAAAGACCCTGCAGTCCCCTGCTCTGTTAAATCTTCTGTTGTACAATCCTGACCCTGCTGTCTCCTCTGTAAAATCCTCTGCAGGCCTCCCCCTGCTCTATAGGCTTCCCTGTCGAAATCAAAAGACCCTGCTGTCCCCTGCTCTGTAAAATCTTCTGTTGTAAAACCCTCAGCTTTAAAATCCGCTGCTGTTGCTCGAGTTTCTGCGAAGTTAGTGCAGAAAGTTGCTTGAGTTGCTGCGAAGTTTTGTTGCGATAATTGAAGCGATACGCCCTGGAGGGTTAATTCGGCCTGGAGGGTTAATTCGGTTGGGGGGGATTACGTAATTTGCCCCCGTGAACTCCAGAACGACCGAAGTCGCCGGTCATGGCCGGTCAGAATTCGTTGGTGAAGCATTCCTGTATGTCTATATATATATATATATATATATTTTTTTTTTTTTTTTTTTTTTTTAATATAAGAACCAGCTGTCCTCCCCCCGCTCTGTAGCTTCCCCGTCAAAATCAGAAGTCGCTACAGAGGCTTTGCATGTCAACATCAGACATCTCATCATCACACTGGCACTCATGTAGCGCTGTTCTCCGCTGTCCCACTGTCCCACTGACCCACTGAGGCACTGACCCACTGACCCACTGGGGCACTGATCCACTGACCCACTGACCCGCTGATCCACTGAGGCACTGACCCACTGACCCACTGACCCGCTGATCCACTGAGGCACTGACCCACTGACCCACTGACCCACTGACCCGCTGATCCACTGAGGCACTGACCCACTGATCCCCCCTGCTATTTAGGCTTCCCCGATAAAACCCTCCTGTCATCCACTGACCCACTGACCCACTGAGGCACTGCCCCCCCCCTGCTATTTAGGCTTCCCCAGTAATACCCTGCTGTCATCCACTGACCCCCCTGCTATTTAGGCTTCCCCGATCAAACCCTGCTGTCATCCACTGACCCACTGACCCACTGCCCCCCTGCTATTTAGGCTTCCCCGATAAAACCCTTCTGTCATCCATGACCCGACGACCCACTGCCACCCATGCCCCCCCCTGCATTTAGTGCTTCCCCGATAAAACCCTGCTGTCATCCACTGACCACTCTCCACTGCCCCCCCTGCTATTTAGGCTTCCCCGATAAAACCCTGCTGTCATCCACTGACCCACTGACCCACTGCCCCCCTGCTATTTAGGCTTCCCCGATAAAACCCTGCTGTCATCCACTGACCCACTGACCCACTGCCCCCCTCTATTTAGCTTCCCCTATAAACCCTGCGTTCATCCACGACCCACTGACCCCCTGCCCTCCTGCTATTAGGCTTCCCCGAGCAACCCTGCTGTCATCCACTGACCCACTGACCCACTCCCCCCTGCTATTTAGGCTTCCCCGATAAAACCCTGCTGTCATCCACTGACCCACTGACCCACTGCCCCCCTGCTATTTAGGCTTCCCCGATAAAACCCTCTGCTGTCAGCGCACTACCCACTGCCCCCCACTGCCCCCTCTATTTAGCTTCCCCTATAAAACCCTGCTGTCATCCACTGACCCACTGACTCACTGACCCACTGCTATTTAGGCTTCCCCGATAAAACCCTGCTGTCATCCACTGACCCACTGACCCACTGCCCCCCTGCTATTTAGGCTTCCCCGATACAACCCTGCTGTCATCCACTGACCCACTGACCCACTGCCCCCCTGCTATTTAGGCTTCCCCGATAAAACCCTGCTGTCATCCACTGACCCGCTGACCCACTGCCCCCCTGCTATTTAGGCTTCCACAATAATACCCTCCTGTCATCCACTGGCCCACTGACGCACACCCACTTACCCACTCCCACAGACCCGCACCCACGGACCCGCACCCACTGACCCACTGACCCCCCTGCTATGTAGGCTTCCCCGTCGAAATCAAAAGACTCTACAGAGGCTTTGCAGGTCCACATGGGACATCTCATTATCACACTCATTGAGATAGGATCAGCGCTGGCAGAAATGCACAAGATGGGCATCGTGCATTGCGGTGAGTTGTGGCATGCATATATATATATACCTTCCCCCCTCCTACCCCATCTACACTCTTTCTCTTTTTCTTTCTCCCCTCTCCCCAGTCATTTCCACCCATGGTGGGCCACCCTCGATCCTCCCCCCCACCCACTCTTTCCCAACCACCGGCACGCATGCGTTATCCCCTTCTCCCTACCTCATCCCTTCTAGCTGTGGGCCTAGATCATGCAGAAGTACGAAGTGGATAAAGAGCTGGCTGCGGATCCAACCTGCCAATAGCTTGCGAAAGCCGACCCCGCTGAGAATACCGGGCGTACGCAATCAAAACTGACATACCTGCATCTTTTTCTTTGCGCGGAACATATTTGGGTCTGCAGCTGTTGTTTTGACCAGGAAATATCAGCCAGTCTTACATCGCAACATGCTAAGCAACCGATGTATCAATGCTTGCAACAATGAAAAGATATTGGTGAGGGGTGCAAGGGCCATATCGCGTAGGGTAGGTAATGCCAGTGAGTGGAGGTTTAAAGAAATTCAAAAATATCTCACAATAATTGCCAGCTGACCAGACAATGCGATGGCATGACGTTGATGCAGAGGATGATATCATGATATGTTGCGAATTGCGCGCGTCAGCCGGCCTCGCAACATGAGGTTCACGTCTTGTCTGATTATTAACCTGGCGTTGATTTTCACGACTGGTTGCATGAGCTTCCCGCCTGGCGTGGTTGTAAGTCGCGGGCTGCTGTGGGTTAGCAGCATCTGTTCAACGCCGACGCTGGTTTGCATGGCTCCTTTCCTCGTCGGTCTGAACTCTGAAGAGCTCGCCTTGCGCGCTGAGTGGCTGAATTTTTGTTTCCGGCATGTTACGAAAAGTAGACCACGACAGCAAGACAATTGTGGTGCGTGAACGTGAAAGGTAAGGCTGTGTGTGAAGGTCTCGGAGAGGCGAAGGGCAAAGGAGAAGCGAAGCGAAGGGCGCAGAAGGTGAGATTCGAAAGTTGCACGAATCCCCCCAGTCATGCATACAGTACAAGTACAGTACAGCGTGTCCGATGTCCGTCGAGTACTACAATTGTTTGTGCCCCTCGCCCCCCTTTGACACGAGGAACGAAAAAATCGCGTGAAATCCTTGCATGTCTACATATATATATAGATAGATAGATAGATAGATAGATAGATAGATAGATAGATAGATAGATAGATATATGTGCAGGATGTATATGTATATTTACTTTCCCCCCGATATATATTTATACATATATATGCAGGATGTATTTGTATATTTACTTTGTCCCCGATATATATATGTATAGGGGGGGGGGGGGGGGGGGGGAGAAAGTATATATATTTATTTCTCCCCCTTCCGGTATGCAGGATGTACATGTATTGTTTTTTTTCTCCCCCGTGTATAAAATGATAGATAGATAGATAGATAGATAGATAGATAGATATAATTATAGGGAATCAACCTAGATCTCATGTGTGTTCTTGCTACTAATTATACCCCTAGTCAGCTGCAGCATGTTGTGATCCAATTCCTGTTCCCTGCCTCTTGAGGGGGTTGAAAAACTGTGCGAAACGCGCAGAGGTGCTCAAAAAGCGTGCGCGGCACGGCGCTGCTGTGCGCGCTTAGTAGTACCCTGAACCCAATCAGTGGTGATTATCTATTTAAGGATGTTTGGTGATTCCCCTACTCTGAGGGACGGGCACTTGGGGAAGTGGCAATTTCGCTACATGTAGGCGAAAGGCACAGGGATTCTTTTTTCAAATCAAAAAGAGGAAATCTTATTCCCTTTATTTTTTCCCCTCCCTGTTTCCCTCCCAAAACAGGATCCTTATTCCGATTTTTGTCATTTTTAGTCAATTTCGGCAAAAATTAACAAAACAAACTTTTTGTTTAGGTTTCTTATTCCGATAATTTTGGCCAAAACGGGGTCCCGTATTCCGATCGGAATATATTCTGGAAAAAAAATCCCTGGAAAGGCATGATATGCAGCGGAACAACAGATAAATGCAGGCGTGCAGTTTGTCGATTTCCCCGAGTGGGGAGCCCCCAGAGTCACCCCGTTGTCCGTTTGTCATGTTGTCTGTTTGTCTGCACGTATCCCTGGCTCTATCTGGCCCCTGACCCTGTCATAGACCCTGGCTTCCATCCGCTGCACTCCATTCCGGTGCCACCTGTCGCTTCGGTAGCTAACACTCTCCACTTATGTATGCCTGGGAAACCCTAAACCCTAAAATTCCATAATGGATACATTTCAAAATGAGATTTTATTTATTATCTGATTTTTAAAGAATCTGTTATGAAATCTGATTGCACTCTTTCGCTCTGTTTCTGCTCTTTTTGTGCCCACTCTTTTCTGCTCACTCTTTCCTGCTCATTCTTTCCTGCTCACTCTTTTCTGTTCACAGATGAGAAGCCTCAAAACTTTCCTGCTCACTCTTTTCCTGCTCACTCTTTCCTGCTCACTCTTTTCTGCTCACAGATGGGAAGCCTCAAAACTGTCCTGCTCACTCTTTTCCTGCTCACTCTTTCCTGCTCATTCTTTTCTGCTCACAGATGTGAAGCCTCAAAACTTTCCTGCTCACTCTTTTCCTGCTCACTCTTTCCTGCTTATTCTTTTCTGCTCACAGATGTGAAGCCTCAAAACTTTCCTGATCACTCTTTTCCTGATCACTCTTTTCTGCCCACAGATGTAAAGCCTCAAAACGTACTGTGAGTATTACAAGAGTCCATGAGAGAGATAGGCATGACTTGATCTCGTGGTTTGTATGTGTTCAAATATTGAGGTCGAATTTTGCAATGATCTAACACGGAGCAATTGTATTGGGATCGGATGTGAAGCCTCAAAACGTGCTTTGTGTATTTCAAGAGTCCATGAGAGAGGAAGGCATTACTTGATCTCGTGGTTTGTATGTGTTCAAATATTGAGGTCGAATTTTGCAATATCTAACCGGGATCAGTTGTACTGGGATCGGATGTGAAGAATCCTAACTTGCTGTCAGTATTTCAAGAGTCCAGGAGAGAGAGGAAGGCAAGAATTCCTGCCATGGGTTGTATGTATGGGTTATATGTGTTCAAATATTGAGGTCAAAATTTGCAATATCCAACCGGGATCGATTGTACCAGGATCGGATGTGAAGAATCCTAACTTGCTGTCAGTATTTCAAGAGGCCAGGAGAGAGAGGAAGCACGACTTCCTGTCGTGGGTTGTATGTATGGGTTGTTTGTGTTCAAACATTGATGTGCAATTTTGCAATATCTAACTGGACTGGATTGTACTGGGATTTGATAAGATGCCTCCTTGTGTGCTGTGAGTATTTCAAGAGTCCAGGAGAGAGGAGGGCATGTCTTTGTCTCTTGGGCTGTATGTGTTCAAATCTTCAGCTCGAATTTTGCATGATCTAACTGGTAGTTAGTGTCCTGGGATTGGTCATGAAGAGTCCAAACGTGCTGTGAGTATTTCAAGAGTCCAGGAGAGGGAAAGATATGACTTCCCGTCATGGGTTATATGTGTTCAAATATTGAGGTCCAATTCTGCAATATCTAACTGGGATCAATTGTACTGGGATTGCTTGTGAAGCATCCAAACATGTTGTGAGTATTTCAAGAGGCCAGGAGAGAGAGGAAGGTCGCGCAGTAGTCCGAGCTCAGACGCAGTAGCGGTCTGCGAAAGCAAAACCCACAGTAAACATTCCCCAGTGGAAGCGAACGGGAAAGTTCCTTCAATCTCACATCCCGTGGCAGGGCGTAACAACTTCCAATTTACTTCACTTATGCTTTTGCATGCTCTCTTTGAAGAGCTTCATAGCCTTCGTTTCTAGCACTCTTTTTCTAGCCTATATCATCAGTTTCTAGCCTTCGTTCCGCGCACTATTTCCCTAGCCTACATCATCAGGGTTCTAGCCTTCGTTCCTAGCACTCTTTTCCTAGCCTACATCATCAGTTTTACAGCACCAGTTTTGTAGCACTCGTTTCCTAGCCTACATCATCAGTTTTCTAGACTTCGTTCCGCGCACTATTTCCCTAGCCTATATCATCAGGGTCCTAGCACCACTTTTCTAGCACTCTTTTTGTAGCCTACATCATCAGTTTTCTAGACTTCGTTCCGCACACTTTTTCCCTAGCCTACATCATCAGGGTTCTAGCACCACTTTTCTAGCACTCTTTTTCGAGCCTACATCATAAGTTTCTAACCTTCGTTCCGCGCACTATTTCCCTAGCCTACATCATCAGGGTTCTAGCACCACTTTTCTAGCACTCTTTTTTGAGCCTACATCATAAGTTTCTAGCCTTCGTTCCGCGCACTATTTCCCTAGGCCACATCATCAGGGTTCTAGCTCCACTTTTCTAGCACTCTTTTTCTAGCCTATATCATAAGTTTCTAGCACAAGTTTTGTAGCACTCGTTTCCCAGCCTACATCATCAGTTTTCTGGCACCACTTTTCTAGCACACGTTTCCTAGCCTACATCATCAGGGTTCTAGCACCACTTTTCTAGCACACGTTTCCTAGCCGACATCATCAGTTTCCTAGCCGACATCATCAGCTTTTAGCCTTCGTTCCGAGCACTATTTCCCTAGCCTACATCATCAGGGTTCTAGCACCACTTTTCTAGCACTCATTTCCTAGCCTACATCATTAGGTTTCTAGCAGCCATCACTTTTGTAGCCTTAATCTGTATGCCTGCTGCTGTAGGTTGAAGAGCTCCAACACAGACCCGCGCGGCTTCATCACCAAAGTCTCGGACTTCGGGTTGAGCAGGTGTGATTGGTTTGGTTTAGATTAGTTGTGCTCGGATTTCGTGTTAGGCAGGTGTGATTGGTTTGGTTTAGATTAGTTGTGCTCGGATTTCGTGTTAGGCAGGTGTGATTGGTTTGGTTTAGATTAGTTGTGCTCGGATGTTGTGTTAGGCAGGTGTGATTGGTTTGGTTTAGGTTAGTTGTGCTTCCATTTTGTGTTGAGCAGGTGTGATTGTTTTTTTTAGTTTAGTTGTGCTCCGACTTCGGGTTGGGCAGGTGAGTTCAGTTAGGTAAGTTGTTTGTACATGATACACAGACATAAGGTAGTTGAGTTGTGCATGGTTTATCAGCCTCCAGTTGAGTTGTGCATGGTTTACCAGCCTCCAGTTTATCAGCCTCCGGGTGCATGGTTTATCAGCCTCCGGGTGCATGGTTTATCAGCCTCTGGGTGCATGGTTTATCAGCCTCCAGTTTAGCAGCCTCCAGGCGTCTCACTGTTTGCATGCAGAGTAAACATGGGTAGTACCACGCCACATTACCATGCCACATTACTGACCACTACCATGACCATGCCAGATTACCATTACCATTGCATGCCACATTACTGACCACAACCATTACCATTACCATGCCACGTTACTGACCACTACCATGCCACATTACTGTAGTACATAATTGAGCATGATTGATTGAATACTTGGACTTCAAGCCTTGGACAGATCTTATGACGATGATGATGATGATGATGATGATGATGGTAGTGATAGTGGTGGTAGTGATGATGATGATGATGATAATGTTGGTGGTAGTGGTCGTGATGATGATGAGGATGAAGATGGTGGTGGTGGTAGTGGTAGTGATGATGACGATGATGATGATGACGATGGTGGTGATGATGATGAAGATGATGATGATGGTGGTGGTACTGGTAGTGATGATGATGATGATGATGATGATGATGGTAGTGATGATGATGATGATGGTGGTGGTAGTGGTAGTGATGATGATGATGAAGATGATGTTGATGATGGTGGTGGTAGTGGTAGTGATGATGATGATGATGATGATGGTAGTGATGATAATGGTGGTAGTGGTAGTGATGATGATGATGATGATGATGATGACAACGATGATGATGATGATGATGATGGTGGAAGTGATGATGGTGGTGGTAGTGGTAGTGATGATGATGTCGATGATGATGGTAGTGGTAGTGATGATGATGATGATGATCTTATCATGACAAGATGATGATGATGATGATGATGATCTTATCATGACAAGATGATGATCATGATCATGATCATGACGATCATCTTGTGACTCCTTGTGTTCTATGATGATCTTATGATGATGATGATGATGATGATGATGATGTGATGTTATTATGGTGATGATCTTATGATGATGACGATGATAATGCTGTGTTATTATGATTCTGATTATGATGGGGATGATGTTGCTGTGTTATTATTATGATGATGATGATGATCTGATGATGTTGCTGTGATAATCTTATGATTCTCATTCTTTAATCTGATGATTTTATGATTCTTGCATGCAGGGTTGAAGACGATGAGAGAACAACCTACTTCCCCTTCAACAGCTGTGGCACGGTGCCCTACCTTGCCCCCGAGGCACTCATACACAAAAAAAAGGTGGACATTTGAAAACGCATCCCCTGGTTGGTGCTATGTATAAAAGCATGGTATAATTCCTTATCGTGACTGACTCCCTTTAATTTTTGCCTCGAGGCGCTCAAACACAACAAAAAGGTGAACATATGAAAACGCATCCATCGTTTGGTTCTATGTATAAAAAGCATGGAATAATTCCCTCTCTTGATTGTCTCTCTTGGATTGTGGTGCCTCAAGGCACTCATACACAACATGGTGAACATTTGAAAACGCATCCATCGTTTTTTGTTGTGTATAAAAACATGGAATAATTCCTTATCTTGACTGCCTCCCTTTGATTGGTGCCTCAAGGCGCTCACACACAAAAATAGGTGAACAGCAGTGTGGACGTCTGTTTGTGTTTTTACAGTCTAGCCAGTAAAGGCATAGCCAAATAGGCTGAACAGACTTGCCCAACCATAATATTGGGAAGGGCTGTATACTAAACAAGCACTGGTGAACTGAACCCCAACAAATCATAAACGACGGGTTCCAGGAGTTTGAGCTATGCAGATGATTTATCTTCAATCCTGAACCCTAAACCCTAAAAGGTGAAGAGCATTGCGGTCATCTGTGCATTTGGCAATATGATGTGAGAGATGCACAGCACTGCAGGGTACTACAAAGCGCGCCCGGCAGAGCGATTTTGCACACCCTTTTTGAGCCCCACTGCGCGTTTCGCGCAGTTATTTCAACTCCCATGTGGGCGCAGCGCGCAGTTTTTGCGCTTTTTGCCCTGCCAAGCGCTGACCAATTTGACGTTTGTGCGCTTTAAGCGCTAACCAATTTGACAAAATGTGGTACCCTGATGCACAGCACTGTTTCTTGTGGGGCTACTCATGGCAGCTTCCCACCAGCTTAAATTGCCAGCCACTGGGTATAACGTTATCATTATATCATTCAGGTTTGGCCCAGGGACAGGGAATGGAGCTGCCTAGAAGCTGCAATGCATAGTCCAAAACAGTTTCGGTGATACTCACATGACTGCGTCCTTAGGGCAACAAGACTTGTAACTAGGGACCGGGAAGGGAGCTGCCTAGAAGCTGCTAGACATAGCCCAAAACAGAAACCCCGCAGTGATGCTCACAGGACTACGTTCTTAGGGCAACAAGACTCATAAGTAGGGACAGGGAAGGGAGCTGCCTAGAAGCTGCTACGCATAGCCCAAAACAGAAGCAGTGATGCTCGCAGGACTACGTCCTTAGGGCAACAAGACTTGTAACAAGGGACCAGGAAGGGAGCTGCCTAGAAGCTGCTACGCATGTATGTATGTATGTTACAGTCCAGGGGTAGACCAAATAGGCTGAAGGGACTTGCCCAACCGTATAGGAAGGGCTTAAAAGGAAAAAGTACTGATGGACTGAGCCACAAACAACCATTTAAACGACAGGGACCCTGAGTTCGTGCTACAGTGATAATCTATTTCTACAATATTATTAAATCATCATCTCAGCTGGGATGATAATTTAATTGTGTGATTTCGCACAGCCCAAAACAGAAGCAGCGATGCTCACAGGACTACGTCTTTAGGGCAACAAGACTCATAAGTAGGGACCGGGAAGGGAGCTGCCTCGAAGCTGCTATGCATAGCCCAAAAGAGAAGCAGTGGTGCTCGCAGGACTACAGTCTTAGGGCAACAAGACTCACAACTATGGACAGGGAAGGGAGCTGCCTAGAAGCTTCTATGCATAGCCCAAAACAGAAGCAGTGGTGCTCACAGGACTGCGTCCTTAGGGCGACAAGACTCATAACTAGGGACAGGGAAGGGAGCTGCCTAGAAGCTGCTATGCATAGCCCAAAACAGAAGCAGTGATGCTCACAGGACTTCGTCCTTAGGGCTACAAGACTCATAATGAGGGACAGGGAAGGGAGCTGCCTAGAAGCTGCTATGCATAGCCCAAAAGAGAAGCAGTGGTGCTCGCAGGACTACGGTCTTAGGGCAACAAGACTCACAACTATGGACAGGGAAGGGAGCTGCGTAAAAGCTGCTAGGCATAGCCCAAAACAGAAGCAGTGGTGCTCACAGGACTTCGTCCTTAGGGCGACAAGACTCGTAACTAGGGACAGGGAAGGGAGCTGCCTAGAAGCTGCTATGCATAGCCCAAAAGAGAAGCAGTGGTGCTCGCAGGACTACGGTCTTAGGGCAACAAGACTCACAACTATGGACAGGGAAGGGAGCTGCCTAGAAGCTGCTAGGCATAGCCCAAAACAGAAGCAGTGTTGCTCACAGGACTACGTCCTTAAAGCGACAAGACTCATAACTAGGGACGGGCATATCATATGATGTTGACTAAAGGTATGGTATCATATGATATTGACTAAAGGTATGGTATCATATGATATCATTCAAATTGCTTTGTTTGATATTTTATATAAATATTAACTTTAGCCTAGTCAGAGTGCCAGCACCATATGTCATCATATTATGGCATGATATCATATAATATCATATTGCCGTTCCCTTCTCATAAATATATCATTATCTGCTGTCCAATGCACTTCTCACAACACATTGCAACCACACCTGCAGATCTATGTCTATCTGGTCAGGTAGACATAGATGGTTAGATCTATGTCCAATGGATCTATGTGTGGGTGAAATACATCATCATCTTCTGTCCAATGCTCTTCTCACCCCCTCCACAACGCACTGATGAGGGGTGGTTGGCCCCAGCGCAAGTGAACGGGCTGGCCCCATCAACCTCACGCCTCTCATCAGGCGTAGCATTTATATGTTTGTCATCATCTGCTGTTCAGCCTACTTCTCACAATGCTCTGATTGATGTGGCGCCTCAATTCACCACCCCCACCGCCCCTCCACCCCCCAACACACAATGCCCACCTCACCTCACAACGCACTGATTGACGCGGCACGTCAATTCATCCCCCCCCTACGCCCCCCTCTACCCCCCCACACCCCCACCCCACCCCCCACACACAATGCACTGATTGTCGTGGTTCAGGTGAACAGCAGTGTAGACGTCTACGCGTTTGGCATCATGATGTGGGAGCTATACACTAACCAGAGGCCGTACGGAGACATGGACCAGGAGCAGATGGTGGAATCGGTAAGCTTTGTGTGCTTGCTGTATTGCTTGCCTTCTTGCTGTATTGCTTGCCTTCTCGCTGTATTGCTTGCCTCCTTGCTGTATTGCTTGCCTTCTTGCTGTAGTGCTTGCTTGTGCCCCCCACATCACGCCCCACATCACTCTACTTGGCCCCACTGCCCCACGCCCCACATCACTCTTCTTGGCACATATGGTACCATCTTCACCTCCATCGACACCACTCTTTTAACTCTAGGCGTTCCCTCCCCCAAACTCCCGTCTCTCCTTCGCTCACTCCATGTTCAATCTGTCCAC
Organism: Chlamydomonas sp. ICE-L; assembly: GCA_013435795.1. Taxonomy (NCBI): domain Eukaryota; kingdom Viridiplantae; phylum Chlorophyta; class Chlorophyceae; order Chlamydomonadales; family Chlamydomonadaceae; genus Chlamydomonas; species Chlamydomonas sp. ICE-L. Next base: position 8,793,279 of record JACBWV010000825.1, on the reverse strand, counting down.
GTTGCCCCCTCCCTCGTTGTTGCCCGTCGTTGTTTAGAACGCCCACTCACCCGCCCGTACCTCTCTTAGTATAACCCACCATAACTTGTACTGCCTTGCATGATGTGGTCCTGGTACTGCCGTTGCGGTACCACGTTTTTACTCCGACCGGCGTTTATCCACTTCCACCTTTCTATTGGAGAATGGTTAGAAGACCATGTTTCCCATGCTCCCATGCAGGTTGTCAAAAGAAACCTGAGTCCTGAGTTTCACCTGACACCCCTAAGCACTTGCTGTATTGCTTGCTTGTGCTTTTCTATTGGAAAATGATAAGAAGACCATGTTTCCCATGCTCCCATGCAGGTTGTCAAAAGAAACCTGAGTCCTGAGTTTCACCCGACACGCCTGAGCACTTGCTGTATTGCTTGCTTGTGCTTTTCTATTGGAAAATGATAAGAAGACCATGTTTCCCATGCTCCCATGCAGGTTGTAAAAAGAAACCTGCGTCCCGAGTTTTCACCCGACACGCCTGAGCACTTCCTGTATTGCTTGCTTGTGGAGAAAGGTTAACAGACCATGCTTCCCCTCACCTGCCCCCATGCAGGTTGTAAAAAGAAATCTGCGTCCCGATTTTTCACCCGACACGCCTGAGCACTTCTCAATGCTTGCGCAAGCATGTTGGAATAAATCGCCCAACGCCCGGCCCACCTTCGTGGACTGCGTCCTCTTGCTCAACAAGATGCTTCATCAAATACCCCCTGGATCGTAATCTACCCCAGGACATGTTCAGGGTAAGCTTAGGGCTTAGGGCTCTGTTCTTGGTGTTTTGGGCGGAGCCCCCCCTTCTGGGGGGCGGGAGCCCCCAGTGTTATCCATTTGTCCGTCCGACCGACCATCCATCCATCCATCTGACCGTGATGAAGCCCGACACGTCAGCCAACGGCGTAACTAACTCGCTTCCGTTGCCACCTGTCGCTCCCTCGCGATCACTCTCCGCCATTTTTTAGCGCCGCAGGCGACGCTGCATAGAACTTGTCTGGGGGGCTTTTGGTTCCGGATCTGGGCTGCATGGTTTGGGGTCAAGATGTTGCACCAAACACCCCCTCCATTGTAACCTAACCCAGGACACGTTCAGGGTAAGCTCAGCTTAGGGCCCTGTTCTTGGTGTTTTCTGGGGTCTTCTGGTTAGGGATCTGGGCCGTGTGGTTTGGGGTCAAGAAATTGCACCAAATACCCCCTCCATTGTAATCTAGCCCAGGACATGTTCAGGGTAAGCTCAGCTTAGGGCCCTGTTCTTGGTGTTTTCTAGGGGGCTTCTGGTTTGGGATCTGGGCTGTGTGGTTTGGGGTCTGGGCTCTTAGTATTTCCTAGGAGTTTTGTGTTTTGGGCCCTAGGCTTAGTAGTTCGTTGTCTGGGCTCTTGCTGTTTCCTAGGTGTGGTGTGGTTTGGGATCTGGGCTGTTTTTTTTTTGCCTGAGCTCTTGGTGTTTTGTGGTTTGGGGTCTGGGCTGTGTGCTTTTTTGTCTGAGCTCTTGGCGTTTTGTGGTTTGGGCTCTCGGCTGTGTGATATGTTGTCTGGCCTCTTGGTATTGTGGATTTTGATCAATGGGGGGGGGGGGGGGGGGGGGGGGGGGGGGGGGGGGGGGGGGGGTTCTGGGCTCTTGTTGGTTTGTGGTTTGGTATCTCGGCTGTGTGGCTTATAGTTAGGGCTCTTAAGTAAGGAACGGCAACTAATATTAGTGTTTGAAAAACTAATATTAACTAATATTATTGTAGTATCACAATAATATTAGTTTTTCAAATAAATTCGAAATTCTGGTGAGATGGCTTGTCCGACTAATATTACATTATATTATTCATTCACTAATATTATATAATATAGCCGAACCCTACTCTGAAGTGTTTTATTGGTGGGTTGTGGTCAGGGCTATGGGCTTTGTGGATTGGGGTCCAAGGTTTTTAGTGTTTCCTGGCTGTTTTGTGGTTTTGGCTCTGGGCTTTGTGGTTTGTTGTCTGGGCTCTTGGTGTTTTCTGGGGGTGATGTGGTTTAGGATCTGGGCTGCGTATTTTTTTGTATGAGCTCTTAGTGTTTTGTGGTTTAGGGTCTGGGCTGTGTGTTTTTTTGCCTGAGCTCTTGGCTGTTTTGTGGTTAGGGCTCTGGGCTTTGTGGTTTGTTGTCTGGGCTCTTGGTATTTTCTGGCTGTAAAATGGATGTGGTATTGAATTTCCTATTTTTTCTGGAGGTTCTTGTTATTCGGCCAGGCTTCCCAATGCAATACCTCATCTTGCTCTCTTTACAGGTACTGCAAGAGATTAGAACATAGCTTTTCTTTTCACCCACTAGCAGCAGCTTCTAGGCAGCTCCCTGAGCCAGCCCCCAGGCTAAGCACCAAGATTTCAGCAGTTCTGGATAGCTGATTGTCTCAGCTTCTAGGTGCACTAGGGTGCTTTAGCTGCGGCTGAATAGCCAGTTCGGGGAGCTGCCTAGAAGCTGCTGCTCGTGGCTGAAAAGAAAACATATGGGCAAAGCAAGGGAAGCCGTTGAATCTCTCTCTTGGAGCTGGACACTGAATCATCCTCGCTATGAACAGAACCTTGGTCAGTATGGAAAAAAGTAATGATAACGCCTGGTGGGGCGTGGTATTAAGCGAGCCCTGTCTTACGGCGGTAGGGAACGGGCTTTACCTGGACAAAGCTACCATGGCGGTTGACAGGGACCGCGAACACAAATGCGCACCTGTGGGGATCCAAACCCGGCGCCTACGTCGTTCAAGGAGCTCTGCCATTGAGCCATTCGTTGAATGGTCAGTCTGGATATTGCTATCGGGGGGGGCTGTGTTTGTGCTACAGTGATAATTTGATTGTGATAATTGAAGGTTATTATAATGATCCAGGTGCCCTACGTTACTCTAGGTTGGGCTGGTTAGCAAGCCAGGGGAACTGCCTAGAAAAAGTAATGATAACGCCTGGTAGGGCATGGTATTAATGGAGCCCTGTCTTGGAGAATGAGCTACTACTTTACCTGGACAAAGCTACCATAGCGGTTGACAGTGACCGCGAATACTGAAGCGCAACGGGAGGGATTCAAAACCCGCACTTTTTGATTTCAATGAGCTCTACCATTGAGCCAAACGTCGAAACGGGATCTTGTGGAAAGTGCCTAGAAGCTACTATATATAGCCTGAAAGGAAAGCCACATGTCACATGGCCTCCCGATGCTAGGTTCACGATTTCCGACCTGCCGCCTTGAATTAGGCCGCGGCGAGAATCTTGAGTGTATCTCCAGGCCGCGGCAAGAATCTTGGCCATGGCCGCGGCCTTGGCCATGGCCATGGCCGCGGCGAGAATTTTTAGTGTATCTCCAGGCCGCGGCGAGAATCTTGAGTGTGTTCTTTTTGAACTTGCTTTGTGGCCAGGCACAAGCTTTATCCCAATCTCTTCATGGTCAATCAAGAGATCTTTTTATCATGCCTATATACATGTCAAATGACCTGTCGCCTTGAGAGAGGCTGAGGCGAGAATCCTGAATTTGTTCTTTTTGAACTTGCTTTGTGGCCAGGCACTACCTACATCCCAATCCCTTAATGGCCAATCAAGAGATCTTATTATCATGCCTATATATCAGTACAATGACCTGTGCCCCCGGCCCCACTTATAGGCGTTCAGCAAATACAAGGGGCCGCAGCCCTCAAGGCCCCGCTCCAATAGGCAGCCCTTTCAAGCATCAACAAACTTAACTAAGAAACGAGGCCCAGAAACCAATAGACCTGCCATTTTGAAAGACGCTGAGAACTTTCCTTCTTGCTGTCTCGCGGTAGTCTGAGCTCAGGTGCAGTAGTCTGAGCTCAGGTGCAGCAGTGGTCTGCGAAAGCAAAACCCTCAGTAACTATTTTGCAGTATATGCGAACGGGAAGGTTCTTTCAAACTCAGGCCCAGTCCACAATTTGATTTACCAGTGCCTTGAGCTAACAATTCAAACTTAAACCATTATAGCAATTCAAGGGATGATTCGGGAAGCACACTTGGTACTTCGGACTTGGTTATCAGAATCTCAGGCCAATTATCGATAATTCTCGCGATAATTCTTAGATTTCCAGGCAAAATTCTCGATTTCATGTGCGAAGTCCGGGTTCTTCAGAAACCTTGAACCCAAATCATCCGCTGAATGGCTATAAAAGATGTGCGTGAACATAGGTTTGGTAATATAAATGTTCTCAGAAATCCTGAGAACATTATATTCCCAAGGAGAAGGAGAAAACATCTGTGGCAAGCCATAACAATTTGTATGATTGTTACCAGGGTACTACATTTTGTAAAATTGGTCAGCACTTAAAGCGCACAAACGTCAAATTGGTCAGCACTTTGTAGTGCAAAAAGCGCAAAAACTCGGTGTTTCGCCCGCAGGGGTTTGAAAAAACTGTGCGAAACGCGCAGTGGGGCTCAAAAAGCGAGCGCAAAATCGTGTGTGTTTGTGTGTGTGTGAGAGAGTGTGTGTGTGTGCATGTGTGTGTGCTTATGTGTGCATGTGCTTTGTAGTACCCTGACTGTTACACGGCCTACTCTAGGGTTGCTCAGAACGCCCTGCTGCACGATCGCTGTGGGCTACCAACATTGTCTTTCCGAGTGTCCAGGCCTGCGGACATTCCCATGCACACCATGCTAGGCTGATTCCTGCTCTTGCAGCCAGGGTTGTTCAGAACGCTGCTTCTTGCGTCGCACCCAGGCCAACTAGCACCAACATTGGGCAGCTAACACGGGGTTGTTCAGAACGCTGCTTCTTGCGTCGCACCCAGGCCAACTAGCACCAACATTGGGCAGCTAACACGGGGTTGTTCAGAACGCTGCTTCTTGCGTCTTGGCCAGGCCAGCTAGCAAAAGCATGCGGTTGTTCAGAACGCAGCTTCTTGTGTCGCAGCCAGGCCAGCTAGCACCAACATGGGGTAGTTCAGAACGCTGCTTCTTGCATTTCACCCAGGCCAGCTAGCACCAACATTTGGTTGTTCAGAACGCTGCTTTTTGCATCGCGGCCAGGCCAGCTAGCAACAGCATGGGGGTTTTCAGATCACAGCTTCTTGCGTCGCAGCCAGGCTAGCTAGCACCAACATGGGGTTGTTCAGAACGCTGCTTCTTGCATCGCGGCCAGGCCAGCTAGCAACAGCATGGGGGTTTTCAGAACGCAGCTTCTTGCGTCGCAGCCAGGCTAGCTAGCACCAACATGGGGTTGTTCAGAACGCTGCTTCTTGCGTTGCAGGCAGGCCCACCAGCACCAACTTGTGCCAGCTAGCACCAACACGGGGTTGTTCAGAACGCTGCTTCTTGCGTCGCAGCCAGGCCAGCTAGCACCAACATGGGGTTGTTCAGAACACTGCTTATTGCATCGTAGATGCAACGATGGGAGGGTCTGTTGCGTCGCAGACACAGATTTTGGAGGGTTTGGTGCAACTCAGTGGGTCTGGGTGTGTCGCAGACACAGATTTTGAAAACTGTTGCGTCTCAAGAAGCAGATTTTGAAACAGTCTGCAGAAGCAGATTAGGGGGGTCCCCTGAACAACCCTGGCCTCCACCATGAAGACCGTTTTGTCCAGAAACATTATGTAAAAGACTCGATGAGATGGAATGGGATGCAGTGGGACGCATCAAGCATGGAGAAACATTGAGACGCAGTGGGACGCAGTGGGACGCAGTGGGACGCATCAAGCTGCTGTTGCTGTTGGAGGGGGAAAGAGGAATTTTTGGGACGCAACCTACAAACTTTACTGCGTCCCAGGACGCAACCTAAGAAATTGGCTGCGTCCCTGGACGCAACCTACCCATTTAGATGCGTCCCAGGAAGCAACTACTGGAGTCCGTTTGGACAACCCTGGTCCCCTGAACAACCCTGGCCTCCACCATGAAGACCGTTCGGTTTTCTCTGTCTCTTTCTGGGCTACAAATAGAAGCTTCTAGGCAGCTTCTAGACAGCTCCCTACACCGATAGAAGTAAATAAAAAGAAACAGTTTTATCACCGACACAACCAAGCAATGGTTTACAATCGTCATCTGATCCAGATGACTAATAGGTGCACTTGTAGAGTAGTATGTAGGGACTGGCATATCATATGATGTTGACCAAAGGCGAGTATGAAAAACTATATTGCATGATATTATACAAACTGTTTCATATGATATTGTACGAAAACGGTGACGTTAGCTTGGGTTAGTCTGAACCAGCTTGGTTCGGTCTGAACCAGCTATGGTCAGCTTGGATTCGCACATTTAAGGTTAGTCTGAACCAGCTTGGATCGGTCTGGACCAGCTTGGGTTAGTCTGGACCAGCTTGGGTCGGTCTGGACCAGCTATGATCAGCTTGGGTCCGCACATCTAGGGTCATTCTGGACCAGGTTGTGTCGGTCGGGACCAGCCATGGTCAGCTTGGATCTGCACATCTAGGGTTAGTCTGAACCAGCTTGGGTTGGTCTGGACCAGCTTGGGTCGGTATGGGCCAGCTATAGTCAGCTTGGGTCCGCACATACAGGCTTGGGTCAGATTGGACCAGCTTGGGGCTGCACAGGGCATCATTTATTTGCAATGCCAGTCAGGGCGCTACAAAGAGCGCGTGACAAATCAGAACGGAGAGGGCGCAATTAAGATAACACTTCAGGCACTCTGGGTATGTGTCATCAAATTTTCAAAGGGATACGTATACGTATAAACCCTCTATAAAATATGTACACGTATACTGGTATTATCGTCATAAAATATGTGAAGGTATACGTTTACGTATTATATATTAAAACCGCGTACGTATATTTTGTCATCCCACACATCATTGCTCCAACAGCCCCCCCCTATATATATATATGTATTATTATCGTTATCAGGAGGATGCCAGGGGCCATAGAAAGTCCGGCACGGCCCATGTTGGGGTATCGGGCAGTGGTTTCTATTAGGGGATCACGTGATCTATCGATACCCCCGGGTCCGGCGATATTCTGGGCACCTTCTCGGGGGGTACCCCCCCCCCCCCCCCCCCCCCCCCCCCCCCCCCCCCCCCCCCGGCCCCTAGCCAACTTTTTCCTAACTTTTTTCTGACTGCTCCGTTTCATCTCTGGAGAAGTGCAACGACTTCGTCTCAATGCAAGCGTTCTAATTCCATACTTTCCAGACACCTGCTATGTAATTCAAGCTCGAGTTCGAGTTCAAGTTCGAAACGTTGCTGTACCGGTGATCTGCTGCTTATCCTGATCTGGGTTTGGCATGGATGTATCAATTAGCACTGCAAAGTCGAATGGGACCATCGAGGAGTCTATTCACGACGAAAGTCCATCCAAGAGGCAGCATGTCGACCTGAGCGATAGCCGCCTGCTGTCTGACGACGATGACGGATGCACATGTCCTCTTTGTGCTCGGTCGGCTACTGATTTCGTGGGGTCGCAACAGTTCGAGCAGCACAAGAAATTCTGCAAGGGTACATCCATCCATCCAGGGTACTCAGGCGAAAATCCCTCCATGTTAGTGTGGGAAGGTCTGGACAGCTGCTGATGATTTTGAGACGCTCAGAGCATCTTGCTTTGTGTACAAAGCCCTGAAACCCCTTTCTGGGCAGCAGAAAATCAGTAACTTCTTTGGAGTCAAACCAGCACAGCCACAGCCACTTGATGGAGATGATGCACCTGCAAGTGCTGAGCCCCAACAAACTATTTTCCAAGGTTGGAGGCCTGTGGAGTGGCCTCAGCCATTCTGTGAGAATTACCCCTACCCGCTCAACTGTCCTACCGAGGCCCATCGTGTAACCGAGGTGCCTTGGAGTGCTACTACAAAGGGTTTCTTGGTCTATTTTAAGCCACAGGCAGCAGCTTCTAGGCAGCTCCCCTGGCTGGCTATTCAGTACAAACTAAAGCATGCTAGTGCACCTTGAAGCTGACATGATCATGGTGGGCGCAGGTGGGCGCTACATTTAGACCTTTTGGTGGGTTTCATGTAGCAAGCCCATGCAAGTTGTAGGTCAATATTAGGTAAGTCAGTTATAAACGATGTTAAAGGAAAGCAAGGAACTATAAGGAAGCTAAAATATTGAGTTATCTAGGGTGCATATTGGATTAATTTGTAATCTTGTTAAAAACAATCCACAACATTCCCTGGGGGTTTGAAAATGCAGGGTACTAAAGGAGATGATTTGCCACAGCATAGGCTAGGGTGTTATCTAATTTGGTCCCCCCCCCCCCCCCCCCCCCCCCCCCCCCCCCATTTTTGACTCTTTCAACTTTTCTGGGGGGGTACCAGATATTTTTCGTATGTCACCCTCCCGTTATTAATATTATATTATATATTTATATTATATATAATTATATAAAAAAAAAAAAGTACAAATAAATATATTATCATTAATAATATATATCATATATGCGAGGGGGGGGCAAGGAAAAATATTTCGTACCGCATGTTCGATATGGATAGAGAACCGCGAGCAATAGTCGATACAAAAAAATCATGTCGATACACACACGGGCGGCCGAGATACGAGGGGGGGGGGGGGGGGGGGGGGGGGTCCGACCGTTTCCCCAAATTTATTTGTACCTCGTGTAACTTTCTTGCCAGTGCGAATTTTCGAGCGTGAGGTACACCAATGTGTACGTCTCGACGAGAGGAGTGCGAATCTGCATTCGTTAGTAAGTTACACGCAGGGTGTATTAGGTGGATCTCCTGGAAGGTACATCCAGGCTGGACGGCAGGCTGGACGTCACCCAGACCTTCGCGCCCAGCTTCGCATGAGCGGCAGTTGGCGGCGAAAAAGGCGCGCGCGCAACGCGTTTGGATGCGCGTTCTGAACTCTGGTCCCCTACGAGGTTCCTAAAGCAGTGGACCCCCCCCCCACCCCCCCCCACCCCCCCCCCCCTCACACACACACACCACACACCACACACACCACCACCACCACCACCACACACACACGCACGCACACACCCCAGACACACACACCACCCGAGCAGACCATCAGGCTCCAGGATACAAGTTGAGTCGATTAAGCCATGATAGTGATGATAAATTTAGATACGGTAGACAGATAAATAGCGCCTTCAGTCCTTTACATACCTTAGTGATCTCCTCCAAGGGTGAGGACGACCGCCGAGCGCTCAAGAAAGTTGTAAAAATACTGAAATCTAAATAACTTTGTCCAAACTTGATATTTGTATCTTTTGGTTGTATGGTTGGAAAGGCCTTGACGAGATGATGCTCATGGACCCCCCTTTCACTATGTTATACCGTCTGGGTGTTCAGATATGAGGTCTCAAAGGGGGGAGGGAGGGGGGGGGGGGGGGGGGGGGGGTCCAGGGGTCAATATAACAACTTCCGAACATGCGGTCTGCCAACTTTATTCTTGCCCCCCCCTCGCATATATGTATAGAAATATAGTATTATTAATAATCCAGGCAGCTCCAGCTGGCAGCTCCAGGCAACTCCAGTAAGCTCCAGGCAGCTCAAGGCAGCTCGAAGCAGCTCAAGCTGGCAGCTCCAGGCAGCTCCAAGCAGCTCCAGTCAGCTCCAGCTGGCAGCTCGAGGCAGCAACTTCAATCAGCTCATGCTATGGGCAGACTAGGCAGGTCCAGGTAGAGGAAGTTCCAACCAGGGGGCTGGGGGGGGGGGGGGGAGAAGGGTAAGGGAGTGGTTCTGGTGGAGAGTGGTAAAGGTAATCAGTAGTTCAGGGGATAAATCATTCGAACTTATGGTGTGTGTGTGTAATTGGGGGTAACCTAGACCAGACGTAGATCCACTGAAGCTCGGCCATCCTCGGCCAAATTAAATTATTGGTAAGAATGTTGAAAGACGCCAATTTGAAAATAGCTATGAATAGCTACAAACAGAGACTGGACAGATGGCTCCGGAACCAGAATAGCTATGGAAAGGGGGGGCTTCAAAAGCGAAAAACAATCACTGCCACGGACCCAACCTCACGGCCGTGCGTGGGGCAGGGGAGGGGGCCACCGGGCGGGGGCGGGGGCAGGGGCAGGGGCTGGGGCTGGGGCTGGGGTTGGGACCGGGGCCGGGGCCGGGGCCGGGGGCAGGGGCAGGGGCAGGGGCGGGGGCAGGGGTAAGCCACGCCACCTGCCGCTGGCCAAAAACCCGTTCATGAGGACGGGACATACCGTTCACGTCTATCAGCTTAAACACTTCAAGAGTGGAGAGTATGCTTGCAGCGGACAAACGCGCCAATCTATACACGGAGATAAGAATGTTTACAGGGACTGGGGAACCACAAAGGACACCAGCGGTGGAAGGGGCGAAAGCCTGGAACCTAATCAGGGTACAGGCTATACAGCGCGTGTCAGGGGAACAGGGGACGCAGCCTACAGGAAGCTGTCACCGTGTCATGAAGGATGACACAGTCTACGGGAAGCTGACACAGTACAGACAGAAAAGGAGTTACTGTCTGTACCGATAGTTCTAAGAAAGTACAGAAGTAGTCACCAAGACATAAAACGATTGAGTGAACCGCAATTGATGCTGATACTCCACCTATGACGCAGGTGACATACAATACTACTACTCCACCTATGGTACAGGTGTCATAGAACTATGTGTAACAGAATTTAAAAAAAAAAATCGAAGAACTCCGAAATCCGGGAGAACTCAAAAGGAAACCCAAAGGGTTAGAGGAAGGAATGAAAACTAGACAAGAAAAAAAAATCTTGCAAAGCTAGAAAAAGACAAACCGAATATCAAAGTTGGGTAACAACAGTATAGAAAACCCAATCTGGAAATAGGAACCTAATGCCAAACAAATGATAACAAAAGAGGCAGATGTAACAAAAAAAATGACCTTAAGGGGAAGCGGTCATTCCGTGCATGCGGACGAACCGCCAGAACACAGCAGGATCAAGGGGCTTGGTGAAGGGGTCAGCACAGTTGTCCTTAGTGTTAACGGCAACCTGCAGCCGACCATCCTCCACCAACTCCTTGATATAATGATGGATCACATCAATGTGCTTGCTGCGAGGAATCAGCTGCCAGTCATTGGCCCAACTCAGAGACCCCAGGTTGTCACCCTGAATGGTGACAGTGGTGCATGGTAACCCCAGATCAGCCCTCAACTTCTTCAACCATTGCACCTCCCTGGCAGTCTGAGCCAGGGCTTGATACTCAGCCTCACTAGATCTAATAGTAACAGTAGGCTGCCGCTTGCTCATCCAGTTCACCAGGCACCCAGCAGCAAGAACAGCATAGCCAGTCTGAGATCTCCTGTCAGACCCATCATCAGCAAAGGATGAGTCACTAAGGACAGTAAAAGAGAACTCAGGGCTGTGGGTGTAAGTGAGGCCCAGGTGGGAATGAGACCTCAAATACAAAAGCAAGTGCTTGGCTGCCCCCCAGAGGGGGACAGTAGGGTGAGCAGAAAACCTGGACAGATAGCTTACAGCAAAAGAAATATCAGGCCTGGTGCAAGTAGCCAAGTATAGCAAAGCACCAACAAGGGAGAGGTACTGGCCACTAGAGGGCAGGGGATCTCCAGGGGGGTCAGTGATAGTACACTTGGCCATGGGGGCAGAGAACTTGGGCTTGGCTGCAGAGGTGAGACCAAACTGCTCCACCAGATCAACAATGTAGGAGTGCTGGGAGAGGTTGATCTGAACACACCTGCCGTCAGAGTCAAGTGTAACATGCATGTCCAGTGAGAGAAACTGGACAGGCACACCCAACTCCTTCACCGCCCAGCCAGCAGCCTCCATAGCCTTGATCAGCAATGCATACAAATCCAGATCATCAAAAGCACAGATAAAATCATCAACATAGGTCAGAACATAGCTCCACCCACCAAAGGAATCCTTTCTAAAATACAGAGCTGGTTCTGCCTCGCACATAGTAAACCCATGAGCAAGCAAAACTTACTTGACTTCCATGCTCCAAGCCCTAGGTGCCTGCTTCAGACCATAAAGGGACTTGATAAGTTTGCACACAAGGGGAATGCCATGAGGATCAAGTACGTTGAAACCCTCAGGCTGGTGACAGTACAAGTCAAGACCAGGTTCCAAGGTTGCATTGAGAAAAGCAGTCTTGATATCCAGCTGCCGAACAAACATTTTTCTATGAGTGATGGCAGCAAGGAGAACCCTAAGCCCAGCTTTAGAAGAGACGGGGGCATAGACATCATGAAAGTCCAGCCCAGGCCTCTGCAGAAAACCTCGAACCACAAAGCGTGCTTTAAAACGCACAGAACCATCAATCCCTATCTTCTTCACAAATAACCACCGGCCAGACAGGACCCTCTGTTTAGGAGGCTGAGGAGTCAGAACCCATGTGCCATGGGAATGCAAAGACTCCATCTCATCCTTCATAGCTAGTAACCATTGATCCCTGTCAGGGTTAGAGGGGTGCATAGCAGCCCTATATGACAGTTCAGATGAAGTAGAGATATATGCACCCACATAAAGGCAGTTAATCCCCACATGAGCAACATTTCTATCAGCAGTAGCAGGCAGTACAACCCCCAGTACAGGACTACTGACTGGTTGAACAGGGTCGGCATTCTTTGCCTCTAATTCAATGAAACCTGGGTCGACTGGAACTCCCCAGCCATACGCAGCATCAGAGCCAGACCACTCATCCAGTTCATCACTCAGGCTTTCCCTGACGGCTAAATCATCACCAAGCCTAGTCCGGTGTAAACCACCAGAGAGGACAGGGGGGCGATTGGGAAATCACCAAGGCCCCCCAAGGTCCATCATAACTGTTGGAACGGGGGGATTGAAATAATCACAATGACCTACCAGTGGCTTCCACTAAATGAAGGACCTTTCCGAGTCGGGTCAACCTATATCTTTTCCCGCCAAAGCGAAACGTGGCAACAAGGGGGGGGCCCCTGGCCGACCCCCCCTGAAAGTATTCTGTAAAATTCTTTGCTTGAATTGGAAACATTTATACCCCCGCCCGCACCTTTGAAAACCTTCACAACTCAAAAAATACGCCATGAAAACATCCAGGCCCCCCTGGAAAACCTGGTACGCAAGTCCCCTCCCACGTACCCATGAGACAAGCCCACAACAATCGGGGGTTTGTGCCCTCGCTGGGCTAAGGCATTTCCATCATCAAATCCGCAAAAAATTAAAACTGTGGGAATAGCCGTTAAGGGATCTTTCACAAATCGGGCACCCCATCTAAGGGAAGAAAGCCCAGGTATGCAAGTTTTTAATAAGCTTAACTGTTCCATAGAAAGAGCACATCAACGAACTTTTTCTACTAACCCTGGCCCGCACAACTTTGGAACCCGAAAACCAAAAAAAATAACCCATTGCCCCGCAACCCAGGGAATACCCACCAGTCCCTACCATACATGCCCTTTCATCCCTCCAAGCTTTGTTTCCTTTTTTTCTTCTTTTTTCCCTTTTTTGTTTTTTTTTTTTTTCTTCCCTTGACTAAATGGAACTACAAGGGCACCCAAAGAACAACAACGTAACCACGACCCCAATCAGGGAACCACAACCGTAATAACATCGTCATAAGGGAAGTGTTTTTTTTCAACCCCTGGGTGTTGGCATCCGATTGTTGCTGAAGATAACAAGCACTGAGAAAGGCCATAGGAGCCAGAATAAACTTAGGGAGCTTAAACCTTTCTAAAGTAAATACATCCCTACTACAATTTTATTTCTGCAAGACCCCCATTGGGTACCTCTCTTAACAGTAGCAATTCCCGGCTGCAGTGGTCCCATCCCAAATCGACAACCTCCTGCCTTGCCCCCAACCGTAATCACCCATTTCCTTCGAAACCCACTTAAAACTTTGGGCTGGGGCCCGAAACATTTTCCAAAAGAACCATTGACAAAATCCCCTCAAAATCAACAGACCCCTTAAATTTGGGGTTCCCTCATTTTCCTTGCATCCAATTTTTCTTTATTAAAATAAATCCAATCTACAATACATGCTTGCATACATTTTACAAACGTTTCATACGGCTTTAAAAAATCAAACAACCCCTCCCCATGTTTCCGTCACTAATATAAGTTTTTTTAACAATTCTAAAACTCAATCGTTTCAAAGGAAACTTCATTACATCAATTAACATTTAAATTAATCCGATAACGATTCAATAAAAATTAAACAATAAAATGCATTCAATCACGTTTTTGGATTAAAATTTTTAAATTGAAATGGAATAAAATCGAATTTAAAATAACACAACAGTAAAATTAATAAAATTAAATTAAAAATCAAAATTTAAAAATCAATTGAATTTCCCATAATTAAATTGCATTTTTCCCCATTCGGGTGGCCCCCCGCCCCTCCAGGCCAATTTAAAAATGAAAGAAAATCGATTAATAAAATCGCAATAGAAAAAAGAACCTGAAAGCCCCCCCCCGAGGGGCCGACAAACTGGTTAGCCTACCTCTTTGGCACAGCCCTCTTTTTTCCTCTTATTGTTTTGGTGTTGTTGGGCTTGTTTTTTGCCCTCCCCTATAATTGCCAGCCCCCCCCCTCTGTGCATCCCTCCCCCTTTTCCACGCTCCCCCCTTTCCGCCTCCTTTTCTTTTCCGCCCTATTTTTGGTTTTTTTACTTTTTTGACCTTGACCTAGTTTTTTGTTTTTTTTTTAGATATGAGGGGGGTGGCGCTTTAAAAACCCCCAAAAATGCTTCATATAATTGGATGGTTCGGCTGTTTGGGGTCGGTCCGTCGGGTATCCGGTTTCGGGTTCGGGTCCCCCCGGGTTTTCCGGGTTTCCGGAAAAATTCGGGTTCCGGGATCCTACTATTGCAACCAGGGTTCACCCCCCCAAGTCCTGCCAATGACCTTTGGCCCATTTTAACATAACCGAGCCCTACTCATTGGGGGTTGGCTCATAAATTGCCATTTGAATTTTGGAAAGTACAATTTTTTTTCTGAGCAAAAAAATCGAATGAAGGGCTGGCCCCACCCACCCCCCCCGCCCCCCCCCCTTTGGAATGAGTTGCCCCAGTAAATATGCAAAAATCTAAATAAATCGCAAAAAAATCCCAATGTTCCCAGTTTTGTACCGGAACGTCCCCCTATACCCTCATAATTATTAATCGGCCCCCTTTAAATACCTTTTGTAACAGGACCCCCTAAACTCCTGGGCATGTTTATTTTCTTTGTTTTCGTTTTTTTATCAAATTTGGAGAAACAACGAAAAAGAAAAGAAATGGGATGCAAAGTGGGGGAATTTTGTTTCGCATTTTACATTTTTTCCAAACACTAGTACTATTTTTTTTTTAAAAACTTCCAAAGAACGGCCAGCAAAGCCCAATTGCCCTGGCTAAAGCTTTTGGTACCCAAGTTTTTTGAAAAAGTGCAAACGAAGCTGCTAGATGGGGGCCATCCTGAACCTCACGCCTCGGAATAAGGCGCAACTATTTTTTATTTTAGTTGGTGGGAAACTATGGGGCGAGAAGAGGGGAAGCGGGGGGCCATCAAACCTTTACCTTTTTTTTTTCCCCCCTCTGGTAAAACATTGTACCATCCACCAAAACACGTAAAAAAACCGGCCAGCACCACAACCAGGTTTTTTTTTTTTAATTCGTTTTTTTTTCAATCCGGTTTTTTTTTCCCAATTGCCCTGGCCTGAAGCCCTGGTAACCCAAGGTTCAATTTCAAGGAGAATGAAAGGCCCCTATTGAACAGCTATTTGTTTTTTTTTTAGGACCTTTCCTTTTTTGTTTTCACTCACGTTTTTTTTTTCGAATGTTTGTTCTAAGAACTTAATAAAATAGTACGCCTTAAAATTACGAGCCTGAGGTTTTTTGTTTCCGTTTCGATGTTTTTTTCCCAAATGCACTGGCAGATTTTGTTTTTTTTTGCCACATTGGTCCCACCAAGTTACTTTCCACCCACCCCCCCCCCCCCCCCCCCCCCCCAACCTTTGCTGCCCCAACGAAACGCAACCAAATTGGTGTAGCCCCTGCCCGTCCCCTGCCGACGCACATACCCTTTCTTCCCTGGCCAAAGCCAGACCCCCCCACGTTGCCGTCCCCCCGGTTAAACGGCACGGAAAAATTCTTTTTTTGATGTTGGCCCTTCCCTTTAAACCGGGGTGCAGCAACCACCTGAAACACCCCTGGGCAGTGAAATATGGAGAAAAAAACCCCACAGTCATTCCCCCAGGGGTTTGGTATCGCTAGGGGGGGGCGGGCAATATGTATATAATAAATATCAATTATGAAAATGCCGCGGTCACCCCCCCTGACTAAGGTAACTTTTGGCCCCTGGGCCACATCAACTCATAATTAATATTAATCACATGATTTTCCCCCCCTGTTATGATAGCAATATGGATAAATCATACTCGTCAACCATTTTTTTTTTGGTTCCCCAACATCATATGATTTTTGCCCCCGTTCCCCTTAGTATCGGCAGGAACCTTCGCCTATTTTTTCTGCTTCCCTCCCGTAGCACAAACAAATCCAAAGGGTACTAAACTTCCCCCCCCCGGGCCAACTTGGGTCTCGCTTAAATCGGCAACAAAAACGGGGTCCAATTGATCATCGCGGTTTTTTAGTGGCAAAAAAGCCCCCCCAAAAACTGCGCGCCTGCCCGCCCCCAAGGGGTTTTTGAAAAAAAACCTTTTGGCTGTGAACCCGCGCAGAGTGTTCCCCTCAAAAAAGGCAAAGCGCGGCAGTTGTGGGACAACTTGCCCGCTGCCACGCGCGCGCCTTTTTTTTGGTGGTATACCCTGGCCCACAAATCTGTTCGCACAACAAGGGAATTTTGTCCACAACAACTGCATCCCTCCCATAAACCGTTAGCGACCGTCAAAATAATCAAATAAGGTTTCATGTGCCCTAAGGGGCCTGGTCACAAACCTAAATGAAAATGGCCGACCTGCCCACCCCCCAGGGAGAGTTAATTGGTTGTGTGGTTCCGTGTGGCCCCCCACCCCCATGGGAGAAGGTCCTATGTTGTTGTGTGGGTGTGGTGGCCCCACCCACCCTGGGTAGAGGGTAATGTTGGTGGTGTGGGGTGTGGTGTGGGTTTGTTGGGGGGGGGGGGGGGCAAGAGTTAAGGGGGTTCCTTTGCCCCTGAAAACCTAATAAGCCGGTCGTAAATGACCTACTCTTACCAAATGCATACAGTTTGTGGCAACAGCAGCGGCCAAAAGTCCTTTCGAGGAATAAAACGGCTAATTCCCCCGGTTCCCCTAGAATTCAAAATCGACGAACGGTTTTTTTTGGGGCCAATTTTTCGCCTTGGTTCCTCGTCCCCTGGAGCTTGAATGAAGTACCCCTGCTGGTAAACTAACAAAGCGGCGCGGCAGCGCGATTTTTCCGCACACGGCCTTTTTTTGAGCGCACTGCGCTTTTTTTTTTGGGCCGCAGTTTTTTTTTTGTTTAATTCAAAACCCCTCTGTGGGGCCCGCAGCCCCCGCGCAAGTTTACCGCTTTTTTTGTTTTTGCACTAACGTGCGCGTGACCAAGTTTTTTTTTTGGGTTTGTTGCGCCTTCAAGCCCGCTTGACCAAAATTTTTGAAAAAAACAAAATGTAGTACCCCCCGGTACCCTGATGTCCCCCAACCCCTTTGGTTGTAAAAAACCCTTGTTTTGGAAAGAAAAAAATATCAAAAGTTTCCAGCTATAATTGGGAATTGGCGGGCAAAAAGAACCCAAGAATACCCCCATAATGGATGTTTTGACCAAGGGCCGAGTATGCATATCAATATGAAAAAAATATCAGCACATGGCAACAAATCATAATGAAATATGATATTGTATGGTTAACAATATTTAAAATTTTTAAGAGCCCGATCCCAGACTACCCGGCAAATCACATAATGATTTTTCATTTTTGGCCGTTCCCCCCTAATATAAATTGGATCGTTTACAATGTGCCCCAAATGCTATGTGAGGACGAAATGGAAGTAGGGACGGCCAAAAAACAATCAATGAATGTTTTGAACCAAAAAAAAGGCCGCGAAGTTTTTGGGGATTATCAAGAATCATATCCATATGAATGCCAACCCGAATTAATTATGATATCAATTTTGGGCCGTTCCCTAGAAATGAGGTTCCCCCAAGTGGGCTCCCTCATCTTCTCCCCTGCCTCTTCTCCTCCCCTGCATCCCTTGCTTCCCTTTTTTTTTTTTTTGTGTAAAAGTTTTGGTGGAAAAGGACCCTTTCACCCAGTAAAAAGTTGGGTCCTTTCCCCACACAACCCAAGCGACACCGAGGAATTTCAGTTTTTTGGTAATGTGGCCGTTGCCAACTCCCTACAAAAAGATTAAAAGGCCCCCCGCAATTTAGGGGTCCTTTTTGATTCTCTTCCTGAGAATTTCCTCCCTCATTCCGTCCTCCTCCTCCTCCCTCATCACCCCAATTTCCCCCAAACCCCCCATCCCATCCCCACCCTCGATTTTCCCCCCCCCACCCCGTCATCACCCTCGGTTTCCTCACCCCCATCATTAATCTCCTAGAGGCTCACCCAGATGCTCTGGGGAAGGAACCGAAAGGTTTCCATTTTGGGGGGGGCCCCCCCGCCCTCCTTTTCACCCCCTTGGCCTTCCTTTTCCCCTAGAAGAAAACGCTTTCAGGGATAATCCTCCTCCTCCTCAATCCCCTCATTTAACACCCTTGAATTTCCCTCCCGCCAACCATCTCCAGCCTCCCCCGAGGCTCAAACCCCAAGATGCATTGGGAAGACTGAATGATTTCCCAAATTGGCCCCCGCCCCTTTTGTCCCCCCCCCCCCCCCCCTGCATCTTTTTCTTAAACCCGGCTCAGGAATCCCTTCCTCCTCCCTCCTCATCATCATTACACCCTTGATTTTTCCTTTTTCCTCGCCACCATCCATCCTTATCGCCCATAGGCTCACCCAATGCTCCTTGTAAGGACCGAAATATTTTCCATTGGCCCCCGCCCCCTTGGGTTTCCCCCTGCAAAAAATTCCTTTTTTTTTTCTTAGACGCTCCAATGGATTTTTAAGCCTCCTCCTCCCTCCTTCCCTCCCTCATTATCCAACCCCTTGAATTTTTTCCTAGCCCAACCAACCCATCTGTAATCTCCCAGAGGGCTTCACCAGAATTGCTTCTGGTACAGAACCGAAAAATGAATTTTTTTCCAATTTGGCCCGGCCCCGCCCTTGGTCCCCCCCCCCCCTGCCCTTTCTTTTTTTTTCTTAGACGCTCAAGGTGATATCCTTCCTCCTTCTCCTCCTCCCCTTCTCAACCCTTGATTTTTTTTTTTTCTCGCACCCATCCTCAATCTCCCTCGAGGCCTCACCCAGAACCGTTGCTGGAAGATACCGAATGGTTCCTTGGGGCCCCCGCCCTTTTGTTGGGTCCCCCCCCCCCTGTTTTTTGTCTAGGAAATCTTCATTTCCTTCTCCCCTCCCTCCTCCCCTCCCTCTTGATTTGGGGCCATGCCCTTGTGTCCCCCCTCTACCCTTAAAAGGGATATCCTCCTCCCCTCCTCCCTCCTCAGCATCAATCACATACTCGAGTGTTGCCTCGCCAACCATCAATCAATCTTCCCTATAGGCCTTTCCACCCCAACGCTTTCCTGGGGAAGAACCGGAACGATTCCCCCCCCCTGCCTTCTTTTCCTTTTGGGGTTGGCCTTTTCACCAAAAGTCTTGTCCCCCTGGGAGCAGCTGCACCAAGCTTGCCACAAACAACCTGCAAAGTGGTTTTTTAATAAGGAAATTTTGGACATAACCTACTATCATTAAACCTTTAAACATTCAACCATTAATATTTCCAATAAGGATTTTTGGGACAAAAACAACAAAATATTTAAATGAAAGGAATTTTTTTTGGAACCATCAAAACAAATGAACAGCTTGCAACCCTGGGCAATTAATGGTTTTGGACCAAGACATTTTACTTTTTAATAAGGAAATTTTGGACAACTCAAACAGTTAAAAAAGAACAGACCCATCAACAGAAACAGTTAAAAACAAAAACAAACACCAAACAAAACAATCAACATACAATTTAACAGACCTCAACAGTTAACATCCTTGCAACCAAGCATTGGACTTTTAAAATAAGGAAATTTTGGGGACCCCGTTTAATGTTTTGTCCCCCCCCTGTTTGGGAAAACGTTTAAAAAATTAACGTAATACCCCCAAAAATTTTGATTTAGGGAAAAAGTTTTGGAATAAAAGGGTCAATATCTTTCTTTTTGTTCTCAATTTTTTGTACGGGAGTTTTTTATACATTAAAACACGTCAACGTAAAAGAATAAGTAAGAACACATATTCACTCGCCAATAAGCCTAACAGTGTTTTGTCCATGCCACATGTTTTTTTGAATTTGAAGTTGGAAATGGTATTGGTTTTTTTTCCAAAGAGTCAAATTTCCAAAAAATTAAAACATCTTTTAGATGTCCCCCCCCCTTTTGATGACCCCAGCCTATAAAAGCCCGAGGAACGAACCAATTCCAAACATTCAGTAAATATGGGCAGCCTTGAATGCCCCAGGGGGTGGAAATTTGGGTGAGCCCATCCCACCAATTAAGTAAAAAAACCTTGCAGCCCGATGCCCAGTGGTGTGGCAATTTGGGTGCCCATAAAACATAAAGTTAAACTTTGCAGCCCGATGCCCCAGGTTTTGTGGAATTTTGGTTTGAGCCATCAAACAATTAAGTAAACCTTTGCAGCCTATGGCCCCAGGTGTGGAATTTTTGGGTTGAGCCCATAAACTGAGGGAGTAAACTTGCAAGCCCCCCGATGCCCCTAGGTGGGGTGCAAAATTTGGTGGAGCCATAAAACATTATCCATTTTGGCACCCTGGTTGCCCCAGAATGTTGGAATTTCGGTGGAGCATAAAAAAAACAAGTTCCCCTAAGGCGGCGGCGCAAGCGAAAATTGGCGGAGAGTGCTATCAAATCACCCAGGTGCCAAACGGATGGGAAGGCGGCCTTGAAGCCCCAGGTTATTTTTTTACGAGAACAGTTTTTTTGCTGACTTGTCAGGCTTTCATTGTGGTCCGGCGGTCCCCCCCCCCCCCCCACCCCCCCGCACGTACAAAAAACGGACCAACGGGGGCGACCCCCCCCAGAAAGGGAAGCCTCCCTGCCCCAAAACTCCAACAAGATGCGGCCTCCTTCCCTTCCCTGCTTTGCTTTTTTTGTTCCTGTTGGCGATACTGGGCCAGTATTTTTTTTTCTGGAAAGGTTTCACACTTCCCTGATCGCCCCTGCCCAAAAGGTGAAAAAATTTAACTTTTTTAAATTTGTAATGTCCCGTCAAAAGGGGTTGGTTGGTTGAAGGAAAACCCCTTCCCCGTTCACTGTTGCACTGGGGTTAGTTTTCACAACAGTGAGTGTATGCTTTTTTCAACCGCTAATTATTTTTTTTGGGTCCACTGTAGCACGAACTCAGGCCCCTGTCGGTTTGTTTTTAAAAACCGATTGTTTTTTTTTTTTTTGGGGTTCATTTTTTTTCATCATGCTTTTTTTTTTTCTTTTGGAAGCCCCTTCCTAATTACGTGTTTGGGCAAAAAGTCCCCCCCTTTTAAAGTCCTAATTGGCCTAACCCTGAAACTGTACATTCCCAATACATTTTTTTGCAAGACCGCCCTAACTTTTTTACCTGCCGTCGAAAAGCTTGGACCCCCGCAGCAACCATGGTATGATTTCATCCAAGGCCCCTTATGGTTTAATTTTTGGGGCTCCCCCTCTTTCCCCCTCCTCCTTTAATCAATCAATCATCAAACATCAATCAACCAAACCATTGTATCATGAATTAATCAATGATTTCCGTCCCTCCCCTCCTTCTTTCTTTTGTCAATCATCAAAAATCCATCAATGACACCCAACCAGCCCAAGTTTTTTATCTTTCCACTACCACCCACCTCACTAAAACCACCACCACCCGGGGGGGGGGAGGGGGGGGGGGGGACACCCCGCCACCAACCCCCCCACCCCGTCCCCAAAATCACCTCCCTCCCAAAACCATGCCACCCAAAAACCAATCCCCCCAGCCCAAGAAAAAAGAAAAAACAGTGGTGGGGGTTTAAAAAACCCCCTAAGGCCCCCGAAGCGGTGGAAAATTTTGGTGGGAAGCCTGGTTTTTTTTTCCCCAGCCCCTCAACCCCCCCAAAAAACACAAACCTTCCCACAAGGGACCCCCCCCTCCCCCCCTCAAATACGAGGAACCAGAAAAAAATTTTTAGTTAACAAACCCATTAACTGGGGAAAATTTATTTGGTGGGAAGCACCTCCACCCCCCCAACCCTTCAGGGAACCCCTGTTTTCCCCCCTTTCCAAGAAAAAGACCCCAAAATTCGGGTTACCAAACACCTTTTGGGGTTTTTTTATAGAGGAAGTTGGACCTCCTGCTCCCCCCTTTCCCCCCCACACCCCCAAACCTTCAAAAACTCCCCACCCCCCCTTTACAAAAACAAAACCCCCACGAAGAACAAAAAATCCCCCCACCTCGACCCTTTGGTGCCCGAGAGAAAATGTTTTTTGGGAACGCCTTCCCTCCCCCCCCCCCCAACCTTCCCCCCCCAAACCTTTCCCCCCCCCCCAACCCCTCCCCCCAAAAACCCCCCCACTTACACAAACAAGAGAACAAATACCCCCGCTTTCAAAAACCTTTTTTTGGCGAAGAGATGGTTTGGGAAAAACCCCCTCCTCCCCCCCACCCCCCCCCAACCCCCACCTTTAAATAAAAACAACCACCAACAAGGAGAAATTTTACCATCCCGTTAAAAAACCAAAACCTTGGTAAAAAAAAAGAGAAAAAATTTTTTGGAAAAAAAACCGGTCCCCTCCCCTCCACCCCCCCCCCCCCCAACACCCCCCCCCCCTTCCACCTCCAAACCCCCCAACTTACCACAACCAAGAGGAAAACCAAAAAATGTTCCCCCTTGGGCGAAACACACCTAGGTGAGAGAAGATTGGTGGAAGACGTTCCTCCTTTCCCGTTCCCACCCCCAACCCCCACACTTTTCACCCGCCAACCAGTTTGGGGCAAAACAAACACCAGAGGGAAAAATTGTTTGTTACAAAACCTTTGGGGTGAGAGAACGTTGAAGCCTCTGCCCTTGTAAATTCAAATCAGCAGTTTTTTTTGGTGGCGGTAAAATAGTCCCCCCCCCCCCCCCTCCCTTGTGCCGCCGGCCGTGCCCCCTCCTAGCTGAACCCTTCCCGTTTTGCAAACTTTTTTTGAAATGTGTTTGGTTTAAAAAAGCCCCCACGTGGGGGGGAAAACAGTAAAACTAACCCAACCTTCCATGCGCCCAAAATGAGCCCTCCCCCTGCCCCCCGTTTTTTTGCAAAACCCAAAAACTGCGAAAGAAGCCCCATGAAAAAAAAAAATCCCTGCAAAAACTTTTTTCAGCATTTTGAAGCGGTTTTTTTTTTTTTGTTGGGAAAGTCCCCGGGTGCCCCTTGGCCAGGGGTGCCAGTTTGGCGGACCAGTAAAGAGATCAAGGAGGAGGATCCCATGGCCAGGGGCCCAAAGTAAATCCTTAGGTAAAAAGTCCCCCCCACAACAAACTTTTATGGGCAAGGATTTTCCAAAGTCCCCTTGAAAAGAGACACCCCTTGTTTCCCCCGAGGGGTGGGGGGGAAGGGAAAAATGAAAAAGGGGGTGGGGGGTTGTCTTTAGGTGAAGGAATGGGGGGGGGGTTTTTTTTTTTTTTTGGTGGAAGGGTGGGGGTTTTTTTTTGGTTTGGGAAGGGAAGGAACACAAGAGGAGAACAAAAGAAAGGAAAAAACATCTAGGAAGGTTTCCAAAATCAATGCTGCAAATAGCCTAAAACCTCCTAACCCCCCGTCCGTCCCAACAAACCTTTCATGGGCAACGATCTTCCAAAGTTTTTTTTTTTGTTTTTTGGGGAGACCTGGTTTTGAGGTTGGGAAGGGGAAATGAAGGGTGGTGGGTTTGTGAGGGTAAGGGGAGGTTTAGCCCCCCACTTAAGGTAAGTCAACAAACTTTTGTGGCAAGGAATCTTCAAAGTGGTTGAGGAAATACCCTGTGAGGGGTGGGGAGGGCATGAGGGTGGGTAGACTTATAGTTCAATTTGTTTTTGGTTTGAAGGGGAGGGGGG
Organism: Chlamydomonas sp. ICE-L; assembly: GCA_013435795.1. Lineage (NCBI taxonomy): Eukaryota > Viridiplantae > Chlorophyta > Chlorophyceae > Chlamydomonadales > Chlamydomonadaceae > Chlamydomonas > Chlamydomonas sp. ICE-L. The sequence goes on along the minus strand of JACBWV010000825.1, from coordinate 8,769,325 downwards.
AAACAAGGGAAGAAACCGTCCTGAGAGAATTGTGGAGGAAGAAAGAATTGGATGATTCTGTTTATCATGAATTTGAGTTGAGTGGGTGAGGGGGGTGAGGGGAGGGAGAAACAGAGAAAAGAAACTTCTGAGAGAAGTGGAGGATGCTGTGAGTATCATTCATTTTAAGGGTGAGGGGTGAGGGGAGGGACAAACAGAGTGAAGCAGGGACATAAACAAATGGAAAGTTAGATCATCTGCAAAGCACGAACTCCGGTCCCCTGTCGTTTTCGATTTGTTGGTGGTGTTTGTGATGGGAGGCAGAAACAGAGAGAAGAAACTGCTGAGAGAAGCGGAGGAGGCTGTGAGTATCAATCCCTTTTTTGTTTTGGAAGGATTTTCACCCCAAGAAGTGGGACCCCGTACACAAACCAGCGCCCACCAAGGATTCCGAAAGAAAGGCAGGGGAATTCCCAGAATTCCTACAAAGTAGGCACAAGTGAACTTAACAGGTAAGTTGTGTTGGGAGTTCAAGTTAGGTGAAAAAGGCCCGACTCCCTGGCAGGGCCCATCAATGCTGTTCAATACAGGCTATGCTACCCCCGTTCGACGAATGGCTCAGTGGCAGAGCTCCTAGAACAACGTAGGTGCCGGGTTCGAATCCCCATGGGTGCGCTTAAGTGTTCGCGGTCGCTGTCAACCACCATGGTAGCTTTGTCCAGGTAAGGTAGCAGCCCGTTCCCTACCGCCGTAAGACGGGGCTCCCTTAATACCATGCCCCACCAGGCGTTATCATTACTAAAGGCTATGTTACCGAGAGTAAGAAACCCCTATACAAGCCGTCAAGGTAGGCAAGCCTAGCGAGCTAGCGAGGTCTGAGGATTGGAGTCGTATGAAGGAACAGAAACAGATACAGTAAGCCGTCAAGCCAAGGGCGCATTTGGAGTCCAGTAGGGTACCAGGAAAAATGTAATTATCATCATCATCATCATCATCATCAGTAAGAGAAGCAGCTGGGAGCACAGTTTTTTGGGCTACGCATGGGTCCGGCTGAACTAGTCAGTCTATTCTGCCTCTGGGTCTAGCCCAAAGCTTTCAGTTGCATTGAAATACCCGCATCGTCAACTTTCAGACGCATTAGCTAGCTTCAGGTTTGAGCCAAGGACGGGGGGGAGGAGCTGCCTAGAACCTGCTACGCGTAGCCCAGAAATGAAACAGTGGTCGGGAGAGATTACATGAGTTTGCAGCACATCATTGAAGCACAAGCAGGACAGTCGTGAAATTATGTACTGAAGTGCAAAACTAGCACATGAGGTACATACTTCACTGTGCAGTACAATGCACAAGTAGCACATGAGGTACATACTTCACTGTGCCGTACAATGCACAAGTAGCACATGAGGTACATACTTCACTGTGCAGTACAATGCACAAGTAGCACATGAGGTACATACTTCACTCTGTGCAGTACAATGCACAAGTAGCACATGAGGTACATACTTCAATTTGGCAGTACCATGCAACAAGATCACATTGAGGTACATACTTCACTCTGCAGTGCACAAAACAATGTCACAGTATCACAAGAGGTACATATTCCTGTGCATTACATTCACAAGTTGCACATGGGTACATTACTTCAACTCTTTCGCAGTACATGCACAAGTAGCAATGAGGGTACATACTTCACTGTGCAGTACAATGCACAAGTAGCACATGAGGTACATACTTCACTGTGCAGTACAATGCACAAGTAGCACATGAGGTACATACTTCACTCTGCAGTACGATGCACGACCAGCACATGAGGTACATACTTCACTCTGCAGTACAATACACGACTAGCACATGAGGTACATACTTCACTCTGCAGTACAACACACAACTAGCACATAAGTACAGACTTTCACTCGCGTACAACAAACTACTATCCAAATCACATGAGGTACATACTTCCACTCTGCATACAAACCAACACAACTCGCAATAAGGACTACTACACTTGCAGTAACCACACCTACGCACATGGGTATGTACTTCACTGTATAGTACTGTAGCCGAGCTGCGTACTTTGGTCTAGATATCTGTCCAATCGACAGCGGAGGAAGCTGAATAGAAGCTGGATGCCGTAGTAGCTGGATGTTGCAGCATCCTCCTCAGCCATGCGTTTGAAGGTACGGTACATCGGTTGGTTGAAGCTGCCAATCAGGAAGTTGTGCCAGTATCTGCAGGGTGGATTGATGAAGGTACGGTACATCGGTGTGTTTAAGTTGTCAACCAGGAAGTTGTGCCAGTATCTGCAGGGTGGATTGATGAAGGTACGGTACATCGGTGTGTTTAAGTTGTCAACCAGGAAGTTGTGCCAGTATCTGCAGCGAGGATTGATGATGATGAAGCAGCTCAAAAGTACTTGATTTCTATTCTTATAAAAAATCTGGCATCAAATAAATACCTTTTAAACTTGCAATTACCATGATGATGATGGTGGTGGTGGTGGTGGTAATGATGATGATGTTGGTGATGATGATGATGATGATAGCGGTGATGATGATGATGATGATGGTGGTGGTGATGGTGATGATGATAGTGGTGATGATGATGATGATAGTGGTGATGATGGTGGTGATGGTGATGATGATGATGGTGGTGGTGGTGATGATGATGATGATGATGATGATGATGATGATGATGATGATGATGATGATGATGATGATGATGATCGTGATGATGATGATGGTGGTGGTGACGATCATGGTGCTGCTGCTGCTGCTGCTGCTGCTGCTGCTGATGATAATGACGATGATGATGGTGATGGTGGTGGTGGTGATGATGATGATCGTGGTGATGATGGTGGTGGTGGTGATGATGATGATGGTGGTGATGATGATGGTGGTGATGATGATGGTGGTGATGATGATGATGATGATGGTGGTGATGATGATGATGATGATGACGATGATGATAGTGGTGATAATGATGATGATGATGATGACGATGATGGTGATGATGATGTTAGTGGCGATGATGAAAAAGGTGGTGGTGGTGATGATGATAATGATGATGATGATGATGATGATGATGATGATGATGGTGGCGGTGATGATGACGTCGGCACAAGGAGGATGATGACGGTGATGATGGTTACACTATCCAGGCGCCCTGGGGGACTCCAACTGTGCCCACACCTTGACCGCAAGTCCAAGGGGACCTCCGTGCATCACATGAAACAGTTTCACATGAAACAGTGTACGATACACATGTTGAGGGCTTCAAGGCCTACCAGCCCATCTAACCTAAGCCCTGCATTGCCTTGCCATCAAGCTTAGTAACCAAGCTCTGTGACTGCTTTTCTGGCGATTACTTTTACATCTTCCAATTATAACCGTTTTGTATGCCAACCCTCCACCACCCCTGCGTTGAGAAACCCTGCACCAGCCATGCACAAGGGAATATGTTTATCCCGTTTGGTTCATCTCCCTGATTCTGGTTTCATTACCCCCATCGGACCACCCACCTGTACAGTTCCTGCATCTTGCTGCTCTTTCCCGTCCCTAGCTGCGCCCGCTCCTCCACGGCAGCCTTGTGGGTGTCTAAGTACACATCCGGGTCGAAGGAGAAGGGGTCGAGGGAAGGGAGACGAAAGTTCAGGAGCTCTTTTGATGACAGGCTCGAGAGCGAGGAGAAGCTAGCACTGTCGGGAAGCCCGTGGCTCGGTGACGAGGACAGGGAGCCCCGGGAGCCCGTCTCTGACGTCGAGGACATGGTGGCGTATATCGGCATATGATTTTGAAGTCCCAGGTTCAAACCCGGGAGCGTTGGGAGTTCACCGGACCATGACGTGGGGAATTTGATGGGGGTAGGCGGGGTGGGGTAGGGTCGGAAGTTAAATAAAGCAGAAGAAAGCTGTGTGTCTCCGAAAAGGGTTTCTCTCACGGGCGGCGGAGTCAGACGCAGCCTCGCAGGGCTTGCGGGGAATGCTAACTCACTGCGAGCATCCGAGGCGCGGCCTAGCTCCGATGAAGGCGAGCGGCGCAGCGGCGCGGTGAGTGCTTGTGAAACCGGTTTTGTATATTTTGGCGCGCAAGGCTGCGGATTGAAGTTAGGTCATCTTAAGACCGTGGCATTGATGCCTTTGGAGCGAGTATAACCAGTGGGCGCGCGCAAAGCAAGGTTTCTTTCAGCCACTTGGACGGAAAGGGAAGCGGCAAGCCACAACGAGACCTGGCGTCGAGTCAGCACCTCGTGCAGCGAGCTTCGTCCGAGAGAATCTTCTGTGCTAGTTAACGCAACGATGCTCTAGACGATTGTAAAATCGTTGGTCACATGCACTCCCTGTTGGTTTCTGGCTAGTCTCTAGTCGGTCAGCGCTCATTGCCTCGGAATATGAAAATACGAGCGGCCAAAATTTTGAATTTGAATTGTTACATGGGTTTTTCAGCCAACGCTGGGCTGCTCACGCTATCCAATCCCAAGGGCCCCCGGGCGATACCACAGAGCCGCGGAAACCAGGGAGCAGACTAAGCGGAATAGACAGTTTAAAGACTTGGCCAGGTCAGCGACCCAAGGAGAGCGACCTGGACATGCTTTTAAACCGTACGCACGAGTTCAACTACCCATGCCCACCGAGCCCGCAGCCTGGAGGCAGGAGCACCGAGGCGAGGCAGGAGCGGTGAGGCAGGAGGCTGGCAAACCAGAAACCAAACCAAGCCAAAAAGAACGGGGTGGACAGTCTGGTGTGTTACATTATTACATTATTACACTGCATCGTATCGGCGGTGCCATGACATGACAGGGTCAGCTCAGCGCTGGCGCTGGCCGGGCATCGGGTAGACCCGGGGGGGGGGGGTAGACCGGGGGGTAGACCCAGCCCAGGGGCCCTGATATCAACTGCACGGTGTCAACTGCATGAGCACTGCATCGAATGGAACGACGCCACACGTGGATTCACCAGACACTCTCCCTTACCGCGGTTTGCCAAGGTGCCATTCCGAACGAAGGTGCTACGAACAACCCTCCTCAGCGCGCATCCACGATTCCTCACCTTCACTGCATTCCCCGTCAAATAGCTACTGCTCAGATCTTTCTGATCCTGCGTGCAGCTCCCTCTATTACGATCCTGCTTTCAGCTCAGTTAACTGCTGCTCCCTCCTAAATCAAATTGTATTTTGACGGTCGAGCATGTCCGGAGCCTGGGGAGCTATGCCAGGAGGGGCCTGGGGGGGCAGCAAACAATCAGAGATACAGGATGATGAGGAGGCCCCCGCCTCCTCTTCAAACCCAGCAGGAAGCACTGGTGCTTATGGGATCGGAGGCGGGGGCGGGGGTGCTTTCAAGAGTGCCTTTGGGATGGGATCCAAGAGCGCAGAAGCATCCCAGTCAGACTCCATGAAGGAGCAGCTGTTTACTGGGCCTGCCTCCACTGCAGATGGGAACCTGAGTGTGAGTTCTGATGGGAACCTGAAAGAAGAAGAATTGTTACATGGTTCTGTATAGGCAGATCATCTGATGGGCACCTTAATGTTAGTACAGATGGGAAGGTGGTAGTTGCATGGGGGATCAACATGCCCCAATGCATACATGCACATACATGCACCAATACATACCTGCACACATGCACCAATGCACCAATGCATACTTGCACATACATGCACCAATACATACATGCACATACATGCACGAATACATACATGCACATAAATGTACCAATACATACATGCACATAAATGCACCAATACATACATGCAAACACATGCACCAATACATACATGCACCAATACATACATGCACATACGTGCACCAATACATACATGCACATACATGCACCAATACATACATGCACGTACATGCACCAATACATACATGCACCAATACATAAATGCACCAATACATACATGCACATACATGCACCAATACATACATGCACATACATGCACCAATACCTTCATGCACATACATGCACCAATACATACACGCACATTCACGCACCAATACTTAAACTTGAACTTGATCTTGGTTACATGGCTCCAGCCAGCAATCTTGCTGCTCGCCATCTTCGGCAGTAACAATAGCAATTTAAATAAATGCAACTTATCCACATCTACTTAAATGCATGCACCAATACATGCACCAATACATGCTCCAATGCATGCACCAATACATGCACCACGAATGTTTTGTTGCAAGGGTTTCTTGAAGGTGCTACCTGTAGCACAAGTGCTAATGGTAATGAGAACGCCTGGTGGGGCGTGGTGTTAAGGGAGCCCGTCGTACACGGGTGGGGAGCGGTCTCCTACCTCAACTGGACAAGCTACCATCGCGGTTGACGACGACTTGCAACGCCAAGAGCGACCGAAGGGGGATGTTACCTACCTTGTAGTGCGGTTCAGAGACGAAATCGATTTTCTTTGATTGGACCCAAATTAACTAGGAGTGATGGTTTCTGCGCTGTTCGAGAAATTAGATAGTTGCATGTCCCCGCATTCGCATGTGCTTTTCGCATCTGCATCAAATCCGATTTTTTTCGTGAAGGTCGACTTGTCACTGAACTGCACAACCTTGGTGTTACGGTGGTGCTGCGATATAGCCTTTGGGGGGTGATGTTTTGCCGCAAGAAAGCTGCTAGGAGCACCCCGAAGGCTACTAGGAGCTCCATGGTGCTACGTTATAGCCTTTGGGGGGTGATGTTTTGCCCCAACAAAGCTGCAAGTAGCATCCATACGATACACCAGTTCCTTTCCTTAGTAACATTCCTGGTCAACACTTGCACCAGTCCATGCACCAATACTGGTTTGTTGGGCGCAAGGATTGGTTTCCAACCTGGTGCATGTAATCATCTTTGTACGCTCTCCAGACTGATGTGCGCTTTTCAGACTGATGCATGTACAAATGTATGTACGCTTTCTAGACTGATGCATACATGAATGTATGTTCGCTTTCTAGACTGATGCATGCATGAATGTATGTACGCTTTCTAGGCTGATGCATGCATGAATGTATGTACGCTTTCTAGACTGATGCATGCATGAATGTATGTACGCTTTCTAGACTGATGCATGTATGAATGTATGTACGCTTTCCAGACTGATGTACACTTTCTAGACTGATGCATGTTTGAATGCATGTTCGCTTTCCAGACTGATGTACACTTTCCAGACTGGTGTACACTTTCCAGACTGATGCATGTAGGAATGTATTTACGCTTTCCAGACTGATATACACTTTCCAGACTGATGTACACTTTCCAGACCGATGTACACTTTCCAGACTGATGTACACTTTCCAGACTGATGTACACTTCCCAGACTATTGCATGTATGAATGTATTTACGCTTTCCAGACTGATGCTTGTTTGAATGCATGTACGCTTTCCAGACTGATGCATGTAGGAATGTATGTGCAGCATGTATGATACAGTCCAGGGGTAGCCAAATAGGTGTGTGTGTGTGTGTGGGGGGGGGGGGGGGGGGGGATAACTTCTTTCCGTAAATGTAAAAATTAAGATGAAGAAATGATTTGTTTGCGTTTACATTCTCCCAGTAATCTTTTGTACTGCCGAAGATGGCGAGCAGCCAGATTGCTGGCTGAAGCTATGTAACCAAGTTCAATTTCGAAAAACAAATGAACAATAAGAGGAGACAAGAGGGTCTTGCCCAACTTCCAAGGATCAAAAGCTTGTAGCAATTCAGGGGATGAACTGGACAAAACGTTTCCGCGAGAACTCGTAACTCGTACTTTGTCGAGAATTTTGGCCTGGAAATCCGAGAATTCTCGACAATTTGGCCTGGAATTCTCGAGAATTCTCGACGAAGTACGAAACGTTTGTCCAGTTCATCCCCTGAATTGCTATAAGTCTGTATGATCGGGTGCACAGCTTTTCTTTTCAGCTGCGAGACAAGCTTTTTTTGTTATGAAAGGGGCTAAACTGCTGGCTCAAGGGCAGCCAAACTAGACATGTCTGCGAACTGTCGAAACCAACGTGACCAGTTTTATTTTTCAAATCTGTAAGTTTATTTTTTCTAGCTTAATAGTTTTAGGCCTCCTGCAGGGACAGCGTTTTAGTGCTATTTTATAGCTTTTTGCAGCTTTTTAAGGCCACTTAGAGCACACACATATAACTTGTGTAAGGCGATAATTTCGCTACAACAGGGTCAAAACTAGGGATCGCTACATGTAGCCGAAATCAAAATCCCTGAACGCGACTGCAGCCTGGACTCTTGCTATTCCCTTTCATACCCACATGCTATGGGTCCCATATGCAAAGCCGTTTCCCCGGTAGGAGCTCAGGCCTTTGTTCCATTATGACTCGTATGGCTACCTCCAATGCTGCGAACTCTCTAGCTGTGCTAGACCATTCATGCACCGCCACTGCTTGCACCTGGGCTGCTGTGAATGAATGCACTATGTGGCGAAGTAGTGTTGATAATACCCGTACCCGTTAATGTTGTAGAATTAAATGATCACCGAAGCACGAACTCAGGGCCCCCGTCGGTAAAACGATTGTTTGGGGTTCAGTTAATCAATGCTTTTTCTGTTTAAGCCCTCAAGCTGCCTCAAGGATACTAAATAGGATTAGAAAGAAAGAAAGAAAGAAAGAAAGAAAGAAAGAAAGAAAGAAAGAAAGAACGAAAGAAAGAAGGAAAGAAAGAAAGAAAGAAAGAAAGAAAGAACGAAAGAAAGAAAGAAAGAAGGAAAGAAAGAAAGAAAGAAAGATAGAAAGAAAGAAAGAAAGAAAGAAAGAAAGAAAGATAGAAAGAAAGAAAGAACAAGTAGTATGTCTTATTACTAGGGTTGGGCCGACATAATATACGTGTATATGTATAAATACGCCGTATATTTTTTTCTCAAATCGACCTTATATACGTCGTATACAAAACGTATAGTCTGTACTTCAAGAAGTACAGCACACGTCCCGGCACTTAACTTTCTTGGTTTTCATTATATGTTTGATTTAGATAGCTAATTGGAAAGCTTTTGACCTCCTCTATCACAATATGCAATAAAAATCACCATTCACACGCATTATTTTATACAAATTTGGCCTAATGGTTGATCTAGATAGCCAGGATGGCACACATATCTGAGCGCCACCTAGCCTTCCATTCCACAAGCTGTGCTCCTACGTGGGCTTGAAAGATTGATGGTGCAAGCCTAGTGCAATGTGAACATGGACAAAATTGCAATACCGTTATGTACTTATATTATTATACACTCATACAGTTATGATAGACCAACTGGCTTTTAATGGCTCCCTTAGATTGGCACCGCGCTTTCTGGTCGTTATTTCTTTTCTGAGATTTGGACAACCTAAACTTGCCAGATTATTTTTCTGAGAGTTGATATGTGATGCCAATGAAATTAGCTACGCAGCAATACCTTAAAACCATGTAAAAGTATTTTCTCAAGAAGTGCCTAATTTTCCTATACGTTTTTATACGTTTATATGTATACGTTTATACGTTTATACGTTTATATGGCTTATAAAAATAAAAATATACGTTTGCTTCCCAACCCTACTTATTACGAAAGAAAGAACAAGTAGTAATGTCTTATTACGAAAGAAAGAAAGAAAGAAAGAACAAGTAGTATGTCTTATTACGAGGCGTGAGGTTGAGGTGGCCAGCCCGTATGCTTGCACTGGGGCCAACCACCAAACATGCAAATATGCTAGTGGTAGTTTCAATTAGTCCTTCCTGTTAATCTATAACTTTTCTTGATTGTTCGAGGTTGGGCTGGTCCCTTGACTAGTTAGCTACCCCTGGACTGTAAGATTCACATGCTCGGGTGGGTGCTTGCCAGGTTAGTGTTAACGGAAAGGGACCAGTGTCTTTACGTAGCACCATGGTGCTCCTAGCATCCTTCATGGTGCTCCTAGCATCCTTCATGGTGCTGTTAGCATCTTTCATGGTGCTGTTAGCATCCTTCATGGTGCTGTTAGCATCTTTCATGGTGCTCCTAGCATACTTCATGGTGCTCCTAGCGGCTTTTGTGGCCCCCCAAAGCAACCCCAAAAGGCTCCAATGTAGCACCCCCAAACACCAAGGTACATAATTTAGCACTTGTGCTACAAGGGGCACCATCAAAACAAGTCCTAGGCGCGTCGCAAGCGACGCGAAAAATTGGCAGAGACTGTTGGCTATCGGAGCAAAAGGTGGCACCGGAATCGAGTGCAGCAGACCAAAGCCCGGGTTTACGACTGGGCCAGGGGCCAGTTAGAGCCAGGGTTTCTTATGGTGGGTCAGACGGTTGGACAAATGGGCAACGGGGTGACCTTGGGAACTCCCGCCCCCCACCATCGTCATCCACAAACCACCACCACGCACTAGCGCCACCCACGCACCACCACCACCACCACCACCACCACCACCACGCACCAGCACCACCAACCACCACGCACCAACACCACCATCACCCACCACCACCACGCACCAACACCACCCACCTCCTCGCACCAACACCACCAACACCACCACCCACCTCCATGCACCATGCACCACCACCACCCACCTCCACGCACCACCACCACCACCACCACCACCCACTAACACCTAGGGAACGGCAAATCATATAAGTGTTTGAAAAACTAATATTAACTAACATTATTATAGTTTCACAATAATATTCGTTTAAAAATAAAACGAATTTCTGGTGAGACGGCTCGTCCAACTAATATTATATAATATTATTTAATATTATTTATTCACTAATATTATATAACATAGCCAACCCTACTAACACCACCACCAGGCCAAGGAAAAGGAACTCCTTGCAAAGGAAGCTGAGCTTAAGAAAAAGATGGCAGAGCTAACTGAAGTGGAGAAGAATTTAGTCGCCAAAGGTGCGCTGTGTAGTCTGCTACCATTCAACAAATCTGGGTAGCTCTGCTGTGCTATTAGTCAACTGCGCTGCTAATAGTAGACTGCGCTGTGTAGCGCTGTGCAGTCTGCTACTAGTCAATATATCTGAGTAGCGCTGCTGTGCTATTAGTCCACTGCGCTGCTTATAGTATACTGCGCTGTGTAGCGCTGTGTAGTCTGCTAGTAGTCTACAAATCTGGGTTCTGCAGCTTCTAGGCAGCTCCCCTGACTGGCTAGCCAGCCAAACCTGTTGCAACCTAGTGCACCTTGAAGCTTGCACAACCAGCGTCCCTGTCCTGTTGCCATCTTGGGGCTTGGTCCAGTGGCTGGATCAGGGAGCTGCCTAGAAGCTGCTGCGGGCAGCGGAAAAGGAAGGCTGTGATGTAGCCTAGTGTTCCTTGAAGCAGATTACACAATCAGTTGTCCATAACTGCTGGAATATTTGGGTGTAGCTCAATGGCTGGCTCAGGAAGCTGCCTAGAAGCTTCTGCGAGCAGCTGGAAAGGAAGGCTGTGATCCAGGGTACTACATTTTGTCAAATTGGTCAGCACATCAACTCTTAAAGCGAACGAACGTCAAATTGGTCAGTGCTTTGTAGTGCTAAAAGCGCTAAAACAGCGCGCTGCGCCCACAGGGGGTTGTAAAAACTGCGCGAAACGCGCAGTGGAGCTCAAAAAATATGCGCAAAATCGCGCTGCTGCGCACGCTTTGTAGCACCTTGCAGGGTACCTCATCAGCTCCAGGACGCGACAAGCCAACATCGAGGTGCCAAGCCCGGTTGTTGCTGCCGTGCGTGCTATGTAGTACCCTGCTGTGATATGATCCATACTATCAGCTGCATGGATAAATAAATAAATAGTACGCCTTATTATGAGGCGTGAGGTTGAGGGGCCAGCCTGCTTGCTTGCACTGGGGCCAACCACAAATGCCAGTCCACAACTAATAAAAAAATGGTACGCCTTATTTCGAGGTGTGAAGTTGAGGGGGCCAGCCCGTTTGCTTTCACTGGTGCCAACCACCGAGTGACTAAGTGAGTAGTGTTTCTCAGTGTTTTTCTTTTCAGCTAAAAGCAGCAGCTTCTAGGCAGCTCCTCTGACTGGCTATTCAGCCAAAGCTAATGCAACCTAGTGTATCTGGAAGCTGACAGAATCCGCTGTCCAGACCTGTTGAAATCTTGGGGCTTAGCCCAGTGGCTAGTTCAGGTGGCTGCCTAGAAGCTGCTCGTAGCTGAAAACAATAATCACTGGTCCAGCCCTGTTGACATCTTGGGGCTTAGCCCAGTGGCTAGTTCAGGTAGCTGCCTAGAAGCTGCTCGTAGCTGAAAACAATAACTATGGTGTTACTACAACCCATGTCTGTTCCCAATTAGAACCACCACCACCATTATCACCGCCACGCCCACCACCACCACCATTACCACGGCCACCACCATTATCACCGCCACATCCACTGCCACCACCATTACTACCACGACCACAATTACCACCACCATTACCACCACCACCACCATTATCACCACCACCACCACGTCCACTGCCACTACCATTACCATTACCACCACCATCACCACCACCACCACCACCACGTTCACCACCATTACCACCACCACCACCACCACCACCACTACGTCCTCCACCACCACCATTACCACCACCACCACCACCATCACCACCACCGCCACCACCAGTACCACCACCACCACCACCACCACCACCGCCATCACGTGCCACAGGGGCAATAATCAAGAAGAAGAACTGGCCTGTGTGTTGGCCGATGAGGTACCACAACATATTTGAGGAGGTCCCTGAGTCTTCAAGGCGCGTGGTGAAAGAGGTGTACATGGCATGGTATGGCCTCATCCTGTGCCTCAGTGTCAATCTGTTTTGTGCAAGCGCCATGTTGGGCACCTCGGTGAGTTTACACCCTATACCCTACACCCAAACCCTAAACCCTATTCTGTGCAAGCGCTATGTTGAGCACCTCGGTGAGTTTAAACCCTACACCCTAAACCCTAAACCCTATTCTGTGCAAGCGCACCTCTCCCTCCTCATCCCTCCCCCCCACCCCCCCCCCTCTCTCTCTCTCTCTCTCTCTCTCTCTCTCTCTCTCTCTCTCTCTCTCTCTCTCTCTCTCTCTCTCTCTCTCTCTCTCAATCTCAATCTCTCTCTCCCTCTCTCTCTCACACACACACGCACAAGCACACACATACACTCACACACACACGATCACACGTGCATGCATCCTTGCACACACAAGGATGCACAGGAAGACGCACACACACAGACGCAAAGACATTGAAACAAGCACACACACGAACACGCACACACACACACACACACACACACACACAGACTCAAACACATTGAAACAAGCACACACACACGCACGCACACACACACACACACACACACACACACACACACACACACACACACACACACACACACACACACAGACGCAAACACATTGAAACCAGCACACAAATGAACACGCACACGCAGATGCAAACACATTCAAAAAAGCATGCACAGTATTCTGCTTTCCTCCTTTTCGTGCAGAACACCCAAGCTCCAAGGCATGTAAGCACCAATTACAATGGAGGCCTAGGCACCAATGTCCATTTGTCGAGGCCTCCATCGTAATTGGCGGTCTAAATGAAAGTGAAGCGAAGAAAAAGACGTGCATACATACCTCGCACACATATATACACACACATACATCCAAACATGCCAGACACGCATACATACATCGCACACATATGAACATATATTCATGCACGACGCGCATACATGCTCGCCAGGCGCACAAACATTCATCGCGCACATACACATACATGTATAGATGCAAGACACACATACATACTTTGCACACGTATGTACGCACACATACATACATGCAAGACGCGCATACATGCATGCCAGACGCGCAAACATACATCGCACACATACACATACATGTATGCATGCAAGAGACACATACATACTTTGCACCACGTGGCGGACACGCCAAAGAGACATACAGGACATAGTGTACGGGGGAAGACAGGCAGGCAGGACGCGCCCCAAACAGACAGCGCACACAGACAGAGACAGGCAGGCAAGACTGACGGCACGACAAACCCCAGGGAGGAAGGGGAGGGGAAACCAAAGGGGAGAGAGAGAGAGAGAGAGAGAGAGAGAGAGAGAGAGGAGAGGAGAGAGCGAGAGAGAGAGAAGACAGACCAGACAGAGAGAGAGACCAGACAGAACGCACAGACAGACAGGCACAACAGCGAGAGAGACAGGAGAGACAGAGAGAGACCGAGAGTAGCAGGAGAGAGAGAGATCAGAGAGAGACAGAGGAGAGAGACAGAGATGAGTACATGATACACAGAGTGAGTACATAGTACAGAGCGATACAAGAGACAGAGATAGTACAGAAAAGAGATAATATATTATATATAGAGAATTATATAATGATATATATGGTGTATATATATAGAGCATATATACTATATATATATATGTATACCATATACATTATCATATATATATATATATGTATACATATGATATATATGTATACATATATATGATATACATAGGTATTATGTATATATGATATATATGTATATTATGTATAGTTATATATGGATATATGTATATATGTATATATGTTGTATATATGTATATATAAATACATAGAATACATGTATATATGTATATGTAATATGCTAATATATGTATACATATTCTACATATACATACATGTTATATATGTATACTGATATATGTATATATGTATAATGTATATGTGTTATAATATGTATATATCTATGTATATGTTATGTATATATATTGTCTATATATATATATCTGTATATATATAAATGTAATATATGTACATATGTATATATGTATGATATATATAATATGTACATGTGTATATATATGTACATGTATATATAGGACATGTATATTACATATTATTGTACATGTACATGATTATATATAGTGTACATGTTATATATATGTACATGCTACATGTTATAATGTACATGTATATATATTACATATGTAATATTGTATATATATATGTATAATGTACATTATATATAGAATTATATATAATACATGAACTATGTGATAGATATACCTTATATTATAATATTCCTATTATATAGGTATATGCATATATATTGTGTATATATGTATATATATTATATATGTATATATATATATATGTATATATGTTATATATATATGTATTTATATTAATAGTATAATGTGTAGATGTGTATATATTATACATGTCTATATGGTATAATGTATAGATATGTATACCTGTCTACATATGATACATGTATAATATATGTGTATACATGTAACTATGTATTCCATGTATATATATGTATAATATGTATTACATATATATATAACATATATGTATACATAATGTATATATGTATATATGTATATATGTTAGATGTATATAGTAATAAATACAGGTATATATACTACATGTGAGATGGTAATACATACAGTTATAATATATATGTATGTGATATATATGTATGTATCGTATATTATGTAGTATATAAATATATACACATATATACATATATAACATGTATACATAGTATATACATATATACATAAACAATATACATATATTATATAATATGTTTATATATATATATCTACATATATACGTATATATATGTATACTATACATATATCCATATATATATAGATATATATATATATATATATATTAATATATTCTATATATATTATATATATATGTAGACTATGTATACATAATACATACATACAATTATATACATGCAAGACGCGCATACGCATATTATACGAAGGATTTTTGACCTTAACTGAACTCTAAAATTTTGAATGCTTTCAGGAGAGAGGAGTTATCTACAGCTTTGTCCTTGCACGTAAGTTCTCCTGGTCAGGATCCTTGATGATAACACATATATGTGGTGGTGGTGATAATGGTGATAGCATGATGGTGATGCTGAAACGAGGGTGGTGGTGATGATCCTCCTGGTCTGGATCATAGCTTTCCTTTTCAGCTACGAGCAGCAGCTTCTAGGCAGCCCCCCTGACTGGCTATTCAGCCAAACCTAACACAATCTAGTGCACCTTGAAGCTGACGCAATCAGCTTTCCAGAACTGCTGAAATATTTGGGTGTCGCACACTGGCTGGCTCAGGAAGCTGCCTAGAAGCTGCAAAAAGTCGAAAATAAAAGCCCTGGTATGCCTCTTTAATGGATACAGTGGTGATGATGATGATGGTGGTGATAATGGTGGTTATGCTGGTGGTGATGGTGGTGATGATGGTTATGATGCTGTTGGTGATGCTGGTGATGCTGGTGATGCTGGTGGTGATGCTGTTGGTGATGCTGTTGGTGATGATGGTGGTGATAATGGTGGTGATGATGGTGATGATAATGGTGGTGATGCTGGTGATGCTGGTGGTGATGCTGGTGATGATGGTGGTGGTGATGATGGTGATGCTGGTGGTGATGATGGTGGTGATGATGGTGATGATGATGGTTGTGATATGGTGGTGATAATGGTGGTGATGATGGTGATGATGATGGTGGTGATGATAGTGATTATGGTGGTGATGATGGTGGAGATGATGGTGGTGATGATGGTGGTGATGATGGTGATGATGGTGATGATAATGGTGGTGATGCTGGTGATGATAATGGTGGTGATGCTGGTGATGATGGTGGTGATGATGGTGGTGATAATGGTGGTGATGATGGTGGTGATGGTGGTGATGATGGTGGTGATGATGGTGGTGATAATGATTGTGATGATGGTGGTGATGATGATGGTGGTGATACTGGTGGTGATGCTGGTGTTGCTGGTCATAATGGTTTCATGGTGGTGATGCTGGTGGTGATGCTGGTGGTGGTGCTGGTGATGCTGGTGATAATGGTGGTGATGCTGGTCATGATGTTGTCATGGTGGTGATGCTGGTGATGCTGGTGGTGATAATGGTGGTGATGATGATGGTGGTGATGCTGGTGTTGCTGGTCATAATGGTTTCATGGTGGTGATGCTGGTGGTGGTGCTGGTGATGCTGGTGATGCTGGTGGTGATGCTGGTCATGATGTTGTCATGGTGGTGATGCTGGTGATGCTGGTGGTGATGATGGTGGTGATAATGGTGTTGATGCTGGTGTTGCTGGTCATAATGGTTTCATGGTGGTGATGCTGGTGGTGATGCTGGTGGTGGTGCTGGTGATGCTGGTGATAATGGTGGTGATGCTGGTCATGATGTTGTCATGGTGGTGATGCTGGTGATGCTGGTGGTGATGCTGGTGGTGATAATGGTGGTGATGCTGGTCATGATGGTCATGATGGTGGTGGTGATGATGATGAAACCAACGGCGACAATGGCCTCGGGGGTCGAATTAAGACTGGCTGACAACAGGATTTGTTTTCAAATCTGAAAGTGGGTTTTTTCTAGCTTTACGGTTGTAGGCCTTCTCCAGGGACAGCGTTTATAGCTTTTTAGGGCCATTTAGGGCAAAACAAAACAATGTTTTCCATTTTATAGCGATAATTTCGTCATAACTGGGTCAAAACTAGCGGTCGCTATAATAGCGGGAACAAGGTCTATGCAGCGTCGCCTGCAACGCTAAAAAATGGCGGAGAGTGATCGCTACGGAGTGACAGGCGGCAACGGAAGCGATTTGGTTACGAGACCGTTTGCTGACGTGTCAGGCTTCATCACGGTCAGACGGTCGGACGGACAAATGGGTTAACATGGGGGCTCCCGCCAAAAAATCCCGGGCTCATTAGGGGACTTGCCCATTCTCAAATTATTAGGGACCGGCATATCATATGCTGTTGACCAAAAGGCAAATATGATGTTATTCGTTACCATACAAATTGCATCATATGCTATTGTATATAAATGGTAACTTTAGGCTAGTCGAACTGCTGGCATCACCCAAGGGCTGAACCCTGCCCTGGATTCAGAGCTATGCCCGTAGGGCATTGGCTCCAAGGCCCCCTAGGGCCGAGCCCCCCTTCCATTGGAAGGGAAGGACAGAAGAAACATATGCTGTCACATTGCTGTTCCCTGCATATGATCAACAATTGATTAATCATAGATTTCAGAACAGCCCGATTACAAGTTTCTTTTTCTCTTCAGTTTCCCGTAAGTCAGGTTGGGTAACAAAATGTTTGACACAAGCCTGATTCCCGGACGGTGGCGTATAGCACCGTCATGTAGCGCGGCGACCTCTTTTTAGTTTTAGTTGTAGTAAGTCGCGGGACCCGGGAGGACTAGAGTATGAACAAGAAACTGATACCAACTAAGCCCCCAAACCACACACACACACACACGCACACACACACAAACACACTTACACACACAAACACACAAACACACACACATACCCCCCCCCCCCCCCCCCCCCCCCCCCCCCCCCCCCCCCCCACACACACACACACACATACCGCCACCTGTATGTTTACAGGCTAGGCTTAGCCAAATAGGCTGGAGGGAATTGCCCAACTTTAAAAAGAGGATAGGCAGTTTGACAAAACAAGCACAGGCGAACTGAACCCTTACAAATCCACGTATTAATGCCCACAATCATCCGCTATCTCACCCTCGCAGTTATCTACTTTTTCTTGGGAATCCCCCTCAGTGTCGTCTTGTGGTACTTCAGGCTCTACGAAGGAGCAAAATCTGACTCCACCTTTGGCTACATCGGCTTCTTCATCAGCTTCTGCATCCACCTAGGTTTCTGCACCTGGGCTGCTATTGGTAAGCGCTCTGTATTTGAGACACATTTGAATGAGTAAGCGCTCTGTATTACTATGAAGGAGCTAAATCTGACTCCACCTTGGGCTACATCGGCTTCTTCATCAGCTTCTGCATTCACCTCTGTTTCTGCACCTGGGCAGCCATTGGTAAGCTCTCTCACTTAAATGTGCCTTCATGCCTTGCCTTGTGCCTTGTGCCTTATCATTCAAAATTGTATGAAAAGGCAAAATCTGACTCCACCTTACACTACAACGGCTTCTTCATCAGCTTTTGCATCCACCTCGGTTTCTGCACCTGGGCTGCTATTGGTAAGCTCTCTGTATTTAATGCACATTTGAATGAGTAAGCGCTCTGTATTTAATGCACATTTGAATGAGTAAGCGCTCTGTATTTGATGCACATTTGAATGAGTAAGCGCCTTGTATTAATGCACATTGAGAGAGTAAGCGCTCTGTATTTAATGCAATTGGAATGAGTAAGCGCTCTGTATTACTGCACATTGACTGAGTAGCGCTCTGGTATTAATCACATTTAATGGTAAAGCGCTTCTGTATTTATTGCACATTTGACTGAGTAAGCGCTCTGTATTAATGACATTGACTGAGTAAGCGCTCTGTATTTAATGCACATTGGACTGAGGTAAGCGTCGTATTTAATGCACATTTGAATGAGTAAAGCGCTCTGTATTAATGCACATTTACTGAGTAAAGCGCTCTGTATTTAATGCACATTTGAATGAGTAAGCGCTCTGTATTTAATGCACATTTGACTGAGTAAGCGCTCTGTATTTAATGCACATTTGACTGAGTAAGCGCTCTGTATTTAATGCACATTTGACTGAGTAAGCGCTCTGTATTTAATGCACATTTGAATGAGTAAGCGCTCTGTATTTAATGCACATTTGAATGAGTAAGCGCTCTGTATTTAATGCACATTTGAATGAGTAAGCGCTCTGTATTTAATGCACATTTGAATGAGTAAGCGCTCTGTATTTAATGCACATTTGAATGAGTAAGCGCTCTGTATTTAATGCACATTTGAATGAGGTATTAATAAGCGCTCAGTATTTGAGACACATTTGAATGAGTAAGCGCTCTGTATCTGTATGAAGGAGCAAAATCTGACTCCACCTTTGGCTACATCGGCTTCTTCATCAGCTTCTGCATCCACCTCTGTTTCTGCACCTGGGCCGCTATTGGTAAGCGCTCTGTTTTTGAGGCACATTTGAATGAGTAAGCGCTCTGTATTACTATGAAGTAGCTAAATCTGACTCCACCTTGGGCTATATCGGCTTCTTCATCAGCTTCTGCATTCACCTCTGTTTCTGCACCTGGGCCGCTATTGGTAAGCTCTCTCACTCAGATGTGCCTTCATGCCTTGCCTTGTGCCTTATCATTCAAATTTGTATGAAGTAGCAAAATCTGACTCCACCTTGGGCTACATCGGCTTCTTCATCAGCTTCTGCATTCACCTTGGTTTCTGCACCTGGGCAGCTATTGGTAAGCGCTCTGTATTACTGTGAAGGAGCAAAATCTGGCTCCGTCTTCATCAGCTTCTGCATTCACCTCGGTTTCTGCACCTGGGCTGCTATTGGTATTCCTCTGTATTTGAGGCCCATTTAAATGAGTAAGCTCTCTCACTCAAATGTGCCTTCATGCCTAGCCTTGTGTCTTGTGCCTTGTAATTCAAATGTGTATGAAAAGGCAAAATCTGAGTCCACCTTACCTGAGTCCACCTCCAAATTACAACGGCTTCTTCATCAGCTTCTGCATCCACCTAGGTTTCTGCACCTGGGCTGCTATTGGTAAGCGCTCTGTATTTGAGACACATTTGAATGAGTAAGCGCTCTGTATTACTATGAAGGAGCTAAATCTGAGTCCACCTTGAACTACAACGGCTTCTTCATCAGCTTCTGCATTCAGCTTGGTTTCTGCAACTGGGCTGCTATTGATAAGCTCTCTGTATGTGAGGCTCATTTGAATGAGCAAGCGCTCTGTATTAATGACACATTTGAATTAGTAAGCGCTCTGTATTAATGACTAATTTGAATGAGTAAGCGCTCTGAATTTCTTGCGCATGTGAAAGAGTTAGTGCTCTGTATCTGAGGCACATGTGGGGGGCAGTAAATTGATGATTGATCATTTGTACGCTTTTCAAGGGGGGTTCTGCAACTGGACATCTTCTCCTCTCACCTACCACCCATCCTACCCACCTCCCACCCTACCTACCTACTTGCCTCCCTCCCACCCACCCACCCACACACCCATCATATCTCCCATCTACCTCCCACCCATCCTAGCTCCTATCCACCCACCCATCCTATCCACCCAGCCACCCATCCCACCCCCCACCTACCTCCCACCCATCCTACCCACCCAGCCACCCACCCACCTCACTTGCAGGTGTGCCATTGAGCTCTGAGAGTTGGCCCTTTGCTGGCTTCTACACAGCCATGGCTGGCTATGATGTCAGATCTTTCATTGTTACCCCACCCACCCACCCACCCATACTACCCACCTAACCACCCACCCACCTACCACCCATCCACCCACCCATTCTACCACCGACCCACCTACCTCCCCCCCACACACCCATCCTATCCATACACACACCCACCACCCACCCATCCTACCTACCACCTACCACCCAACCATCCTACCTCCTACCCACCCATCATATCCCCCACCTACCGCCAACCCAGCCACCCATCCCACCCCCCACCTACCTCCCACCCATCCTTCCCCACCCAGCCACCCATCCACCCCCCACCTACCTCCCACCCATCCTTCCCAACCCAGCCACCCATCCCCACCCCCCACCTACCTCCCACCCATCCCTTCCACCCAGCCACCCATCCCACCCCCCAACCTACCTCCCACCATCTTTCCCACCCAGCCACCCATCCCACCCCCCACCTACCTCCCACCCATCCTTCCACCCAGCCACCCATCCCACCCCCCACCTACCTCCCACCCATCCTTCCCACCCAGCCACCCATCCCACCCCCCACCTACCTCCCACCCATCCTTTCCCACCCAGCCACCCATCCCACCCCCCACCTACCTCCCACCCATCCTTCCCACCCAGCCACCCATCCCACCCCCCACCTACCTCCCACCCATCCTACCCACCCAGCCACCCACCAACCTCACTGCAGGTGTGCCATTGAGCTCTGAGAGTTGGCCCTTTGCTGGCTTCTTACACCAGCCATGGCTGGCATGATGTCAGATCTTTCTTGTTACCCCACCCAACCAACCAACTACCACCTAACCACCCACCCACCTACCACCCAGCCACCCACACATTCTCCCACCAACCACCGACCTCCCCCCCACACACCCGATCCTATCCATACAACAACCAACACCCCACCATGCCTACCTACCACCTACACCCAGCACCCCCCACCCCCCACCTACCTCATGCACCCATCCTTCCCAGCAAGCCACCCATGTCCCACCTCCCCCCACTACCTCCCATAACATCCTTTTCCCACCCAGCCACCATCCACACATACCCCCACCTACTCCCACCCATCTCTTCCATACCCAGCCACCATCTTTATGTGTTGACTCCTATCCCATGATATCCCACATATTTCTCACAGTTCCCACCCATCTTTCACACATTATCACCAGTCACCCATCCCACCCCCACCTTAACTCCCAAACCATCCTTGCACACCATCAGCACATTCATACCTCCAACCCCCCACATACCTCCCACCATCTTCCCACCCAGCCACACATCCACACCACACCCACAACCACCCCTCCTTCCCCACCCAGCAACCATCCCACCCCCCAAATACCCTCCACCCTCCTCCAACCCAGCCAAACCATCCCACCCCCCACATACCTCCCACCCATCCCTACCCACCCAGCCACCCACCCCTCACTGCAGGGTGTGCCATTGAGCTTGAGAGTTGGCCCTTTCTGGTTCTAAACAGCCATGGCTGGCTATGATGGTCGATCTTTCATTGTTACCCCACCCACCACCAATTCTACCCAATCCACCCCCACCGTACTCCCACCCATCCTTCCACCAGCCACCCATCCCCACCCCCCACCCTACCTCCCACCCATCCTTCCCACCAGGCCACCCATTACACCACACCTACCTTCCAACCCATCCTCCCACCAGCCACCCAATCCCACCACCACCTACCTACCACCAGCTTTCCCACCAGCCAACCACTACCCTTCCACCCATCCTTCCACCCAGCCACCCATCCCCACCCCCAACCTACCTCCCACCATCCTTTACCCACCCAGGCCACCCATCACCCACCCCCCACCTACCTCCCCAACCCATCCTTCCCACCCAGCCACCCTCCCACCCCCCAACCTACCTCCCACCCATCCTTCCCACCCAAGCCACCCATCCCACCCCCCACCTACCCTCCACCCATCCTTCCCACCCAGCCACCCATCCCACCCCCCACCCCCCCTACCCTCCCACCCATCCTTCCCACCCAGCCACCCATCCCACCCCCCCCCTACCTCCCACCCATCCTTCCCACCCAGCCACCCAGCCACCTCACTTGCAGGTGTCCCATTCAGCACTGAGAGTTGGTCCTTTGCTGGCTTTTTTATTATTATTTTCAGGTTATAATTTGTTTTTGTTACCCCACCCACCCACCTGACTTGCAGGTGTCCCATTCAGCTCAGAGAGTTGGTCCTTTGCTGGCTTTTTCACGGCCATGGCTGGCTATGACGTCAGCTTCTTCATTGGTACTATTTACCTGATTGGGGCTATCCTCTGGACGCTAGAGGCATCGTACTCCTTCTGGTGCTTGAAAGATGTAGGTCATGAGTATGTGTATTATGTGTTATGTATATGTGTATTATGTGTTTGTGCATCGTACTCCTTCTGGTGCTTTAAAGATGTAGGTCATGGCTACGTGTATGTGTATGTGTATTATGTGTATATATGTATGTGTATTATGTGTATATGTGTGTGTATCGTACTCCTTCTGGTGCTTGAAAGATGTAAGTCATGAGTATGTGTATGTGTGTGTATTATGTATACGTATGTATGTGTATTATGTTTGTGTGAGTGTGTGTGCACCGTACTCCTTCTGGTGCTTGAAAGATGTAGGTCATGAGTATGTGTATGTGTATTATGTGTACGTATGTATGTGTATTATGTTTGTGTGGGTGTGTGTGTACCGTACTCCTTCTGGTGCTTGAAAGATGTAGGTCATGAGTATGTGTATGTGTATTATGTATACGTATGTATGTGTATTATGTTTGTGTGGGTGTGTGTGTACCGTACTCCTTCTGGTGCTTGCAAGATGTAGGTCATGAGTATGTGTATGTGTGTGTATTATGTATACGTATGTATGTGTATTATGTTTGTGTGGGTGTGTGTGTACCGTACTCCTTCTGGTGCTTGAAAGATGTAGGTCATGAGTATGTGTATGTGTATTATGTATACATATGTGCGTATATGTGTATATGTGTATTATGTAAACATATGTATGTATATATACATGTAAACATATGTATACATGTAGACATACGCATATATGTATACATGTAAACATATGTCTGTATGCATGTATATGTATATATATATGTATGTATATGTATATATCTATACCTGTATATCTATATGTATACAGAAATCATGGCGGTCGTCGCGGTCGTCGTGGTGGTTCCACACTCGCGTTTAACCGACTTTCAACCGACGTTCAACAGTCAAATCACCGCCCGGCCAGCTTCACAAAATCAAGAACCCAAAGAGCCGCTTCGCGAAGCCATAAGCGCGCGCTAATTTCGTGTAGACATCTGCCTCCCATCACATGTTATGACTGGAAGATATTTGAATGACCTCTCCTCCTCCGAAGTCATCTGCTGACCCTTGGATCGCTTTGCATGGCGCTCCGTTTAATAGTTTCCAATATTTTGCTTCTTGATGCGGCCTGCGGCTCATGCTCCATGATGAATGCTAGCGGTCGTTATGGACAGGCAGAGGAACAGATTGCGGCTGCCCGGAGGGCCAGCGACACCGCCAGTCAGCGCTCAAGGCGAGCTTGCATGAGCAAGGAAGAACTGGACAGAGCCGGGCAGAGCCGGGCAGAGCCAACAAGCGTTGACGTGATACCCACGCTGCCCGACCCGAGGAGTTACGCCAGGCTCATAATCAAGCCGGGCGTGAACAACGCGATCCCCTGCCTCAGGATGAACGCGAAGCTGCTAAGCTGCTCTTAACCAATCCAGGCGTGGAGACTTTGCTTTCCAATCTCAGGAGTTTCGCAAGACTCATAATCAAGCCAGACCTTCAGATCGTCATGCTTGTTTTCTCCGCCTGCGAGCGTTGCCACCATTCATCTCACGCATGTGCACTTTCGCCATGCCATCGCATCGCCTTCGTCATGGTTGGCCGGTTGTTGCGATTAATTCGACTTTGTTCAGATCGCCACGGCCATTCTGTCCCTCTGCACACTCTCGCGCTTGCACCTCTCATTCCATATCTGAAAGCTCTTTTCGTTGTATCGAATATCGTGAAATACTATTTTTGCTGTTCCGAGAGTTGGCCGAGTATCAACGATCTCTGCACGAGATGATGAAACTGCAGGTTTGTAGCTTTGGAATTGCACCGGTCCGGGGTGATCGGGATCTGAGCGTTCGCAAGTTGTCGGTCTGCACTTTTCCCTCTTTCTGCAAGATTAAATCCCACAGCCGGAGTGAAGGGTATGAGGTAGGAAGGAGAGTGTGTGTGTGCGTGTTGGTGGTTAGGGGAATGGAGGCTGTTGGGGGCGCAGGTGAGAGAAAGAGGGTGTGTGTGGAATGGGTAGGAAGAGGCCGGGGGAAGTAGAGGATACTGTGGGTCTGTATGTGGGTGGGTGTGTGTGTGTGGGGGGGGGGGGGGGGGGGGGGGGAATACGTGTATGACAAGGGGGGGAGGCCACAGCTGAAGCAGAAGGGGAAAAGGTAGATAGAAGAGGTGTGCGTCTGAGGGTGCAGGGGGACAGGGAGTGTAGGTGTGGCCACCGGCCACACGGGCTACCGTACTAGTATATATATATATACACACTCACACCATACACACCATACACACCTCCCTCCCCCCCCCCCCCCCCCCCCCCCCCCCCCCCCCCCCCCCCCCCCCCCCCCCCCAAGTAGCCAAGTACAGAAAAGTGTCTTACTTTGTTACGAAGCCAACATAACAAAAGCGTATACACGACGTGCTCGGTGTGAACACGAATGTTCATTGAAACACTTCAGCATACACAATGTTTTCGGTGTGAGCTTGACCCTCGGTTGCATTCTTCACTAAGATATATATATATATATATTAGTGAAGAATGCATATATATATATATATATATATATATATATATGTATATATATATGTATGTGTATGTGTATGATGTGTATGTATCGTACTCCTTTTGGTGCATGAAAGATGCAGGTTTGAGGGGAAGAAGGTTATGTGTTTTAAAAGGTTAACTTCTGAACATGTTTGTGTGTGTGTACGTGTGTGTGTGCGCTAAACTAGGCATACGCTGTACTTTGTGTTTGGCCAATCCCTGAAGTTCCTGTTTATTTACAGTTCTTTGATTATCATGATGAAGATAATGAGATGACTATTTTGATGGTGGTGGCGGTGATGATGATGATGATGATGATTTTGATGGTGGTGGCGGTGATGATGATGATATGATGATTTTGATGGTGGTGGTGATGATGATGATATGATGATTTTGATGGTGGTGGCGGTGATGATGATGATGATGAAATGATGATTTTGATGGTGGTGGTGGTGGTGATGATGATGATGATGATGATGATTTTGATGGTAGTGGCGGTGGTGGTTATGGTTATCAGTATCCAGGCGCTCTCCTGGACTCAAAATGTGCCCTCAACGTGATGAGGTCAAGGGGGACTTATTACCAACCGCAAGAAGAAAAACAAAAATGCTGTGGAAGCTCAAAGGGGCCGGTTCATGTGATGAGACATCTCAAAAATAGACGCATGTTTGCATAATGGCAGGGGGTTTTATCCGCTATATATTGCGATCGCTAGTTTTGACCCCGTTTTAGAGGAATGTTATGTTGTGTATGCAGGTTTACTTCTTCTTCCGTGGAGCTGGAGGAGTTGAGCAAGTTAAGCAGCAGTTGGCCCTGCAGGCATTGAATCATAGCCTACAAAGCCGACGTTAGGATTGGATTGTTACGTGGTTTACCAGCCAAATCTGGGCTGCTCACCGTCTTCCAATTCCAACAAAATGTACGTTAGGATTGGATTGTTACATGGGTTTCCAGCCAAATCTGGGCTACTCACCGTCTTCCAATTCCAACAAAATTTACGGAAGGATTGGATTGTTACGTGGTTTTTCAGCCAACTCTGGGCTGCTCACCGTCTTCCAATTCCAAGTCCCTCGTGCTATCCCCACGGAACCATGGGAGCACACTAAGCGGATTATACAGTACAAAGACGTGTACAGCTGAGCCTACAAAGCCAGCGTCAGAAGAAAATAAAAAAGAACTCCTGGAGGGGCGTGATGTTAAGGGGTGGGGGGGAGCTAGTCTAGGGGTAGCCAGTCCGGGGGTGACAGGTTAACCCTAAACCCTAACCCCCTAGCCGGCCACCCCCGGACTGGCTACCCTCGGACTAGCTTCCCCCTACTGGTGTTAAGGAATCCCTCCCGTATGCCGAAGCTGGGGACTGCCACCATGGCAGACTACTAGCGACAGGAGAGACAACCAAGGCAGAGCTCCTTGAACGACTACGGTGCTGATTTCGAATTCTCACGGGTGCGCTCTAGCGTTCGCGGTCGCTGCCAACCGCCATGGTAGCTTTGTCCAGGTAAAGTAGCAGCCCGTTCCCTACCGCCGTAAGACAGGGCTCCCTTAATACCACGCCCCACCGGGCGTTATCATTACTTGTTAGCGTCAGGAGAGACAACCAAGGAGAGAACTTGGACACTTGCTTTCGTCTGCTTGGACGGTGTTTCAGCCTTCAAGCCACTCACTGTCTGCGGGCGGAGTGAACATGAGCAGTATAAATTCGATTATACCAGTCCATTACACACCAGGGTACTTCCATTGACCAAATTGGCCAGCGCTTTAGCGCACTTTAAAAAACAAACTGCGCTTTGTACCGCAAAGAGCGCAAAAATTGCTTGCTGCGCCCACAGGGGGTTGCAAAACTGCGCGAAACGCGCAGTGGGGCTCAAAAAGGCAACGCGCCAGCGCGCAAAAGCGCGCGCTTGGAAGTACCCTGCTACACACCTGAGTGTAGAATACAAGCTCAAGGCTGTTGACAGGCATGAGTATGTCATGTTAATGTACAGGAGTAATGTCATGTTTATGTATGTGGACATGCTTAATGCCATGTTTGTATACATATGATGTCATCTTTATGTTTATCTACATGAGTATGTCATGTTTATGTACAGGAGTCATGTCATGTTTATGTATGTGCATGTTTGTATACATATCATGTCATCTTCATGTTGATCTACTTGTCATGTTTATGTTTGTGTGCACGATTCATGCCATGTTTACATATGTGTCATGTTTATGTATATGGACATGCTTGATGTCATGATTATGTATATGATTATGTATATGATAATATATATATTGATGTCATGATTATGTATATATATATATTATGTATATACATAAGCATGCCATGTCATGCTTATCTATGCATGTTGCAGTCCGGGAGTAGCCAAGCTTGGCTCACGGAACTTCTCCAACCTTGAACAATGCGGATTAGTAATGTAGTATCAGGAGGGGCTGGTTTTTATGTACACTTGAATACCAGTAGTTGATGAACTGGTCCCCTGCAAATCGTGAGCATTTTTTTTGTTACTTGAAATTGGAATTGGTCGCACGGCTCCAACCAGCTGCTCTTCGTCTTCGGCAGTATCGGTGACATAATCAATTCATTTTTGTTTGCTACTTGAAATTTCATTTGAAATTGGTCGCATGGCCCCAGCCAGCTGCTCTTCGTCTTCGGCTTTGTCCATGTGTCCCAGATGGTGGAGACTGGACACTAGGTTGTGGATAAGGAATCCTTTTCGTTGAAGGATAAGTTGGGGCTCCTTATGCTGGACGTTTTGAGCGGAGCCCCCGCTTGTGGGGGGCGGGGGGGAAATATTCAACAGGGACTTGCCCAACCTTGCCAGGAGGGGCTTCAAACTAGAAAGCAGTAAAGCACTGATGAACTGAACCACTAACAATCGTTTGACCGACAGGGGGCCTGAGTTCGTGCTACACTGAAAAAATAATGATCAATGTGGAGGCTAACCCTTACATGCATCACCATGGGGCACCACCATTCGAACTGAGTCCTCCGTGTCGCTGGTTTGTGTCGGGAGACCCACCTCCTGGGGTGAAAGTCCTTTCACAAAAAAAACTATCTTAAAACATACCTTGCACACCTAGTGATTCGCGGCATGGTTAGATTTAGAACCTCTTCACATAATTTGGAAGTGGAAGCGCCCTATGGTCACGTGGAAAGATTGAGCGTGTGACCCTAGTGATCTAGCTAGGTCTTTGGATCTCGGAGTGAGTGAGACTGCGGGGCACGGAGAGATGCTAGGTAGTAGGTACCGGATAGATTACAGTAAGGAATTGTTAGTCGCATGCTGCATGAGCGGACATGTTATACTAGCCGGTGGAAGTACAGTCGCACTGCACGGCGGTGCACGGTATCACAAGGACACGTGCACAGTGCAGAGCCAGTCAGTGACTACACACTGGCTTCTCTGAGCAACTCAGTAGCCGGTATATAATCCGGTCTACAGCAAGGTCAAGGAAATATCGTGTGATTTTTGAATGTAGCGATTCAGTCGTTTTGAAAATAGCCGGCATCAACCAACCCACTGAAGCTGCATCTGCGACGCAACGGAAACTTCTCACGTTGCGTCTCAGGACGCAACGGACCCTTCAATGTTACGGTACTACTATCTGGTCGTACCATATCTACCTCGGTCATGGTTACACCTGACCAGATCCACGACTCTGGACCAACTGGCAGCTAGCAGGCCAGTGCCGTCTGCCAGCTAGGGCGCTTAGATTGTAGCACCGGTGGCCCTGAGGCCGCCGGCTCCCATCGCCACTTGTTCTGGCCAGTTCGCTAGTTATTTCAATACTGTGTAACAACTGTATCATTGCCGACGGTGCCTTTGCCCCATCGTCTCCACGAGAAGCCAAGAAACTTCATTAAATGCACCACCATTCGAACTGAATCCTCCGTGTCGCTGGTTTGTGTCTGGAGACCCACCTCCTGGGGTGAAAGTCCTTTCATAACTATTAAAAAATAATGTTGTGTCTGAAACGTAGGACGCAGCTTCCTGAATAACCCTGGCGTGTGTGTGGCGGCGGCAGGATGGTGGTGGTGACGGTTGGATGTGGGAATCCTTTTTCCGATGATAGCATGATCAAATCAATCAGCTTTGATGAAAGCCAGCTGCCAGCATGTTCAAGATCCATCTAAATCCATTCTAAACTCAGAAGTGTGGTGTACTACGGTAGTGTCAGAATGGTGAACTACAGACACACGGATGCTATATCGGCATCTAGATCTAGATGCGGATATAGCATCCGTGTGCCTGTCATTCACCATTCTGACAACTAGTGTTTAGACTACCCAAGCCCACCCACCTGCAGACGATGAGCAGCCTGAAGGCAGATAGATACAAATGAAAAAATGGGGGAAAGTTTTTTGTTCGCGTTTACATTTTCCTAGTTATAACTAGTACGGTAGCCCGTGTGGCCGGTGGCCACACCTACTCTCACGAAGACCCCCCCCCCCCCCCCCCCCCCCCCCCCCACACACACACACCAATCATAGTACGGTGCCCGTTTGGCCTTTGGCCACACCTATTGGGAGCTGGTTACATAATGGTTTACACTTGAAGGCCCCCCCCATTCACACACCACCACCACCAAACCATTATCCGCCCCCTCCCCCCTTCCCTCCCGTTGGCCATACCTGTTTTGGGCTGGGTTGCAAAACGGTTTTCTCTGCAGTGCATGCAACTTAAAACATTGACGGATTTGCGATGGTCTCCCTTGTGCACCCACAAGCACACAAACACCACCGTCCTCCCCCCCTCCCCCCCCCCCCCCCCCCCCAGTTATCTCCACCCCCACCCAACCATGCCCACAAACATACTCCCTAACTCTTCCTGACATATTTCCTGACTCCATCCCTTCCCCTACCCCAGCCATCCCACCAGCCCCCACCCTCTCCCCACTCTCATCCCTCCCCTCCCTCCTACACGCACCCACCAGCACCCACACTCCATATCTGCCTCCCTCCACTTCAGCTGTGGGCTTTGCCATAGCTGAAACGCAAACGGGACGAAGAGCATCGACAACGTTTGCGCATCCTCCGACTCCGCTAAAAGCATCGGACCTGCTTCCCTGCCA
Organism: Chlamydomonas sp. ICE-L; assembly: GCA_013435795.1. Classification (NCBI taxonomy): domain Eukaryota; kingdom Viridiplantae; phylum Chlorophyta; class Chlorophyceae; order Chlamydomonadales; family Chlamydomonadaceae; genus Chlamydomonas; species Chlamydomonas sp. ICE-L. The sequence continues at coordinate 8,738,303 of JACBWV010000825.1, read as the reverse complement.
CCCCAGCTGTGATCGATAGTCGACCCCACTGAAAAGGCTGAACCTGCGCAATCGCAACCTTTACATAACTAAAGCATCTTTTTAGCGAGCATGTATTCAGTTCGGCCGAAGAACAATCCTGTTAACCGCAACTGCTCCCGAAGTCAACTCGATCTGAGACTTGGAAACATCGCTAGGTTCATCCATTCAACTTTGCCGCGTGCTCGCTATAGCACAATGCACAGCGACGACATGTTTCTCGATGCAGTGGGAAGAAGTTGCAGTCAAGTTGCTGATTTGAGATGTTCGGTCAAGTTAGGGCGAGAATGCTCAGCGAGATTTGTCATTCGGTCAACTTGGATGCGTACTTGCTATGGCACAAAGCGGAGCGACATGTTTCTCAATGCAGTGGGAAGAATTTGCAGTCAAGTTTGTGACATGGGATGGATGCGATTCTGACATTTCTGACAGGTTGGCTGACTCACCACGTCACCTCCCGTTGTGCGCAGCGACAGGTCTCTTGATGCAAGGGAAAGGTCTTGCAGAGATGCAGGGGGAAAAGCTTGTAGGAAGACGAACTGTAGCGCTACCGAAATCAGGTGGATGAACTCAGGCGGGAAAAGGAGAAATCGGGCAGGATGCGCAACAGGTAGAATACGCAGGAGGCGAAGGTTGCATAAGGCAGAATTCGCAGGAGGCCAATCAGGCAGAAGTTGAAGCAGGAGGGATTAAAAGCGGGAATTGGCTGAGCGGGAATTGGCTGGGCGAGAAATGGCTGGGCAGGAAGTCGGTTAAGTCGGTTACGCGATGACACCACCACGACCACCACGACCATGATTTCTTTATATATATAGATTTATTTACTGCCGAAGACGGCGAGCAGCCAAATTGCTGGCTGAAGCTATATAACCAGGTTCTAGTTCAAGAAGGCAGATACAGTGATAGACCATGGACCACTAATCTTATCAATTCAGAAAAAAATGAAATACTGAAATATTAAAAGGGGCTCATGCCCTAGCAGTGAAACAACACCGCCCTTAAGTCGGACTCGAGAAACCACTCGCCGTCTTCCGGCAGCGGGGCTCGAACTCCTGTCGCCGAAGCCTTAGCGAAAGGGACGGGACCATACCACCCTCCAGAATAGGTTTGTGACCAGTATGATCAAAAATCGCGTGCTGTGTATGCGTCCTCACACAAGTACTGCACATACCCCTGCCATGGCTCGAAACTGGAACCTTCTGTTCCGTAGACAGGCACTCTGTCCATTGAGCCACAGGGGCTAGTTGATGACTTCTGTACAAATTAAAAGTAGTTATACAACGTCAGAAGGCTAATTTACGTGTTTGGGGTTAGGATTTCAAGTCTAAACCCTGGACCCTATACCCTCCCTTCTCCTTTTCGCCTCCCTTTCTCGCTGGTCGTGCTAAGTTTGTTGGCTTCGTTTCTCTAGTAATAGCTCTAGTTTGTGGTTTCTGGTGTACAGGCAGGGCAGGTCTGCCATGTGTGGTGAATTCTCTTGCCCCTGCCACGTGTGCCGGCTTACTGACTCTTGCTAGGTTGGTTTCTGGCCTCTCTGTTTTTCGGCTGGAATCCCCCTTTCCTTCATGGGGTGTCTTTGGTTATCATCTTTGGCTCTCCAGTCCTTTTCTGCAAGTTGGTTGTGTCGGGTTGACTTGTGCTTTCTTTCTTTGAGGGCATTATCGCTGCATATTAAGGTGCTCATAGCGCATGCCCATGGGTGTTTTTTAGTTATTTAAGTTCGGCCTTCCTCTCTTGTGATTCGTGGGCTTGGTTTTCTGGAGTGCATACCATTGCATCCCTCCCCTTTCCGCTCTCCTTTCGGCCTCTAGTTTGTTTCCTTTTGTTGGACTTGACCTCGTTTGTTTTTAGGTTTGAGGGGGTGCTTTCAAAACACTCGTGCTTAAGTGTTATACAATTGGATGGTCAGCAGACTGTGATTCTGTCCAGTATCGGCAGTGATTTGCTGAGTTTATGTAACGAACCCCCTCTCTATTGGACCTGACCTACTTTGTTTTTCAGGTTCGTGGGGGTGCCTTCAAAACCCTCGTGCTTCCTGTTATAAAATTGGATGGTCGGCAGGCTGTGCTGCTGTCCTGTCTCGGCAGTGATTTGCAGAGTTTATGAAACGTATCGTCTCTCTATTTGCCGAGTTTATGTAACGAACCTTCTCTCTCCTGGGTTGACTTGCGCTTTTTCTGTTAGGGGCATTATCGCTGCATATTAAGGATCTCATAGCGCGTGCCCTTGATTAGTCGTAAGCTCTTTGGGATCAGCCCTCTTCTCTTGTGTTTGTTGGGCTTGGTGCTCTGGATTGCCTGCCTCGGCATCCCTCCCCTTCACGCTCCCTTTTCCGCTCTTCTTTACGCCTCTAGTTTGTTTCCTTTTTTTGACTTGACCTAGTTTGTTTTTAGGTTTGAGGGGGTGCCTTTAAAATCCTCATGCTTCCGTGTTACAAAATTGGATGGTCGGCAGGCTTTGCTGCTGTCCAGTCTCGGCAGTGATCTGCTGAGTTTATGTAACGAACCCTCTTTCTGTCTCCATCTCGACGAATGGCTCGATGGCAGAGATCCTTGGACGAAGATGGTGCCGTGTTCGAATCCTTACAGGTGCGCTTTAGTGTTCGGGGTCGCTGTCAACCACCATGGCAGCTTTGTCCATGTAAAGTAGTAGCCCGTTCCCTACCACCGTAAGATGGAGCTCGCTTAATACCACGCCCCTCCAGACGTTATCATGACTTTTTCTAGTCAACTCCCCTTCCTTGTCCTTTTGTCAACCTTTTTTGCATGTGAACATCCGTCACTGAGTCACTCGCGACGAAGGGGCCTTCTACAACTCCAAAAAATAATAGAAAAGTGATCTGTCCGCGCTTACATTTTCGTACGTATGTAAATATCTTTTTACTGCCAAAGACGACGGGCAGCCAAATTGCTGGCTAAGGCTATGTAACCAAGTTCAAGTTACAACTCACTGGAGAGTCTGGAGAAGAACATATGCCAACCAGGGTACTACTAAGCGCGCGCGGCAGTGCGATTTTGCGCACGCTTTTTGAGCCCCACTGCGCGTTTGCGCAGTTGTTCAACCCCCTGTGGGCGCAGCGCGCAGATTTTGCGCATTTTGCACTACAAAGCGCTGACCAATTTGACGTTTGTGTGCTTTAAGCGCTGCCCAATTTGACAAAATGTATTACCCTGATGCCAACCAGGGTACTTCAGGAGGAACCCCAGCTCTACTGCCAGAGACGCAATGGATTGTACAGCCTGCGTCCCCTGCGACCTGCGACGCAACAGACCATTCCTTCTGGTCTAAGGACCCTCCCCATGTTGCCTCTTGCAACCAGGGTACTTCCATGCGCGCGCATTTGCGCGCTGGCGCGCTGCCTTTTTGAGCCCCACTGCGCGTTTCGCACAGTTTTTTGGAACCCCCTGTGGGCGCAGCAAGCAATTTTAGCGTTTTTTTCGTGCGCTTAAGCGCTAGCCAATTTGGTCAATGGAAGTACCCTGCTTGCGCCGCAATGGACCCTTCGACGTTGAGTCTGCGACGGACTCTGCCCGCATACAACGGGTTATCTTAGAATCACGCCCCACCAGGCGTTATCATTTTTTTCCTGCGGCGGACGACGCAGCGTCCTTACCTTACATTACATTTCATGTTAAAGTCTACTTGACACCGCGAGGGTGTATGAGACTCAGTGCACAAAAAGAAAAAGCACCCACAAAGCAAAAAAATCATTACATCAGGGGTGTGTCGAGGACAAACAAACTAAACTCCCAACCAGCGTTTTGGTGGCGTAGGTATTAAACCCCCTAGAGCAGGACCCAGCCAGATCTCAACCACTAACAGTGGTGGAGGTAAGAAGCCAACAAATGAGAAGTCACAAGAAAAAAAAGGAGAGTGAATTACGGTGCCACTAAGCAGTCCAGGGCTTCCTGTCTTGCTCTTCTGCAAGGAGAAAGACAGTCGGACAGTGGCGGAGGTAAGAAGCAGGGTACTACTAAACGCGTGCGGCAGGGCGGTGCCACGCCGCCTTTATGAGCCCCTCTGCACGTTTGGCGCAGTTTTTTCAACCCCTTCTGGGCGCAGCGCGCAGTTTTTGCGCTTTTTGCACTAAAAAACGCTGACCAATTTGACGTTAAAGCGCGTTAAGCGCTGGCCAATTTGGCAAGAAGTAGTACCCTGGTAAGAAGCAACACTGATTCTGATTGGTCCTGAACAACCCTGATGCCAATCATTCATTCAATTTTCATCGACAGGCCATTGTTGGCCCAAGACAAGCCCGCTCCACAGCATCAGGGGGGCAAATCACGCTGCTTGCCAAATTTCGATGGATTCGACACCGAACTCCTTCTTGCTCGCTAGACACGGGCTGCCAAATGTCCCGCACTCTCCACTAGATCCCTGTGTGTGTGTGTGTGTGTGTGCGTGCGTGTGTGTGTGTGTGTGTGTGTGTGTGTGGGGGGGGGTTAGCCAGAGGGTGGGTGGGTGTATGCATGTGTAGGGGGCGGCAAATATATATATATATATATATATATATATATATATATATATATTGCCCATAAATATGTACCTATATATAGCAAATATATCTATTGTGTATAACTACAACATATGCAGTTACATCAGATAGACACCGGAAAATCCAGTCGAAGCGCCTGCAATATGATATGGTGCCCTATGCCATAATTGTTAAACCAGATTTTGATTTTTGTAAGGTGCCCTATGCCGATTTTCAAAAATCCAGCTTCGCCAATTTAGATCTATATAGATCTATCTCTATATAGATCGATGGCTCTCCCTATGCATGTGTGTGTGTTTGTGGTGTGTGTGTGTGTGTGTGTGTGTGGGGGGGGGGGGGGGGTCTATGGGTAATGCAGGCAGCGAGGTTTTGTTTTGCTTAATGTGTGAGTGATTATGAAGCAGTGCTGGACAGGTGGGTGGGTGATGGTGGGTGCGCGGTGTGTGTTGCACGCCAGACACGGGCTGCCAAATGTTCCACACTCTCCACTAGATCCCTGTGTGTGTGTGTGTGTGTGGTGTGGGGGGGGGGGGGGGGGGGGGGAAGGGGGCTTGTGGGTTGTGTGAGTGTGTGTGTGTGTGTGTGTGTGTGGTGGTGGTGGGGGGGGGGGTAAGACAGAGGGTGGTTGGGTGATGGTGGTTGCGCGGTGTGTGTTGCTCGCCAGACACGGGCTGCCAAATGTTCCACACTCTCCACTAGATCCCTGGGTGTGTGTGTGTGTGTGTGTGTGTGTGTGTGTGTGTGTGTGTGTGTGTGGGGGGGGGGGGGGGGAAGGGGGCTTGTGGGTTGTGTGAGTGTGTGGGTGTGGGTGTGGGTGCGTGTGGGGGGGTAAGACAGAGGGTGGGTGGGTGATGGTGGGTGCGCGGTGTGTGTTGCTCGCCAGACACGGGCTGCCAAATGTTCCACACTCTCCACTAGATCCCTGGGTGCGTGTGTGTGTGTGTGGGGGGGGGGGGGGGGGGGGAAGGGGGCTTGTGGGTTGTGTGAGTGTGTGGGTGTGGGTGTGGGTGCGTGTGGGGGGGTAAGACAGAGGGTGGGTGGGTGATGGTGGGTGCGCGGTGTGTGTTGCTCGCCAGACACGGGCTGCCAAATGTTCCACACTCTCCACTGGATCCCTGCAGGCAGCGAGGTTGAAAATAAAAAATGGAAAAATCTAAATATTTGGAAAGAGAGATAAGCCTGTCAAAAACGTCTGTGTGTGTCCGTGTGTGTGTCACATCCTTGTGTGTGTCTCCACTAGATCCCTGCAGGTTGCTAGGTTTTTGTTTTGTTTGACAGTGATTTTGTATTCAAATCTGAGAGTGGGGTTTTCCTAGCTTTATGGTTTTAGGCCTCCTCCAGGGACAGCGTTTGTGTGTTTTCTACAACTTTTATAGCTTACTGTAGCTTTTGGGGGCCATCTATCTCTAGGGGGAAAAAAACTTGTTTTTTACTTTTTTTATAGCGATATTTTTGCTGAAACGGGGTCAAAACTAGCGATCAATATATATGGCGGAAATAAAAATCCCTGGTGTGTGAGCTTTTGCTCATCAGAAATTTTGTTAGGAGGAGATGTTTTTACAAATAGATTTTTGTTCATTTCATTTTTTTTTAAATAGATTTTTGTTTATGTTCCACACTCTCCATCAGATCCCTGCAGGTAGCGAGGTTTTATTTTCTGTGTGGGCCAGGGTGCTACATGTTGTCAAATTGATCAGCACTTCGAAGTGCAAAAACGTCAAATTGGTCAGCGCACAAACGTCAAATTGGACAGCGCTTTGAAGTGCAAAAAGCGCAAAAAATGCTCGCTGTGCCCTCAGGGGGTTGAAAAAACTGCGCGAAACGCGCAGTGGGGCTCAAAAAGCGTGCTGCCGGGTGCGCTTTGTAGTACCCTGGTGTGTGAGCTTGCTCATCAAAAAATGTGTTGTAAAGAGAAGTATACATTATTAAAAGAATTTTGTTATGAAGAGTTCTTTCTATAACTAGATTTTTGCCCATTTTTAATCTTTTATGAAGAGATTTTTTGTATACATAGATTTTTGTTTATGTTCCACACTCTCCGCTAGATCTCTGCAGGTAACGAGGTTTCATTTTTAGTGTGAGTTTGGTGTGTGATCGAAAAATGAAAAAGAAAATGAAAAAGTGATTTCTTCGAGTTTACATTTTCCTGGTAGTAATGTTTTTAATGCCGAAGATGGCGAGCAGGCAAATTGCTGGCTGAAGTCAAAACCAAGTTCAAGATCAAGTGTGTGAGTGAGTATGAAGCAGTGCTGGACAGGTGGTTGGGTGGTGGTGGGTGGAGGTGGTTGCGTGGTGTGTGTGTGGTGTGTGTGGTGGGGGTGGTGGATAAGACAGAGGGTGGGTGGGTAGGTGTATGCATGCATGCATGCATGCATGCGTGTGTGTGTGTGTGTGTGTGTGTGTGGGGGGGGGGGGGGGGGGGGGGGCGTAAATGGGTAATGCACGCAGCGAGGTTTTGTTTGTGTGTGAGTGAGGTGAGCATGAAGCAGTGCTGGACAGGTGGGTGGGTGGTGGTGGGTGCGCGGTGTGTGTGTGTGTGTGTGTGTGGGGGGGGGGGGGGGGGGGGGGGGAGATACGGATTTTCATTTTGCTTCACTTGTCCCAGACTGGAAGGATTATATGTGGGCAACTAATATTAGTGTTTGAAAAACTAATATTAACTAATATTATTATGGAGTCACAATAATATTAGTTAAAAAAAAATCGAATTTCTGGTGAGACGGCTCGTCCAACTAATATTATATAATATTATTTATTCACTAATATTATATAACACAGCCGACCCCTAATTATATGTGAGTTGAAAGAGCCTGTCCTACTTAGAACAAGGTTACAACAATTAGGTTACATTATGTTACTGTCGAAGATGTCTCCTTCCAGTCCATTGTCGCGTGCAGAAGACACATGGAACATGCCCAAAACCCTCCCCCGGGGGATGATACCCCCACACCCACCCACCCACCCCCTAATGGTGGTTGAGAGCAAACAGGCTGGCCCTCTCAACCTCACGCCTCGAAACAAGGCGTACTGTTTATTTATTTATTTATTACTGCCGAAGACGGCAGACAGCCATGAAGGCTGGAGCCATGGACCGTGAACAAGTTCAAGTCAAACCCACAGCCCCCTACAAAAGCCTCTGCCAAAAGCTCATGCCCTGCCAAAAGCCTCTGCCCTGCCAAAAATTGCCCTGCCCAAAGCCTCTGCCCAGCCAAAAATTCTCTGCCCTGTAAAAAATTGCCTTGCCAGAAGACCCTGCCTAGCCAAAAATTCTCTGCCCTGCCAAAAGCCTCTGCCAAAAGCTCATGCCCTGCAAAAAAATGGAAATCCATACGCCATGCCACGGGGCGTATGGTTGAAGAAACCGTCTCGTTCGCATGCACCGTACATACTGGAATTGGTTACTATGATGGGTTTGGGTTCCGCAGACCGCTACTGCGCCTGAGCTTGGACTAACGCGCGACAGCAAGAAGTGAAGGTCAAGACCTCTTCCGAGCATGCCCTGTCAATAGACATACGATACAAGTTCTATGCAGCGTTGCATGCGGCGCTAAAAAATGGCGGAGAGTGTTCGCGACGGAGCGTGGAAACAGAAGCAACTTGGTTACGAGACCGTTAGCTGACGTGTCAGGCTTCGTCTCGGTCAAACGGTTGGCCGGTCGGTCGGTCGGTCGTACACACAGACGGATGAATGGCCTTGAAGAGGGGGCTCTGCCAAAAATAGGTGGGCCAGGGGTGTTCAGATCGCTCCGACATGCGTCGCAGACGCACCGTGGGGAGAGTTTGTTGCGTCGTAGAAACCGATTTTGAAACCGGTTGCTCTCAAGAATCAACTTTTGAAAGAGGCTGCGTCTCAAGAATCAGCTTTTGAAACAGGCTGCCTCTTGAGAATCAGCTTTTGAAACAGGCTGCGTCTTGAGAATTAGCTTTTGAAACAGGCTGCGTCTCAAGAATCAGCTTTTGAAACAGGCTGCGTCTTGAGAATCAGCTTTTGAAACAGGCTGCCTCTTGAGAATCAGCTTTTGAAACAGGCTGCGTCTTGAGAATCAGCTTTTGAAACAGGCTGCGTCTTGAGAATCAGCTTTTGAAACAGGCTGCGTCTTGAGAATAAGCTTCTGAAACAGGCTGCGTCTTGAGAATCAGCTTTTGAAACAGGCTGCGTCTTGAGAATCAGCTTTTGAAACCGTTTGCTCTCAAGAATCAGCTTTTGAAACAGGCTGCGTCTTGAGAATCAGCTTTTGAAACAGGCTGCCTCTTGAGAAACAACTTTGAGGGTCCCACTGAACAGTCTGTCAGGATTGTTCAAGGGATTTCAAAATCTACGTTTGATACCAATAACTGTGTTCAAAATCTTCGTAATGATAACGCCTGGTGGGGCGTGGTGTTAAGGGAGCCCGTCGTACGCGGGTGGGGAGGGGTCTCCTACCTCAACTGGACAAGCTACCATCGCGGTTGAAAACAAAACTCCAGGGATCCCAATGCTGAGCTGTATAACTGCAACCAATGTCAAACTTCACCACCACCAATGCTAAAATCCACATGTACCTGCTTCAGTTGGCTGTATAGGTAGATGGCCAAGGTCCTTAGGGATCCTGATGCCGAGCTGTATAACTGCAACCAATGCTAAACCCTAACCCCCCACCGTACCTGCATCAGTTGACTGTCTAGGTAGATGGCAAAGGTCCCCACTCCCCCCTTGATCCCAATGCTGAGCTTTATAACTGCAACCAATGCTAAACCCTAACCCCCCAACGTACCTGCTTCAGTTGGCTGTGTAGGTAGATGGCCAAGGTCCCCAAGGATCCTGATGCTGAGCTATATAACTGCAACCAACCCTAACCCCCCAACGTACCTGCTTCAGTTGGCTGTATAGGTAGATGCGCAAGGTCCCCACTCCCCAGTGATCCCAAATGCCGAGCTATATACCTGCAACCAATGCTTAACTCCAAATGTACCTGCTTCAGTAGACTGTCTAGGTGGATGGCAAAATCCCTGTTTGTCGAATGGCTCAATGGCAGAGCTCCTAGAATGACGCAGGTGCCGGGTTCAAATCCCCACGGGTGCGCTTAAGTGTTCGCGGCTGCTGTCAACCGCCATGGTAGCTTTGCCTAGGTAAAGTAACAGCCCGTTCCCTACCGCCGAAAGACAGGGCTCCCTTAATACCACGCCCCACCAGGCGTTATCATTTCTTTTTTAGATGGCGAAGGTCCCCAGGGATCCGAATGCTGAGCTGTATACCTGCAACCAATGCCAAACCTCACCACCACCTGACCACCACCATTGCTTAACTCCAAACGTACCAGCTTCAGTTGACTGTATAGGAAGATGGCCAAGGTCCCCACTCCCCAGTGATCCCAATGCAGAGCTGTCTAACTGCAACCAATGCTAAACCTCACCACCACCAATGCTAAACTCCAAACGTACCTGCTTCAGTTGGCTGTTTAGGTAGATGGTCAAGGTCCCCACTCCCCCCTTGATCCCATTGCTGAGCTGTATAACTGCAACCAATGCTAAACCCTACCCCCCCAACGTACCTGCTTCAGTTGACTGTCTAGGTAGATGGCCAAGGTCCCCAGTGATCCCAATGCTGAGCTGTATAACTGCAACCAATGCTAAACCTCACCACCACCAATGCTTAACCCCCATCGTACCTGCTTCAGTTGGCTGTATAGGTAGATGGCCAAGGTCCCTAGGGTTCCCAATGCTGAGCTGTATAACTGCAACCAATGCTGAGCTGTCTAACTGCCACCAATGCTAAGCCTCACCACCACCAATGCTTTACTCCAAACGTACCTGCTTCAGTTGGCTGTCAAGGTAGATGGCAAAGGTCCCCAGGGATCCGACAGCCAAGCAGTTAATGGTGGAATACTGGAAGAAGTTGTTCCGCACACTTAAGGGTTGGCGCCATGGGTAGTAGACTTGTTCAGGCTGCAAGAGGGAGGGTGTGAGGGTGTGAGGGTGTGACAGTGAGGGTGTGACGGTGACAGTGAGGGTGAAGGTGTGAAGGTGTGACGGTGAGGGATATGACCATGGGTAGTAGACTTGTTCAGGCTGCAAGAGGGAGGTTGTGAGGGTGTGAGGGTGTGACAGTGAGGGTGTGACGGTGATAGTGAGGGTGAAGGTGTGAGGATGAGGGATATGACCATGGGTAGTAGACTTGTTCAGGCTGCAAGAGGGAGGTTGTGAGGGTGTGAGGGTGTGACAGTGAGGGTGTGACGGTGATAGTGAGGGTGAAGGTGTGAGGATGAGGGATATGACCATGGGTAGTAGACTTGTTCAGGCTGCAAGAGGGAGGGTGTGAGGGTGTGAGGGTGTGACAGTGAGGGTGTGAGGATGAGGGATATGACCATGGGTAGTGGACTTGGTCAGGCTGCAAGAGGGAGGGTGTGAGGGTGTGAGGGTGTGACAGTGAGGGTGTGACAGTGTGAGGGTGTGACAGTGAGGGTGTGGGGGTTTAAGGATGTGGCGTTGAGGGTGGAGGTGTGAGGGTGTGACGGTGAGGGTTACGGCCATGCGTAGTAGATTTGTTCAGGCTGCAATAGGGAGGGTGTGAGGGTGTGACGGTGAGGGTATGAAGGTGATAGTGAGGGTGTTACGGTGAGGGTGTGAGGGTGTTACCATGAGGGTGTTACCATGAGGGTGTGACGTTGAGGGTGTGAGGGTGTGACGTTAAGGGTGTGAGGGTGTGGCAGTAAGGGTGACAGTGCAGGTGTGACAGTGAAGTTGTGAGGGTGTGACGGTGGCGGTGAGGGTATGACAGTGAGGGCGTGAGGGTGACCGCGAGGGTCCGAACTTGGAGCTAGTAAGTGCGTCCGCAAGCTGGGGTGGCAGGCATTCCAATGCAGCTGTAATTTTGGGGCTTGACTCAGTCGTTGGCTAATGGAGCTGGGCACATCCCAACAGTTTTCCCACCATTGCCTCCACCACCTTTTTTTACCCAGCTCCACCTGGGATGGCAGGCATTCCACATAGCTACATTCTTTGGGATTGAACCAGTTGCTGGCTTATGAAGCTGGGCAGATACCAACTGTTTTCCCACCATTGCCTCCACCACCCCTTTTTACCCAGGTCCACTTGGGATGGCAGGCATTCCACGTAGATACATTCTTTGGGATTGAACCAGTCGCTGGCTAATGGAGCTGGGTGGAAGCTGCTACACATAGCCCAAAAATGAGACACTGGAAGTAATGAAAGCGCCTGGTGGGATAACCTTCTACAGTGAGTTATAACTTGCACTTAAACTTGAACTTGGTTACATAGCCTCAGCCAGCAATTTGGCTGCCCGTCGTCTTTGGCAGTAAAACTAAGTACCAGGAAAATGTAAATGCCGCGTGCGCTTAGTAGTACCCTGGTTGGCATATGTTCTTCTCCAGACTCTCCAGTGAGTTGTAACTGTCGTCTTTGGCAGTAAAAAGATATTTACCAGGAAAATGTAAGCGCGGACAAATCACTTTTCTATTAATTTTCGAAGTTGTAGAAGGCCCCTTCGTCGCGAGTGACTCAGTGACGGATGTTCTCATGCAAAAAAGGTTGACGAAAGGACAAGGAAAGGGAGTTGACTAGAAAAAGTAATAATAACGCCTGGTGGGGCGTGGTATTCAGGGAGCCCTGCCTTACGGCTATAGAGAACGGGCTGCTACTTGACACGGACAATGCTACCATGGCGGTCGACAGCGACTGTAAACACTTAAGCGCACATGTAGGGATTCAAACCCAGCACCTTCATCAGTTCAGCGAGCTCTACTATTGAGCCATTCCTCGAAACGGGATGCAACAGTAATTATAGCTAGGGGTCGGCTATGTTATATAATAGTAGCGAATAAATAATGTTATCTTATGTTATATAATATTAGTCGGACGAGCCGTCTCACCAGAATTTTGAATTTATTTGGAAAAATAATATTATTGTGACAATATAATAATATTAGTTAATATTAGTTTTTCAAACACTAATATTAGTTGCCGTTCCCTAATGATAACGCCTGGTGGGGCGTGGTGTGCATGTGTGTGTGTATGTATGTGTGTGTGTATAATGCTTGGCTCATTACAGTCTTGACAGAGATGCAAAACAGAGGCAAGCAAGAACAAGCTTCGCAAACCCTCATGAAGCAAAGAACTGGAGATGTCGCACCTGCTAAAAAAAAGGTAATGCTAACGCCTGGTGGGGCGTGGTGTTAAGGGAACCCGTTGTATGCGGGCAGAGAACGGTCTACCACCCCGACTGGACAAGCTACCATCGCGGTTGACAACGACCTGCAACGCTAAGGGTGACCGTAGTGGGGATACAAACCCCCGACCCATCGTCGTTAAAGCGATTTGGTGTACCACTAGACCAATCGTATCACTGAAACGGGCTGATGCAACAGGAAATATAATCAGCCAGTACGCAGGGGCATGTGCCATGCTGGCGGTTTCGAGCTGGCCTTACCCATGACATAACTAGGCAAACATTCTGAATGGAACTTACTTCTAATGGGAAAACAGAGATTGCTTTGCCCCACCCTCACATAGGAAGACTATTTTTGAAGAACAGGAGGAGCAAGGTGTGTGTGTGTGTAGTGTGTGTGTGTGTAGTGTGTGTAGTGTGTGTGTGTGTGTGTGTGTGTGTGTGTGTGTGTGTGTGGGGGGGGGGGACTTACTTCTAATGGAAAACAAAGGTTGCATCCCCTCCATAAAACCCGGTGAGTGTGTGTGTGTGCGTGTGTGTGAGTGTGGGGGGTGTAGTGAGAGGGTGTGTTGTGTGAGTGTGTGTATGTGTGTGTAGTGTGAGTGTGTGTGTAGTGTGAGTGGGTGTGTAGTGTGAGTGTGTGTAGTGTGAGAGTGTGTGGGTGCGTGGGTGTGTAGTGTGAGTGTGTAGTGTGAGTGTGTGTAGTGTGAGTGTGTGTGTAGTGTGAGTGTGTGTAGTGTGAGTGTGTGGGTGCGTGGGTGTGTAGTGTGAGTGTGTAGTGTGAGTGTGTGTAGTGTGAGTGTGTGGGTGCGTGGGTGTGTAGTGTGAGTGTGTAGTGTGAGTGTGTGTAGTGTGAGTGTGTGGGTGCGTGGGTGTGTAGTGTGAGTGTGTAGTGTGAGTGTGTGGGTGCGTGGGTGTGTAGTGTGAGTGTGGGTGTGTAGGGGTGTGGGTGGGTGGGAGGGACTTACTTCTAATTGGAAAACAAAGGTTGCATCCCCTCCATAGAAACCTGGCGAGGCTTTCCAGCTGTCCGGAGTGTAGGCTCCGAAGACACAACCTGCGTACAATGGATGGGTGTGTGTCAGGGTGTGTGAGGGTGTGTGTGTGTGTGTGTGTAAAGTGTGTGCCTGTGGGTGTAGGCTCTGAAGATACAACCTGGGTGCAGCGGATGTGTGTGTGTGTGTGTGTGTGTGGTGTGTGAGGGTGTGTGCGAGGGTGTGTGTGTGTGTGTGTGTTTGTGTGAGGGTGTGTGTGTGTGTGTGTGTGTGTGTGTGTGTGTGTGTGGTGGTGGTGGTGGTGGGGGGGGCTGTAGGCTCTGAAGACACAACCTGGGTACAGGGGATGGGAGTATGTGTGTGTGAGGGTGAGTGCTGAGGCTGGGTGCAAGGGGACTGGGGAGATGACTCTACAAGATGACATCACACACTCCACACCCACCACACCCTGATACACTCCACCCACACTCCACACCCACCACACCCTGATACACTCCACCCACACTCCACACCCACCACACCCTGATACACTGTACCCACACTCCACACCCATCAAACCCTGATACACTCCCCCCACACTCCACACCACCACACCCTGATACACTCCACCCACACTCTTACACACACCCTCCACCCACACACACTGATACCCCCCCCCCCCCCCCCCCCCCCGCCCCCCCCCACCAACACCCTCCCACACCCCGCTCCCCCCCCCCTCCCCTCTTCCCCCGACCCCGCCCCCCCCCTTCACACACACATCTTGCCGCACACCCACACCCCCTGTCCGTCACACCCCCACACACATCCTTGCCGCACACTCCCCACACAACACTTGCCGCACACCCCCACACCCCGGCCGCACCCCCCACACACACCTTTCGCCTGCCTTTCTCGCACCCCCACACCCTGCCTCTCACACCCCCACACACCTTGTCCTCCCACCCCCACACCCCTGGCCGCACACCCCCACAGCGCCCACCTTTCCTCCCACCAACCCACCCACACGATACGCCTTGCCGCACACCCCCACACCCTTCCCCTCACACCCCCACACACCTTGCCGCACACCCCACACTGGGCCGCACACCCCGCACACACCCTTGCGCACACCCCCACACACATCTTGCCGCCCACCCCCACGCACACCTTGCCGCAACACCCCCCCACACCACTTGGCCGCACACCCCACACACCCCTTGCCGCACACCCCCACACCCGCCCCGACACCCCCACACACACCTTGCCCCCGCACACCCGCACACACATCTTCTTGCTTGCCGCACACCCCCACGCCAACCTTTTCCGCACACCCCCACATCCCTGCCCACACTCCACACACACACCTTGCCCGCACCCCCCCACCCTGCCGCAACAACCCCCACACACCCGTGCCCGCACACACCCAAACCCTTGCCTCACACCCCACACCTGCCTCACACCCCACACCCGCCGCACAACCCCCACCACCCTTGCCGCACACCCGGCCGCACCCCCAAACACACCTTGCCGCCACCCCCACACACACCTTTCCCTGCCCGCCACCCCACGCCTGCCCACACCCCCACATCCACCCGAGTTTGCAACCACCTTGTTCCTTGCCCCACCACCCCCCCCCCCTGGCCTCATCCCCCCCCCCATCACTTGTCCGCCCCCCCCCCCCCACCCTTCCACCAGCCCCCCCCCCCCCCTTTCCTCCCCCCCCCACCCACCCTTTCCTCCCCCACCCCCCAACCCTCTCCTCACACACCCCCCCGCCCTTTGACCCCGCCCCTTTCCTCCCGCCCCGCCCCCCCTCTTGGCCTCCCCCCCCCCCCTGCCCCCTTTGTTGCCGCACAGGCCCTGTTCCGCACACGCCCCACCACCTTGCCGCACACCCCCACACACACCTTGCCGCACACCCCCACACCCTGCCGCACACCCCCACACACACCTTGCCGCACACCCCCACACACATCTTGCCGCACACCCCCACACCCCGCAAAAAACCGTGCCTCAAAAACACCCCCACCACCCTTGCCCTGCACCACCCCCCACCCGCCCTGCCTCCTGCCCACGCCCCCCAGGCACCCCTGTTCCTGTCACCTCCCCCCCCCCCCCTTTCGTCCCCCCCCCACCCCCCCCTTTCGCCACCCACCCCCCCCCCCCCCCCCACACACACCTTGTGACACCCCCACACCCTGCCTGACCCATACAGACAGCCTGCCGCACAGCCACACAGCCCTGCCTCACACAACACCCCCCACACACCTTGCCCGCACACCCCCCCCACACCCCCCACCACCATCCTTGCTTGCAGCACCCCCACAACCCCCCCACACCCTTGCCGCACACCCCACACCCTGCCTCACACACCCCCCCACACCTTGCCGCCCACTCCCCACACCCTTCTCACACCCCACACCACTCCTCACCCTCTCACCCCCCCACCCCCCTTCCTCCCACCCCCACCAACCCCCCTCACATACGTCCCAAAAGACCCTTGCTTCCCTCCCTCCCCCTCCCCCCCGCCCGCGAGCCACCCTTTCCTCCCCCCCCCCCCCCCCCTTGCTCCCCCCTCCCCCTCCTTGCTCACCCCCCCCCCCCCCTCCTTGGCCGTAACAACCCCCACACCCCACACAACCTTGCCGCCACCCCCCCACACACCTTGCCGCACACCTGCACACTCTGCTCACACCCCACACCACCTGCCGTACACGACCCCACCCCCCCACGCACCTTGCCCCCGCACACCCCCCACACACCCTTGGCCCGCACAACTAACCTCTGACTACTCTGCCTCCACCCCACACACACCTTGCCGTACACCCCCACACCCCCACACACCTTGCCGCACACCCCCACACACACCTTGCCGCAAACCTACACACTCTGCCTCACACCCCCACACACACCTTCTGAGTCTTTTATGATGAGTAGAGAGGGCTTCCCTGGCTCCATTCGGCGGTACAGGGTGGCTAGACTGAAACCATCATAAGCAGTACGGAACGAGACGCTCCAGCTACGCACCCTATCTTGGGTAGGTAAAGTGCCAGCTAGGGCACGCGCATGGCCGGGCGTCAGCAGGGCGGAGGGCTCTCCTGTGAGTTGCAGGCTGACCTCTCCTGGGACCAGACGCTGGGGTGGAACAGAGCCCTAGTGGAGACAGTGGGTGGAGTGGGGTGAGGGTGAGGGTAAAGTGAGGTGGGGTGGGGTGAGGTTAGGGTAATGAGTGGGTGGGGGGGGGGGGGGAGGGGTGGGGGTGGGTTGGGGGCAGGGGGGTTTTGTAGTTGGGTGCGGTTAAGATTTTGGGTGGGGTGTGGTCGGTGGGGTGGGGTTCGGGTGGGACCAGAACCCTGTGGGAGGACAGGTGGGGGTGGGGGTGAAGTGGGGTGAGGGTGAGGGTGAGGGGAGGGGTGAGAGTGGGGTGGGGTTCGGGTGACAGAGCCCTGGTTGAGGCAGGTGTGCTGTGGGGTGTGGGTTGGGGTGAGAGGGTGAGAGTGGTGTGAGGGAATATGTTGTGAGGGGTGGGACGTCGGACAATGTTGTGGGTGTGGGTGGGGGGTTGAGCGGTGTGGTGGGACCAGAGCCCTGGTGGGAGGACAGGTGGGGGTGGGGGTGAGGGTTGGGGGTGAGAGGGGTGTGAGTGGGTGGGGTGGGGGTCGGGTGGGACCAGCCCTGGTGGGAGGACAGATGTCGTGGGGTGGGGGTGAGGGTGGGGTGAGTGAGGGTGAGAGGTGAAGAGGGGTGGTGTGGGTGGGGTGGGACCAGAGCCCTGGTGGGAGGACAGGTGGGGGTGGTGTGGGTGTGGGGTGAGGGTGAGGGGTGAGAGGGGTGGGATGGGTGGGTGTGGGTGTGGGGGTGGAGAGTTTGGGTGAGGGTGAGGGGTGAGAGGGTGGGAGGGTGGGTGTGGGTGTGGGTGTGGGGGTGAGGGGTGGGGTGGTGTGGGTGAGAGGGGTGGTAGTGTGTTGAAGGGAGGTTGATAGGGGTTGGGGTGGGACTAAAGCCTTGGTGGATGAACAGGTGGAGTGGGGGTATGTGTGAGAGTGGGGGGGGTGGTGGGTAGAGTGGGGTGAGGATGAGGGGGTGGAGATGTGTTTCTTTGTTTCGGGTTTCTTTCGGGGTGCCATCGTTTTGTTCTGTTTCTTGTGGGACCATAGCCTTGGTTTGATGCCAGTTGGTGATGGTTTACGAGTGGTGTGTGTTTAGGGGGTTGAGAGTGGGGTGAGGTGGTGTGGGAGGGTTTGGTGTGGTAACCTAAGCACGCTGTTTGGAGTCACCTGGGTGGGAGGACCAAGGTGCGTGTCGTGTTCGGTGTGAGGTTGTGCAACGTTGGTTGCGGTGTGATATTTTAGTTGTGAGATGGGTGGGGGGTGAGGGTTGGAGGGTGGGTTGGGAGGTGGGAGGAGAGGGTGGGAGACAGGGGTGGGAGTGGGGTGAGGGTTTGGAGGTGTGAGAGGGTTGTGGTTGTGGGAGGAGGGGCTGGGAGACACTGGGTGGATTTTTGTGGGTGAGGGTTGGTGGTGAGGGTTGGGAGGGGTGAGAGGGGTGGGAAGAGAGGGTTGGGGGGGCTGGGAAGGTTGGGGTGGGAGGGTTGGGAGGTCAGGGGTGGGGTGAGAGGGGTGGGAGGGGTGGGGAGGGAGGGGTGGGGGGAGAGGGTTGGGAGGACAGGGGTGGGGTTGGGGTGAGGGTGACCCCTCGCCCTCACCCTCCATCCGCCTCTCAGCCTCCATCCCCTTTGCCGCACCCTCCATCCCCTTAAACGCATCGTCCACCCACCCCCACCTTCCATCCACAATTCAGCCTCCATCCCCTTTGCCGCACCCTCCATCCACCCCCACCCTCACTACTAGATACACCCGCCCCGCTACCCCTCCCACCCGACCCTCCCTCCCCCCCCACCTCCACCCCCACCCTCACCTCACCCCTCCCATCCCCCCCCACCCTCCCTCCTTACCGCAGTCTCATTCCCCTCAACAATATCTAGAGCTCCGCAGCCTGGGAATTTGTTGTGGTGGTTGGGTGGAGTGAGAGTGAGGGGTGGGGGTAGAGGGTGAGGGGTGAGGGGTTAGGATTTGAGGGGATGCAGGTGAGGGGTGAGGGTATGGGGAGGTGTGAGGGGTGCGGGGACTGAGGGGTGAGGAGTGAGGGGATGGAGGGTGAGGGGGTGAGGGTATGGAGGGTGAGGGGGTGAGGGTATGGAGGGTGAGGGGTGGGGGATGGGAGGTTGAGGGGATGAGGGTATGGAGTGTGAGGGGGTGAGGGTAATGGAGTTAGGGGGTGAGGTGATGGAGGTTGAGGGGTAAAGGTAGGGAGGTGAGAGTGTGATGTAGGAGGGTGAGGGGTGAGTGGATGGAGGGTGAGGGGGTGAGGGGATTGCGGGTGAGGTGTTATTTGGTGACTGAGTGAGTGATGAGGGTATGGAGTGTGATTTTTTGGTTCTTTCTTTGGTTCGGTGTGTTTAGTTTCCTTTTCTTGTTGTCGTTTTTGCGTTGTCTTTTATTTTTCGTTTTTTTTTTTCCTTGCTTTGTTCTTTTTTATCTGTTCTTTCTTTTTCTGTTGTTCGTTTCTTTCGTTTTCGTGTTTTCTTTTCTGTCTTTTCTGTTTGCTTTTCTTTTTTTTTTCTTTTGTGTGTGTTCTTTCTTTTTCTTTTGGGTTCTTTTCTTTCTTTTTTCGTGGTGGTTTTGTCTGTCTTTTTGCGTGTTTTGCATGTTCTTTCTTTTTCGGGTGTGTGTTTCTGGAGTTTTTCGACTTATGAGCATGGATCTAGCACCCCTGAAGGTGTGTGGGTGTTTGTGGTAAGTTGTCCCCAGATTATGAGAATGTGCATGCACCCGGGAGGTGTGTGTGTGGTTGCTAAGTGTGGTCACCAGATATGAGGAGGACTGCAACCAGGGGAATGTGTGTGTGTGTGGGATGGTAAGTGCACCAAGTATGAGAGCGACATGCCTACCCAAGGAAGGTGTTAAGCTTGTTGGTGTAGCTTGTGGTCACCAGTTATGAAGGAGGACATGCAACACCAGGGAAGTTGTGTGTGTGTGTGGTGTGTAAGTTGTGTTCACCAGATTATGAGGGACATTGCACCCCAGGAAGTGTGTGTGTGTGTGTTGTGTAAGTGTGGTCAACCCAATATGGAGGAGACAATCAACCCAGACAGTTTGTGGGGTGTGGTGAAGTTTTCACACAACCGGATTATATGAGTGGCATGCCACCCAGTGAAGTGTGTTGTGGTGTGTTGTGTAATTGGTTTCACCACCACCGATCATAAAGAGGCCATTGCAAACCCAGGGACGTGGGTGTGTTTTGTGTGGTAAGTTGTGTCCCAGATCTATAGAGACATGCAACCCAGGGAAGTGTGTGTGTGTGTGTGTTAAGTGTGTCACCAGATTATGAGGAGGCACACGCAAACCCAGGGAAAGTGGTGGTGTGTGTGTGGTAAAGGTGTTTTCACATCAAAACCAAGCGTCACTGCCACATCACCTGCTAGCAACACCCAACCGAGTCCAACCACCTCAGCTGCTCCTACACCAACCTAACCTCACTCACATCACCTGCTACACCAACCGAAGTCCAACCACCTCAGCTGCTCCTACACCAACCTAACCTCACTCACATCAGCTGCTCACATCACCTGCTACACCAACCGAAGTCCAACCACCTCAGCTGCTCCTACACCAACCTAACCTCACTCACATCAGCTGCTCACATCACCTGCTACACCAACCGAAGTCCAACCACCTCAGCTGCTCCTACACCAACCTAACCTCACTCACATCAGCTGCTCACATCACCTGCTAACACCAACCGAAGTCCCCACACCCATCATCTGTCTCCTACACCAACCTAACCTCACTCACATCAGCTGCTCACATCACATGCTACACCAACCGTAAGCTCCAACGCACCTGCAGGCTTCTCCTACAGCCAACCCCAACTCATCACATCAGCTGCTCACATCACCTGCTACACCAACCGAGTCCGATCCCCCTCAGCTTAACATCCTACAGGGCTCAACCTAACCTCACTCACGATCACTGCTGCTCACATCACCTGCATACACCAACCGAAGTCCAACTCACTCAGCTGGCTCCTACACCAACCTTACGCTGCACTCGCATCAGCTGCTCACATCACCTGCTAGCACCAACCGAAGTCACAACGAGACCCAGTCAATGCTCCTGACACGCAAAACCTAACCTCACACGTGAGCACATCAGGCTGTCACATCACCTCGTACAGCAGAAAAGGCTACAACACCGAAGTCCAACCACCTCAAGTCGGCTCTAGGGCAAACCAACTCTAACCTAACCTCACTCAACATCAGTCTGCTCACATCCACCTCTAACACCTAACGCGAAGTCAACCACGCTCAGCTGCTCCTAACACCACCTAACGCTCAGCTCATAACATCAGCATGCTCACATCACCTGCTACACCAACCGAAGTCCAACCACCTCAGCTGCTCCTACACCAACCTAACCTCACTCACATCAGCTGCTCACATCACCTGCTACACCAACCGAAGTCCAACCACCTCAGCTGCTCCTACACCACCTTACCGTCCTCTCAGCATCCTCTGCTTGCACGACACCTTCTAGAACCAACCGAAGTCCAACCACCGTCAGCTGCTCCTACACGCACCCTTACTCACTCACATCAGCTGCTCACATCACTCATGCTACATAACGAAATGATCAGCCCGCAACCTAAGTCCAACCACCTCACAGCGGCTCCTACACCAACCTAACCCCTCACTCACATCAGGCTGCTGCACATCACCCTGCTACACACCGAGTCGCAACCACCATCAGCTGCTCCTACACCACCTAACTCTCACTCACATCACTGGGCTCCAATCACCTGTCTACAGCCCCTAACGAAGTCCTAACCACCTCAGGCTGCTCCTACACCAACCTAACCTCCCCACCTCAGCTGCTCCCCATCACCCTGCTACACCAACCGAAAGTCCACCACCTCAGCTGGCTCCTACTAACACCCCACCTTAACCTCAGCTCACATCAGCTAGCTCACATCACCTGCTACCACCACCGAACGTCCAACGCACCTCATCTTTTTGCATCCCCAAAAGAAAAGACACCAACCTAACCTCCTCCAAAGCATCAGCTGCTCACATCACCCTACAATCACCAACCAGAAGTCCAACCCCTCAGGCTGCTCCTACCCAACCTTACCTCACCACATCAGCTGCTCACATCACCTTTCTACACCTACTCGAAGTCCAACCAGTCCTTAGTGCTCCTACACTCAACCTGACGCTCACTCACCTCAGCTGTCCATCACCTGCTACACAACCGAATTCTCAACCACCCATCTGCTCCTACACGCACCTAACTCTCACTCAACATCAGGCCTGTCTCACATCACCTGCTACACCAAACGCGAAGTCCACCACCTCGCTGCTCCTATCACCCAACCTAACCTCACTCACTCGCTGCTCACTATCACCCTGCTACACCACCGAAAGTCCACCACCTCGAGCTGCTCCTAGCACAACCTGACCCTCACTCCAATCAGCTGCTGCACATCACCTGCTACACCAACCGAGTCCGAATCCAGCTCATCTGTCTTCCTACACACCAACTCTTACCTCACTTCACATCAGCTGCTCACTCACCTGCTACACAGCCAACGCGAAGTCCACCACCGCCTCATCTGCTCGCTACACACCCTTACCTGCATCTCACATCAGTGGCTGCTCACATCATCACCTGCTACACCAACGCGAAGTCAACGCACCTCAGGTCTGCTCCTACACCAACCTAAGACCTCACTCACATCATCTGCTCAAAAGCATTGAACGACCATCAATCAGAGTGGGAAACACCTCGACCCCGATCTCAAACACTATGGTGGAGGTAGAGATCACCTGATCACTCCACCTGATCCTACGCCAACCTATCTCCACTCACATCAGCTGCTCCAAGGTCTTGACTCACTTCATCCTCGGGTGAGGCTTCCTCTAACAGAGCCCCGATTCTCAATGGCCAGGAATTCATGAATCCACTCATGTAGACAATTTATCTGCTCCTACACCAACTTAAGTCCACTCACATCAGCTGCTCCTACACCAACCTAACTCCACCCACCTCATTCTGGCTCAAAGGGCAGAGACCATCATCACAGGGGGATCTCTTCGTTTCAGGGCCCAGATGTCAAGGACCAAGGTGGAGGCAGAAAAAAGAGCACGCATATTCGCTAAAAAACCAACCTAACTCCACCCACCTCAGCTGCTCAAAGGAATTGACGACATCATCAGGGGGAATCTCCTGCAGCCCCGATCTCAAACACCAAGGTGGAGGCAGAGGTCAGCTGATCACGTCACCTGATCCTACACCAACCTAGCACCTATCACCTCAGCTGCTCAAAGGCAGAGACAACATCCTCAGGGGGGAACTCTTCAGCCCTGATGTCAAGGACAAAGGTGAAGGCAGAGGTCAGCTGCTCCTACACCAACCTAACTCCACTCACCCCAGCTGCTCCAGTGCAAAGACGACATCATCAGGGGGAATCTCTTGCAGCCGCGATCTCAAACATGAAGGTGGAGGCAGAAGTCACCTGATCCTACACCAACCTAACTCCACTCACCCCAGCTGCTCCAGTGCAAAGACGAAATCATCAGGGGGAATCTCCTGCAGCCGCGATCTCAAATATGAAGGTGGAGACAGAAGTCACCTGATCCTACACCAACCTAACTCCACTCACCCCAGCTGCTTCAGTGCAAAGACAACATCATCAGGAGGAAGCTCCTCCACCCTGATCTCAAGAAGGAATTCCTGAATCCACTAATTTGGACAATTCAACTGCACCTACACCAACCTACACCAACCACCAAATCAACCTACACCAACCACCTAATTTGGACAATTCAACTGCACCTACACCAACCTACACCAACCACCAAATCAACCTACACCAACCACCTAATTTGGACAATTCAACTGCACCTACACCAACCTACACCAACCACCAAATCAACCTACACCAACCACCTAATTTGGACAATTCAACTGCACCTACACCAACCTACACCAACCACCAAATCCAATAACCTCAGGCAGTCCAATGCAGAAAAAACATCATCAAGGGGGAAACTCTTCAGCCCGGATTTCAAACACCAAGGTGAAGGCAGCGGTCACCTGATAACGTCACCTGATCCTACACCAACCTAACTCCACCCACCTCAGCTGCTACAAGGAATTGACGACATCATCAGGCGGAAGCTCCACAACCCCGATCTTGGAACACCAAGGTGGAGGTAGCGGTCACCTGATCCTACACCAACCTAACTCCACTCACCTCAGCTGCTCCAAGGCATTGATGACATCATCAGGGGGATGCTCCTCGACCTTGATCTCAAACACCAAGGTGGAGGTAGAGGTCAACTGCTCACTCCACCTGCCCCTACACCAACCTACCAGCTCCAAGGCAGAGACAGCATCATCAGGGAGGAGCTCCTCGACCCCGACCTCAAGCAGGAATTCCTAAATTCACTCATTTAGTCAAGACACTTTCTCCTACACCTACACCAACCTAACTCCACTCACCTCAGCTGCTCCAAGGCATTGACAACGTCATCAGGGGGAAGCTCCTGGACCCCAATTTCAACCAGGAATTCCTGAATCCACTCACTTAGTCAATTCAACTGCTCCTACACCAACCTAACTCCACTCACCTCAGCTGCTCCAAGGCATTGACGACGTCATCAGGGGGAAGCTCCTCGACCCCGATCTCAAGGACGAAGGTGGAGGCAGAGGTAGGAAGGTCGGCTGAAACCAATTTCCCTGGTGGGGGCAATACGTGTGCAGGGACCAAGCCCAAAGGATGCTCCAGCTCCTCTCGCCTTGCAATCCACAAACCTTAGGAGCAACAGGTTGAGGGAAGGGTGAGTGGGTTGGTGGACAGGGGGGGGATGGGGGTGGTGTGTGTGTGTGGTGTGGTAGGGGTGGTGTGTGAGTGTCGGGGGGGGGGGGGGGGGGGGCAGAGTATGGAGGCAATAGGTGTGTTGGGAGCAGGCCCAAAGGATGCTCCAGCTCCTCTTGCCTTGCAATCCACAGACTTTAGGAGTGACGGGGTTGAGGTAAAGGTGAGCGGTAATGGTGGACAGGGCGGGGGGGGGGGGGGGGGGGGGGGGGGGGAGGGAAGGGGGGGAGGGGGGGGACATGAGACCCAAAAGATGTTCCAGCTCCTCTCGCCTTGCAATCCACAAACCTTAGGGGTGACAGGGTTGAGGGATGGGTGAGTGGGTTGGTGGACAGGGGGGGGGGGAAAGTGGGGGTGGGGGTGGGGGTGGGGGGGCAAAGAATGGAGGCAATACATGTGCAGAGACCAGGCCCAAAGGATGCTCCAACAAACCAACCTACAAACCAACCAACCAACCAAGTTGATGTTCTCTTGTTCACCAACCAACCAACCAACGAACCAACCAATCAAGTTCAAGTTCTTCCTGTTCACCAACCAACCAACCAACAAAGTTCAAGTTCTCAAGTTCACCAACCAACCAAACAACCAACCATGTTCAAGTTCTCCTGTTCACCAACCAACTAACCAACCAAACAACCAAGTTCAAGTTCTTCCTGTTCACCAATCAACCAACCAAGTTCAAGTTCTCCCGTTCACCGACCAACCAACCAACCAATCAAGTTCAAGTTCTCCCGTTCACCGACCTGTCACTTCCCGAGTAATTGAGCGCATGGTGGCAAAGCAGTTGGCCCTCTCTGTCACGCCCACAGCACCGCGAGCATCCAAGATGTTGAACGCGTGTGAGCACTTGAGCAAGTTATCGTAGGCAGGCACAGGAAGGCGCTTCTTAAGCAACATGCGGGCCTGTGGTTGGATACATCATACATACATGTTGAATGCATGTGAGCACTTGAGTAAGTTATCGTAGGCAGGCACAGGAAGGCACTTCTTAAGCAACATGCGGGCCTGCTGTAGGATATATCATAGATAAATCTGGTTGCGCCTGGTTGCTGGAGGAAAACCCAAATAAAGATGGAAAGACATAAGATTCTATGTCTCTTCTGTTGTGTTACCCACACCCCACACACATCTGTTTGAGCCAGGTTGCAGGAGCAGAACCCAAATAAAGAAGGAAAGACAACATATCCTATTTCTCTGGTGTTGTGTTACACACACCCAACACACATCTGGTTGCGCCTGGTTGCAGGATCAAAACCCCAGTAAAGATGGAAAAACAACAGATGCTATTTATCTGCTGTTCTGTTACTCATGCCCAAGATGTTGAATGCATGTGAGCACTAGAGCAAGTTATCGTAGGCAGGCACAGGAAGGCGCTTCTCAAGCAACATGCGGGCCTGTGGTTGGATACATCATACATACATGTTGAATGCATGTTGTACGTTTTAAAGCAGTTTTTACACATTTGTTGTTGTTGTTGTTGTTGTTGTTGTTGTACGTTATAATCAGTGTTTACGCATGTATTATTATTATTAGTTGTTGATGTTGTTGTTGTTGTTGTTGTTGCTGTTGTTGTTGTTGTTGTACGTTTTAAAGTAGTTTTAACGCAGTTGTTTTCATGTTGTTGTACAATATTATGCAGCCTTTAATTTTGAAAAAACAAATGTAAAAATGGCTGGTGTTATTAAGATGGTCGGCTTGTGTGTATTTAAATGGACTCAGGAGCAGTTTTGTTTTTTTCAAATCTGAATTCAAATCTGATACTTTCGCTAAAACTAACGGGGTCAAAACTAGCGATCGCTGTATATAGCGGAAATAAAAATCCCTGCTCAGGAGTGCGTACTCAGGCTTACCACCTTTATCCCCAGTCCCACCTCTGTCTAAAACAGGTCAAAGCTCGGGAGTTAGAAGTCAGGCAGAATACTTCTCTCCCTAATCCCATCCAGTTATCCAACACATGAAGGCCCAGGAGAGTATACTCAGGCCAACCTCCCTTCTCCCCAGTCTCACCTCTATCTAAAACAGCTCACCTCCTTCTATAACAGGTCAAATCTCCGGAGTTATAATTCAGGAAGAATACTTATCTTTCTAATCCCACCCAGTTATCAAACAGGTCAAGGCTCAGGAGCGCATGCTCAGGCTGCCTCCTATCTTCCCGGACTCATTGGTGGATGGCCCCAGTGAAAGTAAACGGGCTGGCTCCCTCAACCTCACGCCTCGTAACAAAGCGTAATATTTATTTATTTACTCAGGCCTACCTCCTATCTTCCCAGCCTCACCTCTTTCTCAAACAAGTCCAAGCGTTTGCGCTGCTCCCCAATGTCAGCCTCACCATGTTGTAGCAGCTCAATATGAAATACTCAATATGAAATACTCAATATGAAATACTCAATATAAAATACTCAATATGAAATCATTTCACTCTTCAAATCCCCAACTCCCTTTCCCCATCAAGTTCTAAAACTGGTCAAGGCCCGCGAGCATAAACTCAGGCCTCAGGCCTACCACTGGTAAAACAACAACGAAAATCTACTGGTTGTGGTCACTTTTAAAGAGAAAGTCACCAGTTGATTGACCAGTTGTTGCTGTTGTTATTGGGCCAAGGGTCTAATTGTCGTGGTTATTTGAACAATGTACCTCCCATCTCCCCGGTCTCACCTCTTTCTCAAACAAGTCAAAGCGTTTGCGCTGCTCCCCAATGTCAGCCTCGTCCATGTTGTAGCAGCTCATCTCATACTCACTTTGGAGGAACAGCTCTCCATAGGAGACTGACTTGTTGTACCGGATGTCCTTGAAGTTAGTCACACCCTGGGTGGAGGGTTTAGGGTTTAGGGTTGTGTAGGAGACTGGCTTGTTGTAGGGTTTAGGGTTGCATATGAGGCTGACTTGTTGTAGCGAATGTCCTTGAAGTTAGTCACACCCTGAGTGGAGGGTTTAGGGTTCAGCGATGCATATGAGACTGACTTGTTGTAGGGTTTAGGGTTTAGGGCTTGGAGTTGTATAGGAGACTGACTTGTTGTAGCGGATGTCCTTCAAGTTAGTCACACCCTGGGTGGAGGGTTTAGGGTTTAGGGATGCAAATGAGACTGACTTGTTGTAAGGTTTGGGGTTTAGGGTTTAGGGTTGTATAGGAGACTGGCTTGTTGTAGCGGATGCCCTTGAAGTTAGTCACACCCTGGGTGGAGGGTTTAGGGCTTAGGGTTTAGGGATGTACAGGAGACTTACTTGTTGTAGGGTTTAGGGTTTAGGGTTGTATAGGAGACTGGCTTGTTGTAGCCGATGCTCTTGAAGTTAGTCACACCTTGGGTGGAGGGTTGAGGGTTGAGGGTTGTATAGGAGTCTGACTTGTTGTAGCAGATGTCTTTGA
This sequence comes from Chlamydomonas sp. ICE-L, assembly GCA_013435795.1. Taxonomy (NCBI): domain Eukaryota; kingdom Viridiplantae; phylum Chlorophyta; class Chlorophyceae; order Chlamydomonadales; family Chlamydomonadaceae; genus Chlamydomonas; species Chlamydomonas sp. ICE-L. Next base: position 8,710,350 of record JACBWV010000825.1, on the reverse strand, counting down.
AGTTAGTCACACTCTGGGTGGAGGGTTTAGGGTTCAAGGTATAGGGTTTAGAGGTGATTTGTTGCAGAGACTTGAGGACTGTACACCCTGGGTGTATGGTTTAGGTTTTAGTGGGGATTTGTTTAAGAGGCATGAGGACTGCACACCCCTGGGTGTATGGTTTAAGGTTTAGGGTTTAGTGGGGATTTGTTTAAGAGGCATGAGGACTGCACACCACTGGGTGTATGGTTTAAGGTTTAGGGTTTAGTGGGGATTTGTTTAAGAGGCATGAGGACTGCACACCCCTGGGTGTATGGTTTAAGGTTTAGGGTTGAAGGGGGATTTGTTGCATAAACATGAGGACTGAACACCCTGGGTGTAAGGTTTAGGGTTGGGGGTTTAGGGGGGATTTGTTGCATAAACATGGGGACTGCACACCCTGGGTGTATGGTTTAGGGTTCAGGGTTTAAAGGGGATTAGTTGCAAAAACATGAGGACTGCACACCCTGGGTGTATGGTTTAGGGTTTAGGGTTTAGGGGAATTTGTTGAAGAGACATGACTGCACAACCCTATGGATTAGGGTTTAGGGTAACGCACACCAACCCACAGGGACATGAGGATATGCTCCAAACCATAAATGTGTTATTAATCTAAATAATTGATATATTCCACACTACCATATGTATAATGCTTAGTAATGCACACCCACATGCAGAGACACGAGGATATGTATAATGCTAAGTAATGCACACCCACATGCAAAGACACGAGGATATGTATAATGCTAAGTATATCACACCCACTTTGCAAACACAGATTCTCTCCACCACCGTACCCGGGCGTTTCTAAGCTCCTATCATTCTATCATAGCATGTATGAATGTATTAAGAGCATGTATGAATGTATGAAGAGTATGTATTAATGTATTAAGAGCACGTATGAATGTATGAAGAGTATGTATTAATGTATTAAGAGTATGTATTAATGTATGAAGAGTATGTACTAATGTATTAAGAGCATGTATGGATGTATGCAGAGTATGTATTAATGTATTAAGAGTATGTATTATTGTATTAAGAGTATGTATTAATGTATTAAGAGCATGTATGAATGTATCAAGAGTATGTATGAATGTATTAAGAGTATGTATTAATGTATTAAGAGCATGTATGAATGTATTAAGAGTATGTATTAATGTATTAAGAGCACGTATGAATGTATGAAGAGTATGTATTAATGTATTAAGATTATGTATTAATGTATGAAGAGTATGTATTAATGTATTAAGAGCATGTATGAATGTATGAAGAGTATGTATGAATGTATGAAGAGTATGTATTAAAGTATTAAGAGTATGTATTAATGTATTAAGAGTATGTATTAATGTATTAAGCGCATGTATTAATGTATTAAGAGCATGCATGAATGTATTAAGGGCATGTATAAATGTATTAAGAGTATGTATTAAAGTATTAAGAGTATGTGTTTATGTATTAAGAGTATGTGTTTATGTATTAAGAGTATGTATGAATGTATTAAGAGTATGTATTAATGTATGAATAGTATGTATGAATGTATTAAGAGTATGTATGAATGTATTAAGAGTATGTATGAATGTATTAAGAGTATGTATGAATGTATTAAGAGTATGTATTAATGTATTAAGAGCATGTATGAATGTATGAAGAGTATGTATGAATGTATTAAGAGCATGTATGAATGTATGAAAGGTATGTATGACATGTATTGAATGAGTATTATGAATTGTAGTATAAGAAAGTATGTATTAATGTAATTAAGGCATGGAAGGGGGGGGGGGGGGGGGGGGGGGGGAGGGGATGATGTATGAAGAGCATGTTATGATGTATTAGAGTATGTTTAATGTATAAGAGCATGAGAATGTATGAAGATATGTATTAATGTATTAAGAGGCATGTATTAATGTATTAAGAGTATTATTAATGTATTAATAGGCACGTATGAATGTAGGAAGAGTATGTATTAAGTATAGAGTATGTATTAATTTATGAAAGATGTATTTTATTAATGTATTAAAGCATGTATATTTATTAAGAGTATGTATTAATGTATTAAGAGCATGTATGAATGTATAAAGAGTATGTATTAATGTATTAAGAGCAGCGTATGAATGTATGAAGAAGTATGTCTTATGTCTTAAGAGAGTAGGGGGGGGGGGGGGGGGGGGGGGGGGGGTGTTGGGCCTTCTTCCTGTCTTCCTCGTCTGTCTTCCTGTCTTCCGCCGCTTTCTGGGCTGTCTGCGTTCTGTCTCCTGTCTTCCGCGTCTGTCTTCCTGTCTTCCTCGTCTGTCTTCCTTTCTTCGCGCTGTCTGCCTGTCTCACCGCGTCATAGTCTTCCTGTCTTCCGCGTCTGTCTTCCTGTCTCCGCGTGCCTGTCTTCCTGTCTTCCGCGGCCTGTCTGCCTGTCTTCCGCGTCTGTCTTCCTGTATTCCGCGGCCTGTCTCGCCTGCTTCCGCTCTGTCGTCCTTTCTTCGCGCCCGTCTGCCTGTCTGCCCGTCTGTCTTCCTTTCTTCCTCTTCTCGTCTTCCTGTCTCCGCGTCTGTCTCCCTGTATTCCCGGCCTGTCGGCCTGTCTCCCCCTCGTCTCGTCTTCCTGTCTTCCGCGTCTGTCTTGCCTGTCTTCCGCGTCTGTCTGCCTGTCTTCCGCGTCTGTCTTCCTGTCTTCCCGTCTGTCGTCCTGTTTCCGCGCCTGGTCTGCCCTGTCTTCCTCTCTGTCTTCCGTCCCCCCAGCGCTCCCGCCGCCCCCCCCCCCCAAAAACCACAACCAAAAAAAAAAACACGAGGAAAAAAAAAAAAAAAAAAAAAAAAAAAAAAAAAGAAAAAAAAAAAAAAAACCATGCAGAGATACGAGGATTAGCTCCAAACCATTAATGTGTTTGAAATATGAATAAGTGACATATTCCATACCACGATATGTATAATGAAAAGTAATGCACACCCACCTGCAGAGACATGAGAATACACTATAAATCATGCGTACATGTGTGTTTGACCTCAATAATGCAGCTCGTAGTGAAGCATTCGTGTACCATTATAAAGTAACCTTACCTAATCATGAAGTATACTATAAATATAAAGTAACTATAAAGTGACCTAATCTAATCATAGTGAAGCATTAAAGATACGCATATAAGTAACGGCTAATGGCGCACCGGACCTGTCAGAGACCTGTGATCCCCCCCCCACGCTCGCGAAACCATATGTGTGCTTTAACCCCAAAAATGCAGATCATCTTTTGTAGGAATGTACTCGTATTAAAACCGAATTATAAAGTAACCTGAGAGTATGTACTACTGTACCATTATAAAAGTAATGCACACCCACCTGCAGAGACATGAGGATACGCTCCAAACCATATGTGCGTTTTGAATCTCAATAATTGATATATTGATATATTCCATACCACCGTACGTTTAATGCTAAGTAATGCACACCCACCTGCAGAGACATGAGGATTCGCTCCAAACCATATGTGATCTCAACAGCTGGTGCATCCAGTGTCTTTCCTCCCGCCTGCTGGAAGTAACTGCGCAGTGTGTGCGTGTGTGTGGGTGTGGGTGTGTGTGGGGTGGGGTGGGGGGGGGTATGTGTGTGCGTCCAGTGTCTTTCCTCCCGCCTGCTGGATTAACTGAGCATGGGGGGTGGGGTGGGGAAGGCTGGTGGGTGGAAGACGTTTTTAGGGAACTGGGATGCTAGCATAGTGCTGTATATAAGTATATAATGAACAACACTGCTGGCATTCCAGTGACTTTCTCCTGGTCCTGATGGGAAGTAACTGAGCGTGTGGTGTGGGGGGTGGTGGGGGGTGGGGGGGGGGGGGGGAGGCGGGATGGGTGGAAGACGTTTTTAGGGAACTGGGATGCTAGCATAGTGCTGTATATAAGTATATAAATGTGCACACAGCGGCTGCGTCCAGTGGACTTTCTTCCTCCTGCTGGAATGTAACTGAGCCTTGTGTGTGTGTGGGGGGGGGGGGGGGGTGTGTTGTGGAGGGGCGGGGGGGGTGTTGGGGGGGGGGGGGGGGGGGGGCGGGATGGGTGGAAGACGTTTTTAGGGAACTGGGATGCTAGCATAGTGCTGTATATAAGTATATAAATGATCACAACAGCTGCTGCGTCCAGTGTCTTTTTTCCTGCCTGCTGGAAGTAACTGAGCATGTGTGTGTGGGGGGGGGGACTGGGATTGGGGGGGGTATTTTGTGGTTAGGATTGTGGTTTTGGAGGTGGTGGTTTGGGGTTGGGGTCTTGGGGGTTAGAAGAGCGTTTCAGTGTTTGGGATGGCTCATAGTATTGCTATAATTTACGTAAATGAGCTCACTCATCCCTGGTGCATCCATGTCTCCCTGCCCCCTGTTGGAAGTAGCTACTGAGCAGTGTGTGTGGTTAGTTGTGGGGGGGGGGGGGGGGGGGGGGGGGGGGGGGGGCGGGGGGTTGTTTGGTTTTTTTTTATTTGGTTTCTTTATTGTTTTTTTTTTTTGTGTTGATTGTTATGTTTGTTGTGTGTTTTTTTTGGTTTTTATTTCCCCGTTCCCTTTTCTTCCCTCTTAGTATTGTCTATAAATATCTCATCTGGTCTTCAGCATCCTTCCCCTCCCACCACATAGCTCAGTTACTACTGTATCAATGCCTTTCCCTCCCGCCTTCTGGAAGTAACTGAGGCAGATTGTGTAGGGGAGTTGGTGTTGTGCGTGGGGGGTGGGGGGTGGATTGGTTATAATATGTTTTAGAACATAGGTCTACGTAGTTAATCATATGATTATATTCTGCCTCTCCCTTCCTCTTCATGAGAAGGTGCACATAATTATAGATCGCTAGTGTGTTCACGTGTTTTCTCCTCCCCTCCTGCTGAACGTCTTTGAGCAGTGCTTGTACAGTTCACAAGGATGATACCTGGTCTAATGGTAGATACAATGCTGGAGGAAACGAAGAACGGGGGGTTTCACTCGCTTCCCCCTTTGGTCCATCTTTTTTTGGCAGTTGCAGTTCTCGTCAACCTCCTTCCGCGTGAGGCAGCTTGAGCTCCAGTTGAGGTATGAGACCGCGTTCTTCGTTCCCCCCCTCGCGTTACGCCGGGCTCCCTTCACAACCAACGCCCCACCAGCGTTATCATTATTACAAGTTCAAATGCGCGTCACTAGCGACGGCGGAAAATTTGCGAAATTGTTGGCCTATTCGGAAGTGACAGTTGGCAACAATCGAGTGTCCTTTTCCTCCCACCCACTCCTCCAGAACCCTGCTTTGATGTTCATCAACCCTAAAACCCTAAAGCACCGAACCCAGTGTATACTTGTCAACTCTTGTGACCTCCATGCCATCCAGCCATAACTTCCACCCCAGACCTTCCTCCATGCTTCATAAACCCTAAAATTCTAACATCCTGGACCCTGCTTCGTGAATCGCAAAACCTAAGACCGCAAAACCCTGATCAAGGTGTACAACTTGTCAACGTCAACGTAACTGTGACCTCCATACCTCCAGCCGAACCTCCCTCCAATCCTGCTTTGTGTTGAGCCCCTAAAACCCTAACATCCCCAAAAATAACCCATTACGCGTCCAATCCCGCCGTGACTGGTTGACCCTCCCATAACCAGCCACCCCTGCAGACCATACCCTAAGCCCTAACACCCGAGCCTGTTGTCCAACCCGTGTCGTCAACCTCACTTGGAACTGGGTGACCTCCATACCATCCACCCCTGCAGACCATAACCCCTAAAGCCCTAAAACACCGAACCTGGTGCACACGTGTCGTCAACTCACGTGAACTGGGTGACCTCCATACCATCCAGCCAGACCTCCCACCCCAAGCCCCAAGCTCCAAGCACGGGAGACTCCCAGTTGTCCTCCACAAAGCGAACGTCATGAGCCTTGGCAGTACATGTTTAGGGGGAGTACATGTTTAGGGGGCAGCACATGTTTAGGGGCAGGACTGTTTTCAGTGCAATACATGTTTAGGGGCATACGTGTTTAGGGACGGCAGTACATATGAGAGGGCAATTACATGTTTAGGGCAGTACATGTTTAGGGGCAGTACATGTTTAGGGGGAGTACATGTTTAGGGGCAGTACATGTTAAGGTCGCAATACATGTTTAGGAGGCAGTACATGTTCAAGGGGCAGTACATGTTTAGGGGGCAGTACATGCTTAGGAGGAGTACATGTTTAGGGCGCAATACATGTTTAGGAGGCAGTACATGTCCAGGGGCAGTACATGTTTAGGGGGCAGTTCATGTTTAGGGGCAGTTCATGTTTAGAGGGCAATACATGTTTAGAGAGCAGTACATGTTTAGGGGGCAATACATGTTAAGGGGGGCAGTACATGTTTAGGGGGGCAATAGCTAGGGTTTACACATGCCTAGGCTCATTAGCTAGACCCCAAGCCCCAAGCCCCAATCAGGGGAGACTCCCAGTTGTCCTCCACAAAGCGAATGTCATGAGCCTTGGCAGTACATGTTCAGGGGGCAATACATGTTTAGAGGCAGTACATGTTTAGGGGGCAACAGCTAGGGTCGATATATGTCTAGGCTCATTAGCTAGACCTCCCACCCCAAGCCCCAAGCTCCAAGCACCGAGGCTCCAGTTGCACTCCCAAAAACAAAGCCCGAACGTCGTGAACCTTGCAGTAACTTTTGGGCATGACTGTATAGGGGGCAGTACAAGTTCAGGTGCAATACATTTTCTGGGTTCGATTCCTTACTAGGGTTTATACATGTTAAGGCTCATGAGCGAGGTTCAACAGCCAGGGTTAATACAGTTATTCTCCACAAAGCAAACGTCATGAGCCTGCAGGTACATGTTTTGGGGCAGTACATGTGAGGGCATACCATGTTTATAGGGGCCTAATCGTTTTAATACATGTTAAGGATCATTAGTTAGGGTTAATAGCTTTGGTAAAACATGCTTAAAGTTATTCTCCACAAAGCAAACATCATGAGCCTGCAGGTACATGCTTTGGGGCAATACATATTTAGGGGGCAGTACATGTTTAAGAGGCAGTACATGCGTAGGGGCAGAACATATTTAGGGGGCAATACATGTTAAGGCTCATGACACCCCCCTCCCCCCCCCCCCCCCCCTACCTCCTACCCCCCACCCCCACCCCCCTTACCCACCTTGGTGTCAATACCCAGAGCCTACAGCAAACCCAGTAATCTCCTGGGCCTTCCCCCTGCCCCCCCCCCTCCCCCACCTACCCATTTCCTCCTCCCCCCCCCCCCCCCTACCCACCTTAGTGTCAATAAGAGCCTACAGCAAACCCAAGCTAAAGCTCCTGGCATTCCCCCGCCCCCCCCCCCCCCCCTCCCCCACCTACACCCCACCCTACCCCCCTCCCTCCTCCCCCCGTACCCCCCCCTACCCCTGGTGTCAATACCCACAGGCCTTCACAACCCAAGTAAAGCTCCCTGGGCATTCCCCCTGCCCCCCCCCCCCTACTTCGCCCCTGCCCCCCCCCCCCATCCCCCACCATACCCCTCCCCTCCATCCCCCTACCCCCCTACCAAACCACCACCCAACCCCCCCCCGACCACCTAGTATCAATACCCATAGCCTAACAGCAAACCCAAGTAAAGGCTCCTGGGCATTCCCCCTGGCCCCCTCCCCCCTGCCCCCCCCCCCCCCCGTCCCCCCCCCTCCCCCCCCTCCCCCCCCTCTCCCCCCCCCCCTCCCCCTTTCCTTCCCTCCTCCTCCCCCCACCCCACCTTGGTGTCAATAACCCGAGCCTACAGCAAACAGTAAGCTCTGGGCATTCCCCCCCCCCCCCCCCCCCCCCCCCCCCCCCCCCCTCCATTCCCCTTCGTTCCCCCCTTCCCTACCCTACCAGAAGTTTGGGGGGAGGGGTCGTTTCCCCTCTTCGCATTTTTCCCCTCCCCTCTCCTTCTCCCCCCAACCCCTCCCCCGCCCCCCTTTCCCCTACCCCCTTCCCCCCCCCCCACCCCCTTGGTGTCAATACCCAGACCTCCAGCGAACCCAGTACAGCTCCTCCGCCTACGCCCCACCCCTCCCCCTCCCCTACACCCCCCACCCCCCCCCCCCCCCCCCCCCCCCCCCCCCCCCCCCGCAACCACTACGCACCCACCACACAACACAGCCACCTACCCTCTCCCATACCTGAATTAGTGTCAATAACCTCCAGAGCCTCCATCGAACCAGCTAAGCTCCTGGCATTCCCCCCACCGAACCACCCACCGTCCACCTCTCCCCCCACACACCCTCACAAGCGTCTATCACCTCCTCCCCCTCAATCATACCCCCAGTGTCCCCCACGCTTGTGTCAATACCCCAAGCTCCGCGAACCCCAGGTAATGCTACCCCGGGCTTGGGCGCCATACCCGTACGGCGTTTGAGTCTGCTCACCCCCACGCCCACACACACACACCGCCTACCCTCCCCTCCAACCCCCACACACACTCCGCGGCATCCCCTCCTCCCCCCCAGCTACCCCCCCATTGCCCACCTTGGTGTCCAATAACACGCCCAGAGCCGCTCCACGCGAAAACAACCCGTAGCTCGTTCTATAAACCCATGGTACTCTGGGCCATCTTCTCCCAACCCAGGCCCAGGCGGTCTGGCCCGCCTCATGAGAACCTGGACATGAGTTGCCTCTGTCCCCACAAGTTGCCGCAGCTCTGACGTGTGGGGGGTTGGTCGCCCACCTAAGGACGGTGAGTACATCGGACGGAACGGGATGCGACCCGTCTCCAGGGTAGCATACATTCCAGGCTCATTGCCCGGACAAACCGCAGGTAGGTTGGCCGGTTTCATGGTACCCGCTGTGGGTTGGGTGGTGAGGACTTCTCATGGGTTGGTGGTTGCGGGTCCCCTTTGGTGAGCTGGTGGTGTGGTTGGGGTGGGGTGGTGCGGATCGCTGGTGGGTCGGGTGTTGTGGTTGGTGTGGGTTGGGTTCGCGTCGCTGGGGGGTGTTGCGGTCGCCTGGGTGCGGCCGGGTGTTGCTGTCGCTGGGTAGGGTGGGTGGTGATGGGGGGGTGGGTGGTGCGGTCAGCTTGGTGGGTTGTGCTGTAGCTTGGCGTGGGTTTTGGTGGTTGCTGTCGCCTGGGCTTGCTTCCTGGGTGTAGTGGTGTCCTCCGGTGGCGTCGTGGGTGTGCGATCGCCGGTTGCGGTTGTGGTGACCATTTGTGGGTCTGTGTTTGGTTGTGCGTTCTGCGCTGTCGGCTGGGTGTTAGTTCGGGTCTGTGCACGTGTTGTGCTTTTGGTGGGGGGTGGGTGGGGTGGTTGGTTTGGGTGCATTCCCAGGGCTCCGGACCCCACACACCATGAAGGTGGCGGGGTCCTGGTACTGAGGGGTGAGGTAAGGTGGTTCGGGTGGGGGTACGGGTGGGCAGGTAGCCCTTGGCGCTGTAGCTGCATGGGAGTGGACTACTTCATCTCTGGCTCTGCCTTGTGTCGCTGGTTGGGTGGCTGGCGAGCATGGGGATTTTCCGCATATCGGGGTCATCCCGGGACAGATGGCCGGCTTCTGATTCAGCGATACATTCCAGGGCTCGGGACCCAGGACACGCAGGAAGGTGGCAGGGTTCATGGTACTTGTGGGTGTGGGTACATGGCTTGTGTTGGGTGGATGGGTTGTTGTTGCTCGGTTTGTTTAGGGCGGTGTGGGGGATTGTTTGTATGTAATAAAGTTCCAGTTCAGGGTAGCATATATTCTAGGGCTTCTCGGACCCAGGACACGCCGAAGGTGGCAGGGTTCAATGGTACCTGGGTGTGTGGGGTGTTGGGTGGGTTGGAGTTGGGTTGGGTTGTGTGGGTTCGGTTTTGGGTGTGGTGGTTGGTTTGGTTGGGTTGGGTTTGGGATTGGGTTGTGGTGGGCTTTTTTGGGTTGGTGTTTGGTTGATTCGGGTTGGCTTTGTGGTATCTGCGGGGGTCGTCTTTCCTCTTGCTGTGGGGGGGGCGGCCTGCACGTGTGTGTGTGTGGGAGGGGGTGGTGTGGGGGGGGGGGGGGGCTCTCGTTTCGTCCGTTCCTATCTATTTTTTTGGGTACATACTTCCGTGGCTCAGGGGCTCAGGGGACACCAGGAAGACGGCAGAGTCTTGGTACCTTGTGGGTGGGAGGGTAGATCGTGGGTGGATGATGGATGATTGATTGGTCCGATTTGGATGGATGAATAGATGGATGGATGGACTGTTCTAAATGCTCGACCGACCCAGACACCAGAGCATTGGTGGCTGATGGGTTCATCTCGGCACCGGTGTGGGTTTGGTGGGTATGAGGGAGCACTGGTTAAATGAATGGTGGGCGGGTGGCTAGCTGTGGGATGGATGGATTGATCTTGATTGCTCTTCTTGGTAAGCATCCGATTTCTAGACGGACTCTCGGACGCCAGGACCCATTCCATGTTTATCCAGTGTGTCGCGCTAGAGGTTTCAGTGTTACCTGTGGGTGGGAGGGTGATGGGGGTCTGTCTTCTGTCTGTCTTCTGTCTGTTCTGTCTGTCCTTCTGTCTTTCTGTCTGTCTGTCTGTCTGTCTGTCTGTCTTCCTCTGGTCGTCTGTCTTCTGTCTTCTGTCTGTCTGTCTGCCTGTCTGTCTGCCCTGTCCTGTCTGTCTGTCTGTCTGATCTGTCTGTCTGTCGTCTGTCTGTCTGTTTACAGTCCACAAAAATACCCCAAGACCACACCTGCACACAATGCCACTGCACTCACTCCCACCAGCACCACCGCACTCAACAATTCACACACCTCCTTCAGAATCCTACCACCAATAATTCACCAAACATGCCTCACCCCAAAAATCTGTGTGGCTGAGGTCACTACACGCACAGTTCACAAGCGCCTTGATCCCCTGTCTCCCTGCAGGCTAAACCCCCCCCCCCGACCCCCCACCCCTCTCCGCCCCCACCCCCCCCCCCACACACACACCGACCACCACCAACACACACTACAACACCCACATACACACACACACTATACATACACACACCCTATCATCCACACACTCACACGACAAGCACATCACACACACATTCCACACACAACCACTGAACAGCCCAACTTTCCTCCTCCACCTTATCCGCACATCCACACAGCATAACAGCATCCTCAAGCCTGACCCAATCTCCCCCGCTGACTCCCACCCACCACCCACCCCAACCCCACCCCACAACGCAACACCAACCACAACCACCACCGAACTTAACCACCCCATCCACACGCACATCCTCCCAAGCCCTTACCTAATCTTCCTTTCAGGTACCCCCCCCCCCCCCCCCCACCTCACACCCCCTAACACACATCACCCCCACACCGAACAAACACCACTTCCACCCAGCTTTTTCTCCACACACCCGCTCCACACCCCATCCCCAACTACAGTTTGTGCAACCGTGACCCTATCGCCCTCAAGCTACCCCCCCCCCCCACACACACCAACCCACCCCCCACCTCACCCCCTACACACACACACCACCACCACCGAACACAACACTGTCCAGCCTCCACACCATCCCACAACACAGTTTTTTCAAAGCCTTGACCCTATCGCCCTGCAGTCGCTAACCCCCACCCACCCCCCACCCCCACCCCCCCCACCTCACCCCGCAACACCACCCACACCTACCACGAACAACACACTTTTCCAGCTGCCACCACCCCTCTCCACACAACCACAGTTTCAACCCTTGACCCTATCTCCCTTCAGGCTACCCACCAACCATACCCCCGCCCACCCCCACCTCAGCCCCCCCTACACACCCATCACCGCCCCACCGAACAACACCACTTCCAGCTCCACCCCATCCACACAACCACAGTTTCAAGCCTTGACCCTATCTCCCTCAGCTAACCCCCACCCCCCACACCCCACCCCCCACCTCAACCCCCTACAACCACACACACACCACCACCGACAACCCACTATTCCACCCACCCATCCCACAACCACCGTTTCAAGCTTGACCCTATCTCCCTGCCGGCTACCCCCCCACCCCCACCCCCCCACCTCACCCCTACACACACACACACCACCACCGAACAACACCACTCCAGCTCCACCCCATCCACACAACCACAGTTCAAGCCTGACCCTATCTCCCTGCAGGTACCCCCCCCCCCCCACCCCCCACCTCACCCCCTACACACACACACACCACCACCGAACAACACCACTTCCAGCTCCACCCCATCCACACAACCACAGTTTCAAGCCTTGACCCTATCTCCCTGCAGGCTACCCGCCCACCCCCCACCCCCCCCCCCCCCCCCTACACACACACACACCACCACCGAACAACACCACTTCCAGCTCCACCCCATCCACACAACCACAGTTTCAAGCCTTGACCCTATCTCCCTGCAGGCTACCCCCCCACCCCCACCCCCACCCCCCACCTCACCCCCAACACACACACCACACCACCCCCTAAACAACCCACTCCGCTCCACCCCATCCCACAACACAGTTTCATCAAGCCTTTACCAATTACCTGCATGCTAACCCCCCCACCCCGCCCCCCCCCCACCTGCCACCTCATCAACCCCACCACACACCCACACCCAACGAACACCACCACTTCCAGCCCATCCACCCCATCCACACAACCCACAGTTTCAAGAGCCTTGACCCACATCTCCTCAGCTAACCCCCCACCCCCCACCCCCCCTACCACCCCTCACACCTCACACGCAAAGCCACCACACACACACCAACACCACTAACGCACACCCCCACTTCCTGCCTCCATCCAACAACCCTTCTCTCCACCCCATCCACACAACACAGTCCCAAGCCTTGACCCAATCTTCCTGCAGGCTACCCCCCCCCCAGCCCCACCCCCCACCCCCTCACAACACTCACACACACCACCACCCCACACACCACACACATCACACCACTAACGAACCAACCCCACTGCCTTCCTGCTCCAACCCCCATCCACAACAAACACAGTCCCAAGCCCCTTGACCCAATCTTCCTGCAGGCTACCCACCCCACCCCCCCCCCCATACCCCCCTCTCACACACACACACACATCACCAACGAACAACCCCACTTCCTGCTCCACTCCATCCACACAGCACAGTCCCAAGCCTTGATCCAGTCTCCCTGCAGGCCACCACCCACCACAACCCCTCACCCCTACACACACACACTCACTCACACACACACACATATGACTCCCACCCCACCCCCCTACACACACACAACCACCACAACCCCACTCCCCAACTCCCCTACACACACACTTGTAAACACACACACTAACACAAGCACGACTTCCACCCCCCCCTCTATCCACACATGCAAAAAAAAACTCCCCTACGTAGATACACTCGTAAAAACACACATGCAAAAAAAACTACCCCCCCCCCCACACCCCCCCCCCCAACCACACACCCACGTAACCAAAAAGGACTCTCCCCCCCCCCCCCCCCCCCCCCCCCCCCCCCCCCCCCCCCCTTTCTTGCTCCCACCCATCCACGCCACTCCCCCCACTTACAGCACACACTCCCCTTCACAACCTTGACCATACACCCACGCATCATCCCAATGCCCACCACACACACACACACACAATCCCCCACCCCACCCCCACCCCCCTTTCTGCTCCCACCCATCCACGCCACTCCCCCCACTTATATACACACTCCCCTTCTAAACCTTGAACCCTACACCCATGCATCATCTCAATGCCCATCACACTACCCCCCCCCCCCCCACACACACACACACACACACACACACACACACACACACACCACACCACACACACAATCCCCACCCCATCCCCCACATCCTGATCCCACCCATCCTCGCCACTCCCCCCACTTACAGCACACAATCCTCCTCACACACTCAAACACTACACCCATGCATCATCCCAATGCCCCACACTCACACACACACACACACCACACACACAATCCCCACCCCACCCCATCCCACCCTCTACTTCCTGCTCCCACCCATCCACGCCACTGCCCCCGCCTACAGCACACACTCCCCCCCACACACTCGAATGCTGCACCCATGCATCATCCCAATGCCCACCACACAACCCCCCCCACCCCCCCACCCACTCACACACACACACAACACACACACAATCCCCACACAATCCCATCCCCTACTTCCTGCTCCCACCCATCCACGCCACTCCCCCCACTTACAGCACACACTCCCCCTCACACACTCAAACCCTACAACCATGCATCATCCCAATGCCCACCACACACACACAATCCCCACTCCATCCTATCTCCCACTTCCTAAAAATCTATGCCACTCCCCACACACACTCCCCCTCACTCACTTGAACCTTACACCCACGCATCACCCCAATGCCCATCACACACACGCACACACCACACACAATCCCCACCCCACCCCCCACTTCCTGCTCCCACCCATCCACGCCACTCCCCCCACTCACAGCACACACTCCCCCTCACCCACTTAAACCCTAAATCCACGCATCACCCCAATGCCCACCACACACATACGCGCACACACACTTCGCACCCCCCACCACCCCATAACACACACCACCCCCATCACCATCCGCATCCCCATCAACACACCTGCCCCAACCTCCGTGTTGTGGGGCAACCACACGGCACAGTCAGCAGCCTTAGACCAGTAGTCTTGCAGTTTGAGAATAGCATCTTGGAAGGTCGGGGCGTCGGGGTTGGCCAATACACTCCTACCAGCACTACCCCCAGCAGAAGCAGTAGCCTTGGGTGCCGCATTAATCGCATCAGTGCCCTCGGTAGTTGCTGCATTGGCCGGCGCAGCAGCTAGCAGGGTCAAGCCGCTCATGCGCATGCCCCGGCTCGCGCATGCGAAGCGCGCATTGGGAGCTCCGATGATTTGCGCAGCTCCAGGGGGGGTAAGAGATCGATCTACTGAGGTCTTGGGATTAAAAGCTGCGCCTGGGTGGTGGGGGAGGAACGGTCTTGGCCCCCTGCACCCGGCCTGGGTCAAATTAATCGCATGCTGGTACATGGTCGGCCAATCGACAGCAGAGATGGATGCGCGAGTGTGGAGCAGCGGATGCGCTCGGGCTAGGGCTATGCTTCTAGCGAGTGTCGCTAGTCGGTGGGTGGAGGATATAGAGAGCTGTGTCGAGCTGTGTGGATCAGGGTGTGGATAGGGTGGGCTTCGGGCTGTCATGTGATGCCGATACTAGAAGGGCGTGGGGTCCCGAATTCACTGACAACGGGTCAAGCCAGGGGACCCTGGGTCAAGCCGTGCGAAAGCCGGCTCGTTTCGAGCCCGGCGCCGGTTGACACCTGCCAAGCTGGCTAGAGCAGGGGCTAGAGGGTAGCTCCGGGGGGCCCAATTGTGTATGGCTGTTCCAATTTCCGGAGTTTACATCGTTTACAAGCAGATGACAGGTAATCATCTTGGAGTCTCCCTGCCCTGGACCTGAACAGCCTTGTCAGAGTCGTGAACTACAGAGACACGAGTGCTATATCGGCATCTTGATCAATGTCTCTGTAGTTCACCACTCTGACACTGGTAGGTACTGGCTTGAAGACTAAGTTTGCTGCCTTAACGCAGGCAGCGCAGGCGGTTAAGCACGGTCAATTTCGCTCATGCCTCATGCCGTTGCAACAATCAACCATCAGTCCAGGAGTGGGTTAAAAGGCTGCAAACGTCAAGCCTAAAAAAACTGAGGGCTGACCGGCTGAACCCCACCCCACCCCACCCCACACACACACCACCACTGCCATCAGATAGATATACCCATTTTTAAAAACGTTTGTATGGATTTCGGGGGGTCGCAGTATGGCGCACACAATAGTATTATAATTCCCAAACAGGGGTTGTGCAGGAGGACAATCTCTGTTTGGGACACCCCATGCCACCCATCCCTATCCAACCAGGTCTTACTGTATGTATGTTACAGTCCAGGGGTAGGCCAAATAGGCTAAAGGGACTTGCCCAACTGTTAGGAAGAGCTTAAAAAGAAAAAGAACTGATGAACTGACCCCCAAACAATCGTTGAATCGACGGGAGCCCTGAGTTCGTGCTACAGTGATAATTTAAATCTACAATATAATTAAATCGTCATCTCAGCTGGGATGATCAATTAATTGTGCGATTATTATCGCATTTTTTATAAATTGAATTAAGTATTCCCAATTTCCCATCCTTCAAAGGAATCAGGATTTATGACCAGTTTCATACTGGAGTTTTTATCCACCAATTCAGGTTCAATGTTCATTTTCTCAAAAATATTTTTTCTATCCGGAGTGTATAACGGACATTCTAATATGAAATGCATTTCGTCTTCGACTACTCTTCTACCGTCAACCATCATAACACAACACCTGCAAATTCTACAAGAACGAGAGGTACTTCTTTCTGATTTGACATTGAAGTTGTGAGCTCAAAGACGTAGTCTAGCTATGCATTTGATATCATCCCTATTGTTCAATAAGTTGTACGTTGTACTACGGTTTCTACCCTCTGACATCATCCAATTCGCATGCGTAATAGTTTGTTGCAGATTGGTAGATGGCGCAATAACTGATGTGGTCCTCCAGACAAATTGTAGCCTAAACAACTGTCCATTACATGCTCGTGCAACATGTTAGTTGTGCAGCTTACTTGTGTTTGTGGTAGCGAGCGAGCAAGGGTGTGATAGTGTTTTATCATTGCAGGATTGAGGAGAGAGGGAATACTTGTTAAAACATTGTTACATCATGGATATACCAGTTAGAATCAGAAGTTCTTATCGGAGACAACTAGCTCTATCTCATCAAGGATGCTTGAAGGGGCATACTTCTATCCCATCAAGGATGCTTGGAGGGGCGTGCTCTTCAAATTAGCCCTTCAGGAATGCTTAAAGGGGCGTACTGCTTAGTACTCCTCACCCTCACCCTCTCCAGCACCCTCAGCAGACTCAGCACCAACCTCCTCAAAGTCCTTCTCCAGGGCAGCCAGATCCTCACGGGCCTCAGAGAACTCACCCTCCTCCATACCCTCACCCACATACCAGTGGACAAAGGCACGCTTGGCGTACATGAGATCGAACTTGTGGTCCAGGCGGGAGAAGATCTCTCCAATGGCAGTGGAGTTGGAGATCATGCACACGGCGCGCTGCACCTTGGCCAAGTCACCTCCGGGGACAACAGTGGGGGGCTGGTAGTTGATACCGCACTTGAAGCCAGTGGGGCACCAGTCGACAAACTGAATGGTACGCTTGGTCTTGATGGTGGCAACGGAAGCGTTGACGTCCTTGGGGACAACATCTCCACGGTACATCAGGCAGCAAGCCATGTACTTTCCGTGGCGGGGGTCGCACTTGACCATCATGCTGGCGGGCTCGAAGACAGAGTTGGTAATCTCAGCAACGGACAGCTGCTCATGGTAGGCCTTCTCAGCAGAGATGATGGGGGCATAAGAGGAGAGCACGAAATGGATGCGGGGGTAGGGCACCAAGTTGGTCTGGAACTCAGTCATATCCACGTTCAGGGCTCCATCGAAGCGCAGGGAAGCAGTCAGGGAGGAGATGACTTGGGCAACCAGCCTGTTCAGGTTGGTGTAGGTGGGGCGCTCAATGTCCAGGGAGCGACGGCAGATGTCGTAGATGGCCTCATTGTCCAACATAATAGCAACATCAGTGTGCTCCAGCAGGGAGTGGGTGGACAGCACGGAGTTGTAGGGCTCAACAACGGCAGTGGAAATCTGGGGGGAGGGGTACACAGTGAAGGCCAACTTGGACTTCTTGCCGTAGTCAACAGAGAGGCGCTCCAGCAGCAGAGAGCCAAGACCAGAGCCGGTTCCACCACCAACGGCCTGGAAGACAAGGAAGCCCTGAAGACCAGTGCAGTTGTCAGCGAGCTTACGGATGCGGTCGAGGGCCAGATCAACAATCTCCTTGCCGATGGTGTAGTGGCCGCGGGCGAAGTTGTTAGCGGCATCCTCCTTGCCGGAGATCAGCTGCTCAGGGTGGAACAGCTGGCGGTAGGTACCGGTACGGACCTCGTCGATCACAGTGGGCTCCAGGTCGAGGAAGATACAGCGGGGGACGTGCTTGCCAGCTCCAGTCTCGCTGAAGAAGGTGTTGAAGGAATCATCACCTCCGCCAATGGTCTTCTCGGAGGGCATCTGGCCATCTGCAACGGGACACATAGGTTGGGGATTACTAACCAGGTTAAGCAGAGCGGCATTGCAGGTGCAGCGAGGAGTGGCCAAGGCAGCAAAACAACTGCATGAAATTCCACAGGAGTCCTACAATGGCCGGTCGATGACAACGTAATGCAATTCAGGAAATTCGAAGTTCCAACAATTGAAAATACAAGGCTAGAAAAGCAAATGCGGGCAGCAATCAAGCAGTGAAGCGGTGACCTGCAGGGATAAGCGAGCCCAGAGGAGTCGGCTCACCAGGCTGGTCGCCACCCTGGTGATTCTAACCACGGCCTGGCATTCGGGGAATTAGAAGTTCAAAAATCGAAAAAAAGGAAAAGGAAAATCTACGCGAGCAGCAATGAAGCGGGGTGCTGCACGGATAAGCGAGAGCAGAGGAGTCGGCTCCCCAAGCTGGTCGCCACCCTGGTGATTCTAACCACGGCCTGGCATTCAGGAAATTGGAGGTTCGGAGATCGCCAAGAAAGGAATAGGGAAATCGATGCGGACAGCATTCAAGCGGGGAGCTGCATGGATCAGTGAGACCAGGGGAGCCAACTCACCAGGCTGGATGCCGTGCTCCAGGCAGTAAAGCTCCCAGCAGGCGTTACCAATTTGGCAACCGGCTTGGCCGATGTGGATATTGATGACCTCACGCATTCTTGTTAGAAGTTAGTAGATTAGAGAGAAGGGGCGAGGACAGTGGTGCGCGGACGACTACCTCGAGGAAATGGGGTAGCAGTGTGATGCGTGCACGACTATTTAAACCAGCCTGGGAGGGTTCTGGTTCGGGGCTTACGCTTCGCCGCGCTTCGCCCCCTCTGCCCGCAGCCCCCCGCCCCCGCGTCCCCGTCTGGCCCCACCCCGTACCCCGTACCCGTTTGTGTGTCAGACTGTTACCAACTTGGTACATGTATGTTTGTATGTGAAGTACTGGCAGGTACAGGGGTATCCAAATAGGCTAATGGGACAAACTTAACAACAGGAAAGGCAGATTAAAAACAAGCGCTGTTGAACTGAGCTCCAACAAATCGTGAACGGCGGGGGCCGGAGCTCGTACTATGTATATAATTTAACTTCGCATGTCGTATCACATTTATAATAAAAGAAAGAAGACGTTTCCATCCTCTTTATTTGTCAGTTTTTTTGTTCATAATGCTGCATCTTCCATCACAAATGCAACGTCGAAGAGTCTGTTGTGTCACAGTACACAACGTGGGGAGGGTCCGTTGACCAGATGGAAGGGTCCGTTGCGTCGCAGGACGCAGGCTATACAATTGGTTGCGTCCCAGGCAGCAGAGCTGGGGGTCCTCCTGAAGTACCCTGGCTGCCAAGTTCAAGTTGCCAGGGGTAGCCGTGACAGTCACAATTGGCAAGCGATCTGGCATGCCCCGCCTTTCCAACAGGCTCCTACCTCATAGGCCCAAGACGGGACAAGATAGAGGGCGGACATTAAAGACGCCTTAGACATAGACATATAGAATGACAATTATAGATGCTAACACCGTCTAGCTTAATTTGCCTATATTGGTTTTTTTTATGCTTAGATATTTTAAATATCATATTTAGATTCTTTTCTGGGCTAGAAATGTGCCTTTGAAATTTGTTTCAATGTTTTGAGATGGAATGAGTTTTAGTATTACGGAGGGACCCCCCCCCCCACCACCACCACCACCACACACACACACACCCTTCATTAGATCTTAGCTAGTTAGATGGCTTGCTGTAATTTCTCAATAATAGGGTTGACTAGATGACTTATTCCTATTGCTATTTTGGTGTTTTTGATTACTGTGTGGCTGGACCGCAATTAAATTGTGTAAGACCGTTTATGAGAGAGAGAGAGAGAGAGAGAGAGCAAGCTGCGGCACTGTTGCTGTGTTGCAAATCAGTAAATGACAAGGAAGGCCAGGAGCTAAAGTAGCTAGCCGCGGTACATCTAATCGGGTGACGTACAAGGTTCCGGATTCGCATATAAATAGATTTAACACTTTCAAGAACGTCTTCTATTACAATGAGTAGAGAAAGAAGCACGGATGGGAGAGCCGTCGTACTGCTAATCGGGTACCATACTTGGTCACGAATTCACACATTACATTACATTACATGTTAAAGTCTACTTGACACCGCGAGGGTGTATGAGACTCTGTGCTTTAAACAAAAAGAAAAAGCACCCACAAAGCAAAAAACCCCATTACATCAGGGGTGTGTCGAGGACAAACAAACCAAGCTCCCAACCACCGGTTTGGTGGCGTAGGTATGAACACATGAACACATGAACAGATTTAACACATTCAGGGAAATGAAAATAGAAATAGGATTTAAGAAAGACTGCTCAGATAAACATGTTTGTACTCTTTTGTAGGAGTGACAACGCCATTCGAACCGAATCCTCGGTGTTGCTGGTTTGTAACGGGAGACCCACCTCCTGAGGCGAAATACCTTAAAAAAAGCATGCCATGGCAATGGACCCGGGCATGTCATTAAACTATCCACACTCATGACCTAGACAAGACCTCTAAACTGTCTAAGCCGCTTGGTGTGCTCCCTGGTTTCAGTGGGTATCGCACAGGGGGACTTTGAATTGGAAGACAGTGAGCAGCCCAGAGTTGGCTGAAAAACATGTAACAATTAAAAGTCAAAGTGTGCAACATGCAACCGCCATGGTAGCTTTGTTCAGGTAAAGTAGCAGCCCGTTCCCCACCGCCGTAAGATGGGGCTCCTTTAGTACCACGCCCAACAGGCGTTCTAATGAATATGTCTACACTCATGCGATTCCATCTTGTAATCGGAAGAGTCGAATGTAATATCGTTTATCAGTCTAGCACGAACTCAGGGCCCCCGTTGGTAAAACGATTGGGGTTCAATTCATCAACGATTTTTCTTTTTAGCCCTTCCTGTCACGGGTTGGCAAGTTCCCTCAGCCTATTTGGCCTACCCCTGGACTGTTACATACATACATACATACATACATACATACATACATACATACATACATCAGTGACGTTGGTGGTTGATGGTTAGCCCTTGTGCAAGCAAACGGGCTGCCCCCCTCAACCTCACGCCTCGTAATAAGGAATACTGCTTATTTATCAGTGCTTGTTTCTTAAACCGCATTTCCTGTTTTTAGTGCTGAGCAACAGAGCAAGTCTCTTTAACCTACTTGGATACCCCTGGACTGTAAAAAAACATACATTTGAATATGCAGAGCAGTACACGGAGAGCAGTACACGGAGAGCAGTGCAATTTGAGCCTAACAAAAATTAGTTAATCTTGGAGTGCTCCCGTTGATAAGACCTGGCCTAGAAAAATACATACATATATACATACATATATACATACATACATACACACATACAAACATGTATACGTACATACAAACATGCATACATACATACATACAAACATGCATACATACATACAGAGTTAATTCTAACCATTTTAAGTCTATCTGCAGACGGCGAGTAGCGTGCAGGCCCGATATAACATGTGATCAACATCAACATGGTAGCTTTGTCCAGGTAAAAGACTTCAATGGGGCCACTAGGCCCAGGGTGGTACCCCCACCCCACCACAACTTAGCGTCACCTCAATCCCTGTTTCGATGAATGGCTCAATGGCAGAGCTCCTTGAACGACGAAGGTGCCGGGTTCGAATCCTCACGGGTGCGCTTAAGTGTCCGCGGTCGCAATCAACATCAACTTGGTAGCTTTGTCCAGCTAAAGTAGCAGCCCGTTCCCTACCGCCGTAAGATGGGGCTTCCATAATACCACGCCCCACCAGGCGTTATCATTACTTTTTATGTTATCAACATCAACATTCGTCATATGACCTCTAATACTTTTTCTACCTCAAACTAGTTGCCTTTGCAAGTGTTCATAGGTGCCCCAGTGCTTGTTTTTCAGCTACAAATTCAGCTACAAACCAGTTGCCTTTCCAAGGTCCCAAGTGCTTGTCTTTCAGCTAAACAAGCATTCTAGGCAGCTCCCCTGGCTGGCTAGTCAGCCAAGTCCCCAGTTAGATAGCGCCTAGGCAGCCAAGCCCACAGCCAAGCCCACAGCACCTAGTCAGCCAAGTCCCCAGTAAGGTAGCGCCTAGGCAGCCAAGCCCACAGCCAAGCCCACAGCACCTAGTCAGCCAAGTCCCCAGTAAAAGGTAGCGCCTAGGCAGCCAAGCCCACAGCCAAGCCCACAGCACCTAGTCAGCCAAGTCCCCAGTAAAAGGTAGCGCCTAGGCAGCCAAGCCCACAGCCAAGCCCACAGCACCTAGTCAGCCAAGTCCTCAGTAAAAGGTAGCGCCTAGGCAGCCAAGCCCACA
This sequence comes from Chlamydomonas sp. ICE-L, assembly GCA_013435795.1. Classification (NCBI taxonomy): domain Eukaryota; kingdom Viridiplantae; phylum Chlorophyta; class Chlorophyceae; order Chlamydomonadales; family Chlamydomonadaceae; genus Chlamydomonas; species Chlamydomonas sp. ICE-L. The sequence continues at coordinate 8,687,935 of JACBWV010000825.1, read as the reverse complement.
GCCAAGCCCACAGCACCTTGTCAGCCAAGTCCCCAGTAAAAGGTAGCGCCTAGGCAGCCAAGCCCACAGCCAAGCTCACAGCACCTAGTCAGCCAAGTCCCCAGTAAGGTAGCACAGCTTGAAGCTGACATAACCAGCTTAGTTGGCAGAGCCCCCCCTTCTGAGGGGCGGGAGCCCCCAGGGTCAACCCATTGTGCGTCCGCCATCCGTCCAACCGACCCCCCGAGACGAAGCCTGGCACGTCAGCCAACTGTTTCGTAACTCACTGGCTTCAGTCCGCTCAATTCTGTTGCCAACACTTTCCGCCAATTTTTTGGGTCGCTTGCGACGCTGCTTTCCTGACTTGTATTCCTGATTTCCGTGGGTATCGCACGGGGGGACTTGGAATTGGAAGACGGTGAGCAGCCCAGAGGTAGCTGAAAAACCATGTGATAATCCAATCCAATCCACAATCAGCTGTCCACGACTAGTGATGGGAGATCCATACACGCATACATAGGGAACGGCAATATAATATCATGTCATCAAATGATATCATGCCGGCAGTCTGACTAGGCCAAAGTTACCATTTATATACGATATCATATGCTGTGATTTGTATGATATCATTTGATACCATACTCGCCTTTGGTCAACATCATATGATTTGCCGGTCATACATACATACAACATGGGTCTTTCCAAGTTCATGAACTTCAACGTGTCGCAGCTGTGCATCGCAACGGAGTCGAGGAAGGGGAGCATGCCCACGCACGCGTCCTTGGTGATGACTACGACAAGGGAACGAACAACTACACCAGATGAGATGGAGACAATGCAGACCCTTGCCTCGATGTAGACGTGGAGCGTGGGCACGTCCACGCTCCACATCTACATCTCCACCCGAGCCCACATTTCGTTGTTGTTGCGGAAGGTATTTCACCCCAGGAGGTGGGTCTCCCTACACAAACCAGCGGCACAGAGACCCCCTATCCGTCATCAGAGATAACATGTACAACAGGATGCCTTGGGGGGGGGGCATCTTAGACGCCGCCAACAGGCCGAGCACCTTGGAGCTGAGCTTGCCGAGAATTCCCTTGTGTTCCGTCTCCTGCTTCCTCTTCAAGCGCTCTAATCGCTCCAACTTGTTGGACCGCATCTGTCTGACCACCTGGTCCCACACAGTTCCCCCTATCCGTCATCAGAGATAACATGTACAACAGGTCGCCTTGGGGGGGGCGTCTTAGACGCCGCCAACAGGCCGAGCACCTTGGAGCTGAGCTTGCCGAGAATTCCCTTGCGTTCCGTCTCCTGCTTCCTCTTCAATCGCTCTAGTCGCTCCAACTTGTTGGACCGCATCTGTCTGACCACCTGGTCCCACACAGTTCTCCCTATCCGTCCTCAGAGATAACATGGACAGCAGGATGCCTTGGGGGGGGTGTCTTAGACGCCGCCAACAGGCCGAGCACCTTGGAGCTGAGCTTGCCAAGAATTCCCTTGCGTTCCGTCTCCTGCTTTCTCTTCAAGCGCTCTAGTCGCTCCAACTTGTTGCTTCGCATCTGTCTGACAACCTGGTCCCACACAGACACGTCATTGTGGTCAAAGGAAATCTGCACTAAGTGTTCACCATGACGAATGCTCCTAAAGTCTCTTCCTCCAAAAACTAATTCGTTTTTCAGGAACTCCTCTTTTCCTGTGTATAGCTGCAAAGCCTGGTCCCCTGGTTTGGCAACGAACTCAGTGCTGTGGCAGTTTGTACAGTTTCCAGACCTGAGGTGGTTTGGGTGGTGGTTTGAGTGGTGGTTTAGGTGGTGGTGATAGAAGTGTTTTTCAGGAACTCCTATTTTCCTGTGTATAGCTGCAACGTCTCGTCCCCTGGTTTAGCAACGAACTCAGTGCTGTGGCAATTTGTACAGTTTCCAGACCTGAGGTGGTGGTGGTGGTGGTTTAGGTGGTGGTTTAGGGGGTGGTGATAGAAGTGTTCTTGAGGAACTCATCTTTTCCTGTGTATAGCTGCAAAGCCTGGTCCCCTGGTTTGGCAACGAACTCAGTGCTGTGGCAGTTTGTACAGTTTCCAGACCTGAGGTGGTGGTGGTGGTTGAGGTGGTTGAAGTGCAAATGGTGGTTGAGAAGAGAGGCACATTCGGGTTGAAAACATTCCACACAGCTAGGAAGGGGGACACCCCATGGGGTACAGGCTAATGCAGCAGGCGATAGCCTTATCTAAAATGCACCATGGCCCTCACCTCCAAAACACGAGAGGCACAACGGGGTCAAAACATTCCACACAGCTAGGAATGGGGCATTCCATGGGGTACAGGCTAACGCAGCAGACGATAGTCTTACCAACACTGCACCATGGGTCTCACCTCCAACCGACGAGAGGCACAACCGGGTTGAAAACATTCCACACAGCTAGGAAGGGGGACACCCCATGGGGTCCCGGCTCACGCAGCAGACGATAGCCTTATCAACACTGCACCATGGCCCTCATTTCCAAAGACGAGAGGCACAACTGGGCTGAAAACATTCCAAACAGCTAGGAAGGGGGACACCCCATGGGGTCCCGGCTCACGCAGCAGACGACAGTCTTACCAACACTGCACCATGAGTCTCACCTCCAACCGGGGCGAAAACATCCCACACAGCTAGGAATGGGGGCACCCCATGGAGTACAAGCTAACACAGCAGACAATAGTCTTATCAACACTGGACCATGGGTCTCCAGGTTATAAGTACGGTAAGTAAGGCAAGACATACAACCAACTGAAGTTTCCAGGATCCAAAATAATACATACTGCAACATACATACATACATACATACATACATACATACATGGCTACATACACACATAACATACATATGCATGCATACATTACATACACTACATACATACATATATGCATGCATGCATACATACACATACATACATACATACATACATACATACATACATACATGCATGCATACATACACACATACATACATACATACATACATACAAACATACATACATACATATATACATACATACATACATACATACATACGTACATACATACATACATACATACATACAAACATACATACATACATACATGCATGCATACATACATACACACATACATGCAAAGGCACACACAAACACACCAGAGGCCTTGTTTCGAGGGTGGTTGAGGTGGTAAAGGCGGTGGTGGTGCTGATCATGGTGTTATTTCATTTTTGCTTACCATCCACACATGCATGTACAAACACAAACCCACCTGAGTCCCTGCTTTAGCCTTTCATACACTTTTGAGGTGGTGGTGGTGGTGGTTGAGGTGGTGGAGGTGCAACTGGTGGTGGTGGTGATGGATCCAAACATGCATAGACAAACAATAACCTACCTGAGGCCTTGAGCCTTTCATTCTCCTTTGAGGTGGTGGTGGTGGTGGTTGAGGTGGTGGTGGTGCAACTGGTGGTGGTGGTGATGGATCCACACATGCATAGACAAACACTAACCTACCTGAGGCCTTCAGCCTTTCATTCTCCTTTGCTGTCCTTGCACACACACACCACCACACACATAACCACACACCTGAGTCCTTGATTTAGCCTTTCTTATTCCTTTGCTATGATGAAGCCAAGTGCACACCACCACACACACTCCCACCACTACTCCCACACCTACACACCCACCAACACACACACATGACCACATACACCCACCACCACACCCACCACCACCACCCACCTGAGTCCTTGCTTTACCCTCTCGTATTCCTTTGCTATGATGAAGCCAAGTGCACACCACCACACCCACACTCCCACCACCACCCACCCACCCACCCACCACCACACACACATAACCACATACACCCACCACCACACCCACCACCACCTCACACCTGAGTCCTTGCTTTAGCCTTTCATACTCTTTTGCTATGATGAAGCCAAGCGCACACCAACACACACACACTCCCACCACCACACCCACCAACACACACACCACCACCACCTACCTGAGTCCTTGCTTTAGCCTTTCGTACTCTTTTGCTATGATGAAGCCAAGTGCACACCACCACACACCCACTCCCCCCACCACACCCACACCTACACACCCACCCACCAACACACACATAACCACATACGCCCACCACCACCACCTACCTGAGCCCTTGCTTTAGCCTTTCGTACTCTTTTGCTATGATGAAGCCAAGTGCAGAGGGGGAGTACTTCTCAACCATGCGCTGTCTTGCAAGCACGCCTTTCTGCTTTGCCTCCGCCTGATTGTTCACCACATGTCTCATCACCTGCATACAGGAGGGAGTGGGGGTTGTGTGTGTGTGTGTGTGTGTGTGTGTGTGTGTGGGGGGGGGGGGGGGGGGGTATGAGTGCAAGTGAGTGTTGAGGTTGAGAGAATTAAGGGACCACTACCACCAGCACCAGCACCACCAAGATGAACAACAACAACAATAACACATGTCGCATCACCGGCATACAAGAGGGAGTGGGGGTGAGCGGGGGTGGTGGTTGAGGTGATGGTGGTGGGGGTGGTTGAGGTGATGGTGGTGGTTGAGGTGATGGTGGTGGTGGTGGTTGAGGTGATGGTGGTGGTGGTGGTTGAGGTGATTGTGGTGGTGAGGTGATGGTGGTGATGGTGGTGATGGTGGTGGAGTGGTGGGGGGGGGGGTGAGGTGATGTGGTGAGGGTGTGGTGTGAGGTGGTGGGGTGGTAAGTGGGGGGGTGATGGTGATGAGTTAAATGGGGGGGAGGGGCTGAGGTGGTGGGGGTGGGTGGGTGCAGGTGACTGGTCGGTGGATGGTGGTTGAGGTCGATGGTGGTGATGGGGGATTGAGTGGTGGGGTCGGGGAGGGGGGGTGGTGTGATGGTGGGTTGAGTGGTGGGGGTGGGGGGTAGGTGATGGTTGGTGATGGTGGTGAGGTGGTGGGGGATGAGTGAGCGGTTGGTGATGGTGGATGAGTTAATGGGGGGTGAGGGTTTTGAGGGTTGAGGTGGTAGTGTGTTGGTTGAAGGTGATCGGTGGTTCAGCGATCCGCCTGCGCATTGAGGTGATGGTGGTGATGGTGGTTGGGTTAGGTGGAGGGTGAGGCGGGGTGGCTTGATGGAGGTGGAGATGGGGGGGGGGGGCGCGGGAGGTGATGGTGGTGATGGTGTGGTTGAGGGGGCTGGGCGCGGGGAAGTGGGGGTGGTGATGGTGGATGAGTTAATGGGGGTGAGGGTTGAGGTGATGGTGGTGGTGGTGGTTGAGGTGATGGTGGTGGTGGTGGTTGAGGTGATGGTGGTGATGGTGGTTGAGTTGGTGGGGGTGGGGGGTGAGGTGATGGTGGTGATGGTGGTTGAGGTGGTGGGGGTGAGCGGGGGTGGTGATGGTGGATGAGTTGGTGGGGGTGGGGGTTGAGGTGATGGTGGTGATTGGGGTCAATGGTGGTTAAGGTTGACTGTCCACCACATGTCGCATCACCTGCATACATGAGTGAGTGGAGGTGAGATGGGGTGGTGATGGTGGTGGGTGGGTGGGTGGCAATAACAAGGCATACCTCAGACACGTGGTCTCTGTCAACGTCAGCCCAACGCGCCCCTTGGAACCACCACATCTGATCACCAGGAACTTTGGAAAGGTGCACTTCAGCAAAACAAATTAACACACGAACAGCGAGACGAGGAAGAAGAACAAGGGCAGTAACAATAACAATAACAACAGTAAAAACAAAATAATAAAAAACAAGGCCCTCCTCAGACAAGTAGCCTTTGTCAACATCAGCCCAGCGCGCCCCTAGGGACCACCACATTTATCACCAGAAACGTCATAACGGGTGAGCTTAAGCAAAACAAATAGACACACGAACTACGAGACACGGATCAATAACAAAAGCCATGACAATAACAACAATAATAATAATAATAATAATAATGATAATAGCAAGGCCCACCTCAGACAAGTGGCCTCTGTCAACATCAGCCCAGCGCGCCCCTAGGGACCACCACATCTTTTCACCAGAAACCTCATAACAAAACAAAAAGAAACACACTAACAACGAGACGAGGAAGAAGAACAAGAGCAATAACAATAACATTAATAATACAAAAAAAAAAATTAACTTCCAAGATTTGTCACAGTGACGCTTTTAAGAACGTGGGGGTAAGGGACTCGGCTCGTAGGTATGCGATGGACGGGAAGAAGAACAAGAGCAACAACATTAACTATAATAATCATACTCAAAATCATAATTCTATCTACAATAGTGAGTTCATGGTGATATGGTTTAGCCCTTTCGGCCCAGGCAGTTGGAATCTTGGTTTCGGATCTTGCCGACCTGTCGCCCAGGTGGCAGCGAGTCTCGGATCTCGGAGATTTTCCGGAGCCACAGGAACGCTCGGGAACGCTCCTGCCCTCTGCCATCCACCCACCCGCACCCGTCCAAGGTTAGCCGGCTTGGTGCCCGAATTTTCATGCGACCTGTTCACCCCCTGCGCTGCTTAGCGCTGTTCTAATGAAACCGGTGTCGTTTTCGACTCCTTCTCGCTGCTCTTCTATGAAATTCTCTTGCATTTCCTGAGCCAAGCCGTTCTGATACCCGAATTTTCCTACGCACTTTTCCTACGCTATTTTCGGTGCCCGCTGCCTGAGTCGCCCTACATTCAACGGTGTAGCCTCCCTTTGTCTGCCCAAACTCATTCCCACAAATTTCGGTGCCACTGTCAATTACTTCGCATGCAGCTCCCCCCGTCGCAGCATTCCCTTCTCCTTCTCCTGCGCTCTCACTCTTGCCCGCTCGCTGGCCGCCTTTCGCTGACGTGGCCAGAGGAGTCGTTTCGGAGCCGTTTCGGAGTTACCCGTTCCGGAGTCAAGTGTGTAGCGAGCCCTGCACAGCAATTTTTGCCGGGTCTGGATTAGTGTTAGTGTGACCGAGGCCACAGCGGGGGTTATTCGCATGCAACCTGTGCATCCCTGAAAGCTCTTTTGAGGCGCGCATCGAACCCGGAGCATGAAAATAGGAGCCTTTAACATAGTCGATTTGCGAAGAATTGCACGGAAACGAAGCTTGACCTTATCTGGAGTCGGACGGACCGCTTTTCGCAAATTGACTATGTTGAAGGCTCCTATTTTTATGCTCCAGCTTCGATGCGCGCCTCAAAAGAGCTTTCAGTGATGCACAGGTTGCATGCGAATAACCCCCAGCGGACCTCGGTCACACTAAATCTTCGGTTCAGCGGCCACCTGGTGTCGGAATTCCGACACCAGCTGGCCCAGATGGTTGCATGCATGCGTATCTGATCTGGGCCTGCCTCTGCTTTCGAGCCCCCCCCCTTAATCCCGCACTCCAGACCCGGAGCAAAATTGCTGTGGCCCCGCACATGCAGGGGGGGTGGGGGGGTGAGAGGGGGGGGGGCGGGGGGCGGCTGGGGTGGGGGGTGGGGGGGGGGGCTCCCGTCGGGACGACGGGCTCAATGCTAGTACAAATAATAAGTCCCACCTCAGACAAGTGGTCTCTGTCAACGTCAGCCCAACATGCCCCTTGGAACCACCACGGCTGGTCACCAGGAACCTCATATAGGTTGACATTTAGAAAAAGGACAAGGACAATGAGAAAAAAGGCAACGAGAACAAGAGCACTACAAATTATATGGCCCACCTCAGACAAGTGGTCTCTGTCAACGTCCGCCCAACGCGCCCCTTGGAACCACCACGGCTGGTCATCAGGAACTTCGGAAAGGTTGTACTTCAACAAGTAACCTACAGTGTCGTCCACGAACGCTGTAGTGCCTGACCAGTTTGTTACGATCACAGGCAGGCCCATGGACATGGCCTCTGTAATGGGCATGCCCCATCCTTCTCCCCGTGTGGGCATGACGAATGCGTTTGCTGCTTTGTATAGCCCGATGTATTCCTCGTTGGTTATGTGTGACGGGATGACGTAACTGCAGGGTGGGAGGGGGGGGGGGGGGGGGGGTGGGGGGGGCAGGGGCGGGGGGCAGAGGAGGGGGGGGGGAGGGGGGGGGGGGGGGGGGATATTGTGTGTGTATATGAGTGGGTGGTTGTGTGTTTGTGTGTTGTGTTGGGGGGGGGGGGGGGGGGGGGGGGAGGGGGGGGACGATGTGTTTGCATCTTTGTAAAGCCCGATGTATTCCTCGTTGGTTATATGTGACGGATTAAGTAACTGCAGGGTGGGAGGGGGGGGGGGGAGGGGGGGGGGGGGGGGGGGGGGGGGGGGGGGGGGGGGGCAGAGGAGGGGGGTGGAGGGGGGGGGGATAGGTGGGTGGGGTAGGGGTAGGGGTGGGGGTAGGGGTATGACGAATGCGTTTGCTGCTTTGTATAGCCCGATGTATTCCTCGTTGGTTATGTGTGACGGGATGACGTAACTGCCGGGGGGGAGGGGGGGGGGGGGGGGGGGGGGGGATAGGCGGAAGGGTGGTTGAATATGTTAGGTACATATATATATTGAATGTATATCATAAATGGATATACTAAATATATTGAATGTATATAATAAATGGATATACTTAATATAATGAATGTATATAATAAATGGATATACTAAATATAATGAATGTATATAATAAATGGATATACTAAATATAATGAATGTATATAATAAATGGATATACTAAAAATAATGCAAATAATGAATGGCCGGAGTAGGCCAGGCCTCAAATTTTTCAGTCACGCCGATCGATGTTTTCTGACAATGGGGCTGTAATGGCATTTATTATGGCGATATTAAAAGTTACTTTTCAGGTCATTCTGAGCACCTCATTTAGGGGGGGGGGCGCGGGGTGTCAGCCCTCATTTTGTTTTTTGCCACTTTTTGCTAACGTTTTACTCAGACCTCCATATGACATTCTGAGACCACCTCTGAGTAGGCCTTGGGAAGGGTAGTCTATTGGGACCACTTCAAACCTCGTGCAATAAGTATTTACCCCCCCCCCCCACCCCCCCCCCAACCCCCAGCCCAGCCCATACTCTGGGAGAGAGTATACATGAGAGGGTAAATGGCTGTGTGAATCACAATGGCAGTTCATTGGCACCACTTAAGACCCAGGATTGTGTGTGTGTGTGGTGTGTGGGGGGGGGTGGGGGGTGGTGGGTGGGGGGGGGGGTGGGTATGGGTGTGTGTGTCCCCCCCCCCCCCCCCCCCCCCCCCCCCCCCCCCCACGCCTGCCTCGACCCCCCAGCCCCCCCCCCACCCCCCCACCCACCCACCACCCCGACCCACCACCCTTGCGACAACACTGAAACGCCGCCATTCTACTAATTTCTACGCGTTTGCTTTCTCTTCGTTTCGGTATGCCTGATGCTGATGCGGGGAAGGGGAAGTGTAGTTGAACCATGCTGAGAAAACTGTCCTGCTACTGTTTTACATGGACCGGTTTGGTATAATGAAAACTCCAGTTTCTGGCCGCCCCCTGCAAAGGTGAAGGGTGACTACGGTACTTGGGCAACCCAAAGGGGGTGCAGAACTGAGTTTTGACTAGAACACAATCCCTATGTGGGAATTCCGAGGATGCCATTATGTGCGCCATACTGTAACCCCCCAGAATCCATATCTAAGTTTTTCAAAAAATTGGTATTTCTATTTAGGGGGGGGGGGGGGGGGGGGGGGGGGCCTCCTCAGGTTTTTTAGGCGTGGGGGGAGTGATTTTTTCTTTCTACTCCCGTGAATGGATACAATAAATAAAATGAGGATAATGAATGGACGTAATAAAATAAAAATGGATATAATGAATATAATCATATAAGACACCTACATCGTGGGCAGGAGCGCTCTTTTTTCCTTGGTGATGTTGGGCATATGCTCCACTACCCAGGATCTCATGGTTCCCTTGAAGTCATGGTTTTTGGACCCAAAGGGCTTGGTCAGAATGTAGAGCTCCACATTGTCAGCTATGGTGAATTCCTGAGGGAGAATAAAATAATTTGGATTCTGATGCCAGTGTTTTTTGTTTGACCCACAGGGCTTGGTCAGAATGTAGAGCTTCACATTGTCAGCTATGGTGAATTCCTGGGGAGAACAAGGGGAGGTGGGGGCAGGTGGGTGAGTGAATTTTTGGGAGGGTTTTTATACAGTTGACCCAAAGGGCTCGGTCAGAATGTAGAGCTCCACATTGTCAGCTATGGTGAATTCCTGGGAAGAACAAGGGGAGGTGGGGGTAGGTCGGTGAGTGAGTGAATTTTGGGAGGGTTTTTATACAGTTGACCCAAAGGGCTTGGCCCGAATGTAGAGCTCCACATTGTCAGCCATGGTGAATTCCTGGGAAGAACAAGGGGAGGTGGGGGCAGGTGGGTGAGTGAATTTTTGGGAGGGTTTTTTTATACAGTTGACCCAAAGGGCTTGGCCCGAATGTAGAGCTCCACATTGTCAGCCATGGTGAATTCCTGGGAAGAACAAGGGGAGGTGGGGGCAGGTGGGTGAGTGAATTTTTGGGAGGGTTTTTATACAGTTGACCCAAAGGGCTTGGCCCGAATGTAGAGCTCCACATTGTCAGCTATGGTGAATTCCTGGGGAGAACAAGGGGAGGTGGGGGTAGGTGGGTGAGTGAGTGAATTTTGGGAGGGTTTTTATACAGTTGACCCAAAGGGCTTGGCCCGAATGTAGAGCTCCACATTGTCAGCTATGGTGAATTCCTGGGGAGAACAAGGGGAGGTGGGGGCAGGTGGGTGAGTGAATTTTTGGGAGGGTTTTATACAGTTGACCCAAAGGGCTTGGCCAGAATGTAGAGCTCCACATTGTCAGCTATGGTGAATTCCTGGGGTAGAACAAGGGGAGGTGGTGGTAGGTGGGCATTCCTGGGGAAGAGTAAGGGGAGTGGGTAGTTGCGCTGTTTTTATCAGGGATATGTTTTTATCAGGGATATGTTTTTATCAGGGATATGTTTTTCCGGAATACATTTCGATCGGAATACGAGACCCCGTATTAGCCGAAATCGCCAGAATAAGAAACCTAAAAATAAAACCATTTTTTTTGAACTGAGAAAAATGTCCCAAATTGACCCAAATCGGAATAAGAATCCTGTTTTGGGAGAAAAATAGGGAGGAATAAAATAAAAAGGAAAAATATTTCCTCTTTTTGGTTCGAAAAATATATCCCTGGTTTTTTAAGCATCTGAGGAGGACGCGGTGACTTACTTTATCCACGTTGTCAGCTATGGTGAATTCCTGGTGGAGAATATAATTTGGATTTTGATAAGGTATTCATTTTGGGGAGAATGAGGGGAGGTTGGTTGGTAGGTGGGGGTAGGTGGGTGAGTGAATTTCTGGGAGGGGTAAGACGGGTGTTTTTACACAGGTGCTGCCGAGGGCTTGGTCAGAATGCACAGCTCCATGTTGTCAGCTATGGTGAACTCCTAGGGGGGAATATAATTTGGATTTTCATGGAGTATTCATTTTGGGGAGAATAAGGGGAGGTAAGTAGGTGGCGGTAGGTGGGTGAGTGAATTTCTGGGAGGGGTAAGACGGGTGTTTTTACACAGTTGACCCAAAGGGCTTGGTCAGAATGTAGAGCTCCACGTCATCAGCTATGGTGAATTCTTGGGGGGGGAATATAATTTGGATTTTTATGGGGTATTCATTTTGGGGGGAGAATAAGGGGGAGGTGGGTAGGTAGGTAGGTAGGTGGGGGTAGGTGGGTGGGTGAGTGAATTTCTGGGAGGGGAAAGATAAGTGTTTTTACTCAGTTGTCCCAAAGGGCTTGGTCAGAATGCAGAGCTCCACATTGTCAGCTATGGTGAATTGCTGGGAGATAATATAATTTTGATATAATTCTATTATATATCATTTGGATATCATTTGGACAATTCTATTATAATCATATCATTTGGATATCATTTCGATAATTCTATTATATATCATTTGAATATCATTTGGATTTTGATGGGTAATTCATTTTGAGGAGAATATGGGGAGGTAGGTAGATGGAGGAGTGAATTTCTGGGGGGAAAAGACAGGGGTGGGGAGGGATGTAGGTGAAGGTAGGCGGTGGGTGAATTTATGGGGGAAAAGAGGGGGGGGGGGGGGGGGGGGGGAGTCATGGAAGAAATGGGAAGGGGAAAGGAAGGAAGGAAAGGCATGCAGCAGCACCTCCATCCTTTGCGACAACCATAACAACCACAAGGTCGCCACAAATGAGTTACTTTATAACATGCGGTTAGACCAATAAACCGCATTAGTTGGAATTAGGGTCAGCCACCACTCACCAACAAGCACCCACCCCCAAATTCAATCCCCATATCCCACATTTACTGTTTTTGTGCCCCCATGCCCCCCATACCCCCCCCCATACGGTACGCCCATAGCCCAATCCCCACATACATTTAGGATGTGACACAACATGACACAATAAACCACACCCATTCAATACTGTAGCCCAAAAAATAAAAACCCCACAACACCATTACGGTGTGCGCACCATCCACCCCCCCCATTAATGCCCTACATCTCAGCCAACCCCCATTACTGTCGCCCCCATACACCCCATACTGTATCATATCTGGACAGTACAAATATATACATATATACACATATACAGATAAACTCACAGTAACAGACAGGTAAGCATGCTGTAGCACATCCCATCCTTTTCGCATCTCCAATTTGAAGCAAGAAATGAATACGAAACATGCTCCACCACATCCACAAAACCACACAGCACAGTCTCAAGCCTTGACCCAGTCTACATGCAGGCTACCACCACCCAATCCCACACTCCCCTACACAAACCCTACCCACACACACTCACAAAGAACCTCTCAAAAGCACAAAAACACACAAAATCCCCACCTAACACACATTTACACACACTTACGCCACTCACTCAAAGCACCACACACACACCTCCCCTACACACCACAAGACATTACACACATCACGCACCACTCAAGACACACACCCCACATCCCCTACACACACACACAGCTACCAATCACGCACACACACGCACTCACTCAAGCACACACACACACACTCCCCTACACACACATACACACACTCACGCACACACACTCACTCAAGCACTCACTCAAGCACACACACACTCACAGTCAGGTAAGCATGCAGCAGCACACCCCATCGTTTTCGCATATAAACGCAAACTGTATCATATCTGGACTGTAAACGATATATACAAATACATACACATGTCAAGATACACTCACAGTCAGGTAAGCATGCAGCAGCACGTCCCATGTTTTTCCCATCTCTCATTAAAAGCAAGAAATGAACACGAAGCATGCTCTACCCCATCCACTAACCACACAGCACAGTCTCAAGCCTTGACCCAGACTACATGCAGGCTACCACCCCCCACTCCCACACTCCCCTTCACACACACACACACACACACGCACACACACACTCACACTCATATAAGCATGCAGCAGCATGTCCCATCCTTTTCCCATCTCTCATTAGAAGCAAGAAATGAATAAGAAACATGCTCCACCACATCCATAAAACCACACAGCACAGTCTCAAGTCTTGACCCAGTCTACATGCAGGCTACCACCCCCCACTCCCCCACTCCCCTACACACACACGCACTCACTCAAGCACTCACACACAGATACTCACAGTGAGGTAAGCATGCAGCAGCACGTCCCATCCTTTTCGCATTTCCCATTTGAAGCAAGAGATGAATACAAAAGGCTCCGGCCCAGAAAGATCTGCCGATCCATATGTCATGTTCACTTGCTCGTTGGCAGCATCAAAGTCCTTTCCCCTCTCACGCATCAGTGTTGCTGCAGGGTATGGAGGCACAGCTCTTTTAATTTGATTTAGTTCAGGTCAGTTGGATTTTGGGGAGGGTGGGGTGGGTGGGGTGGGGTGGGGTGGGGGGGTAGGGGTGGGGGATGGGCGAGGGGTAGGGGGGGAAGGGGTGAGGGGAGGGGAGGGGAGGGTGGTTGAGTTAGTGGTGGTTAGTGGTGGTGTGGTGGTGGGGGGTCTCTGGACATACAGAAACGGATTCTGCCGGAGGCCCACTTCATGGATCACTTGGTCATTGGCGGCATCCAAGTCCTTTCCCCTCTCATGCATTAGTGTCGCTGCAGGGTAGGGTGGCACAGCTTCTTTTAGTTCAGTTCAGTTCACGTCAGTTTATTTGGCTTATTTATCTTTTTTGTTGTAAATTGTCAAGCCATATGACGTGGTCACTTGCTCATTGGCGGTATCGAAGTCCTTTCCCCATTCATGCATCCGTGTCTCTGCAAGGTATGGTGGCACAGCTTCTTTCAGTTTACTTTAGTTCAGCTGATTTTGGGGGGGAGGGGAGGGGTGAGGTGGGGAGGGGGTCTCCGGCCCAGAAAGATCTGCCGAGCCCTACATTATGGTCACTTGGTCATTGGCGGGTTATGATATTTGAAAGCATTTTCCCTTCAGCATTATTCGTCGCTGCAGGTCTTTATTGTGGTGGCCAACAGAACGTTTCGTTTAGTCCGTTTTCTTAATTTCCTTTTGTATCTTTTTATTTTTTTGTTTGAGTATTGCCAAGCCATACTTCATGCTCACTTGGTCATTGGCGGTATCGAAGTCATTTCCCCTCTCACGCATTAGTGTCGCTGCAGGTATGGTGGCACAGCACTTTTTCGTTTGGTTCAGTTTTCTTCATTTTTTTAAATGTAAATTGCCAAGCCATATGACGTGTTCACATATTCATTTGCATCATCAACGTGCTGTCGCGAGGTAGTCCAAGCTCAGGAACAGTTGCAGTCTGCGGAACCAAATTAACCCAACATAGTAGCCATTCTTCGGTTTAATTACGGACACGGGTAATGCAAAGGGTGGGGGGGGGGAGTTCCTTCAATCTCACGTGTGGCAGCTCGAACTATTTCAATTCTCCTTCAGTGTCGCGCAGGGTATGGTGGTACAGCATTGTTATAGTTTAGTTTAGTTCACTGATTTTGGGTGGGGAGGAGGGGGGTGGGTGGGGTCTTGTGGTGGAGGAGGAGGGGGGTGGGTGGGATTGGTGGGGGGAGGTTGGGATGAGGGGCGGGGTCTCTTTGGCAGTGTTTTTTATTTCAGATTTTGTGTCCAGGTTGAAGTAGCATTGGGCTACTCAAACCCTTGATTCGGATAGTTGCGTAGCCATAGCATGGCCAAAGCGCCAGCGCCGGAAAGCCGGGGTGGGTTGGTGGGGGAATGTAGCGGCACAGACAGCGCTGGTTCTGCGCCCGTCTTCGAGTGATGACGGCGGGGTGAAGAAGGCACGACTGGCACAGTTAAGGGCGATGCGTCGTACGACAAAAAATGGGTAGGGTGCGCAGGTTGGAAAGTTGACACTCGGTTATATGGCCCATACAGATATACTGGGCCATGTTTCCTTGTTCATTGGCAGCATCAAAGTCCCTTTTACACACTTTCACAAAATTGCAAGTGTAGCTGCAGGGTTATGGCAAAGAATACTTAATCTAGTACTTTCTCCCTAAACCCATCTCTGCTTTTTTTCCCCTCTCCATTGTCTATCTCTCTCTCTCTCTCTATATATGGTTAAACGGTATTGTTTTTGTTTCTTTGGTACACAATTTAATTGCATTCCACACACAGTAATCAAAAAACAAAAAAAATAGCATTAGGAATATCTCTCTCTCTCTCTCTCTCTCTCTCTCTCTCTCTCTCTCTCTCTCTCTCTATGCATATGTAATATGCAGTGCGCTAATGATCAACTCAATGTCATCCACAGCTGCAAGCGCACCTTGATCTGGTTGTCTTGGTAGTCCCCTAGGGTTGATGTTGGAGATACTGCTTTCAAAAGCCACACCTGCTTATGACGGGCTTGTTGCTCTCATGTGTCTGCACTACAATGTTTGATACACCATTCTCAAAAGCCGCACCTTCGTAATAAGGTGAGCTTTTTTTTTATTATTTATCAAAAGCTGCCCCTTTCTTAGGTGGTCTTGGTGGTCCCCTGGGGTTTGCGTTGGAAATGTAACTTTCAAAAGTCACACCTCTGATTTGACGGGCTTAGTGCTCTCATGCGTCCGCACAACAATCTTTGAATCACTTTTCTCAAAAGCCGCACCTTGGTCTGGTGCTCTTGGTGCTCTTGGTGGTCCCCTGGGGTTTGTATTGGATACACTGTTTTCAAAAACCGCTTCCTGCTGGTGCCATACGGTGTCCTGATTCTCTTCCATATCCCGCAGTCGCTTCATCTCAACCTCAGCTTTCAGAACGGCCGCGGCCTGTTGCTCCTAACCCCTCTTGGACCACATTGCCACAAGCTTTTCTGGGGCAGAGTAAGAAAGAGAGAGGGCAGAGTTCAGGAGTGCCAGGAATTTTCAGCGGTGTGTTGGAGTTTGGGGGGGGTTGTTTTTGTTGTTGGGTGTTTTGCCATGGTGTTGGGGTGTGGGGTTTGGGTGGGGGGGTTGGATTGGTTGGGTGGGGTGGGATGAGGTTTTGGTGTTGGGTGGTGGTGTGTATGATGGGTGTGGGTTGGGGGGTGTGGGGGTTTGGGGTGTTTTGGGGTGTGGGTTTGTGTTGTGTTTGGGGTTTTTTTGTTAGAGATTTGGGGTTGTAGAGATTTTTAGAGAATTTTAGAGGATGTTAGGAGGGTTTTAGAGGTAGAGAATCCCGCAGTCAGTCCGCTCATCTAAACCTCACTGTCAGAAAGGCTGCAGCCTGCCTGCTCTAACCCCCTTCATTTGGACACATTTCACTAGCTTTTCCTGGGCGGTTAAAGGTTTAGGTTTAGGTTTTAGGGTTGGGGTTGCGTTAGAGAATATTCCCAGTCACCTTAATCTCAACGCTCGCTTTCAGAACGGCCGCAGCCTCCCTGCTCTTGCCTACTTCCTTGGACCACATTTGCACCAGCTTTTCCTGGGCGGTTCAGGGTTTAGGGTTTAGGGTTTGGGGTTTGCGGTTAGAGAATTCCCAGTCGCTTCATCTCAACCTCAGCTTTCAGAACGGCGCAGCCTCCATGCGCTTGCCTACTTCTGGACCACATTGCCCAGCTTTGCCTGGGCGGCGGTTCAGGGTTTAGGGTTTTTAGGGTTTTGAAGTCAGAGAATTCCCAGTCGGCTTCATCCGACCTCGCTTTCAAAAACGGGATGCAGACTCCAGGCTCTCTGCCTACTTCTTGTGTACCGTCATTTGCACAGCTTTTCCTGGGCTCGGTGTTGGTCTTGAGGTTTTGGGTTTTGGGTTTGGGGTTAGAGAATCCCGCAGTCGCTTCATCTCCAACCTAAGCTTCGAAAGGACTGCAGACTGCGCTCTAACCCCTTATTGGACCACCATTTCACAGCTTTTCCTGGGCTATGTCTGTTTTCAATCGGTTAGGCGTTTAGGGTTTTTTTTAGGGTTTAGGGTTTTGGGGTTTTTCGTTTTTGCTGGTTGTGTTTTTAGAGAATTCCCAGCACTTCATCTCAAAGCTCAGATTTCACGCACCACGGCCGCAGCCTCCCTGCTCTTGAGCTTCCTTGTACCACTTTGAACCAGATTTCGTCCTGAGGCGGTTCAGGGTTTAGGGTTTAGGGTTTGGGGTTTGCGGTTAGAGAATTCCCAGTCGCTTCATCTCAACCTCAGCTTTCAGAACGGCCGCAGCCTCCCTGCTCTTGCCTACTTCCTTGGACCACATTTGCACCAGCTTTTCCTGGGCGGTTCAGCCGGTTTTTAGGGTTAGGAGTTTGAAAGTTCAGAGAATCCCCGTCGCTCCATCTCGCCTCAGCTTTCAAAACGGCGGGCATGCAGCCTCCCTGCTCTTGCCTTTACTCCTTTTGGACCGCATTGCAACAGCTGTTACTGGGCGGAGGAAGTAAGGATTAAGGTTTTGAGGTTTAGGTGTTAGAAATCCCCAGTCGCTTCATTTCGTACCTCGATCAGATATGGCACGCAGCCTGCCGGTCTCTTACATCTTCTCGACCACATTTGCACCAGCTTTTCCTTGGCTGTTCAGGGCTTAGTGTTTAGGGTTTAGGGTTTGGGGTTTACGGTTTCTTTAGGTTCAGGGTTTAGGGTTTAGAGTTTGGTGTTTGAAAGTTATGGAATCCTAGTTGCTTCATCTCGACCTCAGCTTTCAGAATAACCGCGGCCTCCCTGCTCTTGCCTACTTCCTTCAACCACATAAGCACCAGCTCATCCTGAGCAAGTCAAGTTTAGGGTTTAGCGGCTTGGAGATTTTAGGTTTAGAGTAGAGGGAGTCGGCGGGTTTTTAGAGCGTTTGGCAATTGACTTTGATGGTGGGTTGGGTGGGGGGGTTGTTGGTTGGATGCCTCCCTGCTCTTACCTCGTCCTGGTTACCATGACATGTTACAAGCTTCATCTGGGAGTCAAGGGTTAGGGTTTAGGGTTAGGGTTGGGGGTTAGGAATTAGCTTTTTGGAGGGGTGCGAGGAGAGCGGAGATTGATGGTGGAGACTTCTGATCGTAATCCGAATTGTGGAAGGAAAAAAAGGGAAACAGAGAGAAAAGGGGGAATAAAAATAATATAAAGAAAATAGAAACGAAAAGAGTACGAGAAAACAAAAAAAGGAAAAAGGAAAAAAAAAAAGGAGAAAGAAAAAAGAGAAAGAAGGAGGAAGGAAGAAAAGCGAAAAAGAAAAGAAGAAAAGGGGGTTCTTACACATTTTGTGACCAACACCTGGGATGTCTGGACTATAGCTGAAAGAAATGTCATAAGTGGGAGACAAATCCCCACACAAAGAGACAAACACAAGAGAACAACAAAACAGATACCATCTCCAATCAAAAAGGCCTTCCGCAACCCCTTTACCCCATTTGAACCTCCGCCTGCCCCACATTTATCTCTGGATAAGCTTGAAGAAGTTCATACGTGGATTGGAGCACAAAACTCCCCCCCCACCACAATTCTCCAACCTGAACCTTCCCCCTTTCTCTGTTTTTCCCCCCCCCATAAAAGTGGTAAATCGGCTCCCCCCCCCCCTCCCCTTCTACGCTCCCTCCCTCCTTCCCCCTTCTCCCTCACCCCCTTTTCCCCCATTCCCCCTTCCCCCACCTGTATATCATGCATCAGCTTGTGAAGAAGTCATCCGTGGAACCAAAAAGCGCCCCCCCCACACAACCCTCAGCCCCCCCGTCTTCCCCCTGCCCCTTCCCCCTTCTCCCTACTTATCAATCTCCCCCTCCCCCCTTTCCCCTTCCCCGCCCCACCTGTATATCTGCATCAAGTTAGAAGAGGATCATCCGTGGAGAGAAAAAGTAGGAACAAAAAAACAAAAACACAAAAAAAAAAACGAAAAAAAAACACCACAACAAACCAAAAAAACCCACAACAACAACAAACACGAAAAAAAAAAAAAAACCTCAAACAAAACCTAAAAACCCCCACAAAAACCCCACACAACAAACCCACCCCCCCACACCCCCCCCCCCCCCCCCCCCCCTACACCCCTTCTCCCCCTGACCTGTCTCCATTCCTACTCAGCCCACTTTGCCATCCCCCCGTTGCCACTTAACCACTGCCCTCACCTGTATATCTGCTATCAAGCTGAAGAAGTATCGTGGAGCCAAAACTTCTGATTTTATACACACGAATGGAGCCTCAAACGCAACTGCTTCCTGCCTAAGTCAGCAAGTCATCCTGACGGGCTTCCCTCCCGAGCTCTCTTATTACCAGTTTGACTGCCATCCAGGCTTACATCCGCCGCCTTTATGGCCAAGCCACCTCCCCATGCATCAGCCGTCTTTGTGACCAAGCCACCTTCCCTTACACCCTCCGCCTTTGTGGCCAAGCCACCTCCCTTTCTCCCCAGGGTGGTCAGCCCTGGGTCGGCGAATAAGAGTAGGCGCTTCAGAAAGCCTGCTAACACAGCATGTATGGGAGTAGTTGAGGCACTAGTACCATGGCTCTCCTTAGCGCTCTGATCCACACCAGTGCTGCCATACCACTTCCACCGGGGGTCCATAGCAGCTGCCAAGTCAACCTCCTCACCGACCTCATCCCCATCAGTGCTGCCATACCAGTCCCCCTGAGTGTCCATAGCTGTGGCAAGGTCAACCTCCTTAGCACTCTCATCCCCATCAGTGCTGCCATACCACTTTCCTTCAGAGTCCGTAGCAGCTGCCAAGTCAACCTCCTCACTGACCTCATCCCCATCAGTGCTGCCATACCACTTGCCCTGAGTGTCCATCTCTATGGCAAGGCCCACCTCACTGACCTCATCCCCATCAGTGCTGCCATGCCACTTTCCTTCAGAGTCCATAGCAGCTGCCAAGTCAGCCTCCTTAGCGCTCTCATCCTCATCAGTGCTGCCATACCACTTGCCCTGAGTGTCCATATCTATGGCAAGGCCCACCTCACTGACCTCATCCCCATCAGTGCTGCCATACCACTTTTCTTCAGAGTCCGTAGCTGTGGCAAGGTCCACCTCCTTTGCGCTCTGATCCCCACCACTGCTGCCATACGACTTCCACTGACCAGTTGCCAAGTCAACCTTCTCAACGCTCTGATCCCCATCAGTGCTGCCATACCACTCCCCATCAGAGACCATATCAGTTGCCAAGTCCACCTCCTTTGCGATATGATCCCCACCACTGCTGCTATACCACTTCCACTGACCAGTTGCCAAGTCAACCTTCTCAATGCTCTGATCCCCATCAGTGCTGCCATACCACTCCCCCTCAGAGACCATATCAGTTGCCAAGTCCACCTCCTTTGCGATATGATCCCCACCACTGCTGCTATACCACTTCCACTGACCAGTTGCCAAGTCAACCTTCTCAACGCTCTGATCCCCATCAGTGCTGCCATACCACTCCCCCTCAGAGTCCCTATCAGTTGCCAAGTCCACCTCCTTTGCGATATGATCCCCACCACTGCTGCCATACCACTTCCACTGACCAGTTGCCAAGTCAACCTTCTCAACGCTCTGATCCCCATCAGTGCTGCCATACCACTCCCCCTCAGAGTCCCTATCAGTTGCCAAGTCCACCTCCTTTGCGCTCTCATCCTCATCAGTGCTGCCATACCACTTCCCCTGAGTGTCCATATCTATGGCAAGGCCCACCTCACTGAGCTCATCCCCATCAGTACTACCATACCACCTTCCTTCTGAGTCCATAGCTGTGGCAAGGTCCACCTCCTTTACACTCTGATCCCCCTCAGTGCTGCCATACCATTTCCCCTCAGAGTCCATATCAGTTGCCAAGTCCACCTCCCGTGCGATGTGATCTCCACCAGAACTGCCGCCAACGTTCCCTGCACTGAAGATTGTACTGCCCCTGTCCTTCTCATTGATCTCAACTCTGTCAGTATTGTCATGCGCCTTCACCTCACCAGAGATTGCACTGCCCATGTCATGTGACTTCACCTCACCGGAGATTGTACTGCCCCTGTCATGTGACTTCAATTCATCGGAGATTGTACTGCCCCTGTCATGTGAATTCACCTCACCGGAGATTGTACTGCCCCTGTCATGTGACTTCAGTTCATTGGAGATTGTACTGCCCCTGTCATGTGACTTCACCTCACCGGAGATTGTACTGCCCCTGTCATGTGACTTCACCTCACCGGAGATTGTACTGCCCCTGTCCTCTTCACTGATCTCAACTCTGTCAGTATTGTCATGCACCTTCCCCTCACCAGAGCCTCTAGTGGCCTTGTCACCCTCCTGACGAAAGTCTTCTCGGATCGCCTTGACCATGCCAAGGACTACACCTCTAACCATCCTCACGTTCTTTCCAACTGCGCTGCTGATCCACTCGACCTTCTCCTCAATGCTCACTCCAACTGCCTTCACATTCTTGACAAGAGCGCTGCCGACCCTCTTGACATTCTCCTTGATGATCACTCCAACTGCCTTGACATTCTTGACGGGAGTGCTGCCGACCCTCCTGACATTGCCAAGGATCTCTCCTACAAGCATCTTCGCATTCTTGACTATACCACTGCTGACCCCCTTGACCTTCTCACTGATACCCTCTCCCAGGATGTAGCCCGTGTCCAGAACCTCCCCTCCAAGCATTTTGGCGTTCTTTCCCAAGGAGACGATGCTCCTCTCAACCTTCCCACTGACACCATCTCCAAGGACATGGCCCTTCAGGCCGACCATACCTCCGAGGATCTTTGCCTTTTTCCTGACAACATGCCTAAGCATGTCAATCTTCTCCTGGACAACGTTCGTGAGCTTCTTGAAACTCCCACTCACAACGTACCCCAGCGTTTGACTCTTTGCACTGAGCACACTTCCCAGCTTCTTCTCTCGCACGGTGTTGCCAAGCTTCTTGAAACTCTCACCGGCAAAACGTATAAGCTCTTTGAGCCTACCACTGGCCAAGCCAACTGTGGTCGCATCAGTACTGCTACCTGCCACCTGTCCACGTGTTTTGCTCTTTTCACTGAGCGCACTTCCCAGCATCCACTCAGCAGTCCGAGGCGTATACAGGCCAGCTGTGTTTAAGCCAACTCTGGTCGCACCTGTACTGCTATCCACATCCTGCACCTCATAGCCCGCTGTGTCCAAGCCAACTCTGGTCGCATCTGTACTGCTATCCGCATCCTGCACCTCATAGCCACGTACACGCATAATGTCTCCACTGAGGTCCACGTTGACATTGGTCAGGTAGTCTAAGGCTGCTGCTACAACCAGCTTCCGGGCAGCTGCTCCTTCCTCCGACTCCCAGAAATCAAGAGTTGTTAGAT
The DNA here is from genome assembly GCA_013435795.1 of Chlamydomonas sp. ICE-L. NCBI lineage: Eukaryota > Viridiplantae > Chlorophyta > Chlorophyceae > Chlamydomonadales > Chlamydomonadaceae > Chlamydomonas > Chlamydomonas sp. ICE-L. Next base: position 8,665,373 of record JACBWV010000825.1, on the reverse strand, counting down.
CAGTTGGTGCAGTTGAATCAGTTTCCTCCTCTGGAACCCAGGAATCGCTATCCTCCTCCAAATCCCAGAAGTCCAAGCTCCCTCTTGCTGGCTCAGCTTCGTCACTTGATTCAGCTACTTGAGTCAAATCAGGTACTTTAGTTGAATCTGGTACTCGAGTCAAATCTGGTACTTCAGTTGAATCTGGTACTCGAGTCAAATCTGGTACTTCAGTTGAATCTGGTACTCGAGTCATATCTGTACTAAGATTGGGGGGAATCTGGTAATTCGGTGATAAAGCAGGAGGAGCTCCCGTCCACTGCTGCTCTCCTCATCTCCAATCCCATCTCCACTACCTCCACCCTCAGCACCACCAGCGCCACTACCTGCACCGCCTCCACCATCGCCACCACCGCCAGCACTACGCCTCCCCACTCCATCCTTCTCCCCCTGCTGGACTGCAAATGAGCACTGATCCAGAAGATCCAAATGATTACCATGGTTCACCTCATCAAATGATCCCCAAAATGACCCTTGACAGGTCCCAGAGGCTTGAGCACTGGTGGCTTGCACGACCTCCCCTGGTGGCAGGGGAGGGGGGTCAGGAAAGTAGGGGTCCCCAGGGGTGTCCTCGCCTGGAGCCAGGGGCGGGCTGTAGGGCTCGTAGGGCGCAAGAGGAAGGCGAGGGAAGCGGGGGGGTTTCGGGGGCCTTGGGGGAAAGGCAGGGGGGAGGGGCGGGGGGGACGGGGAGGGCGGGGAGCTGGGAGGGGAGGGCGGAGGAGGATTAATATACCTTCTGTGCTTTCCGAACACTAGTTCTCCCATTGGTAGCAAGACAGGCTCCCACTTAGGGTCGTGGGGGTCGTAGAAGGTGGTGTTGACGGCGATAGGAACGATCCTGAGCTTGCTGGCATCCACACCTGGGATGCGGGATGTGGGATGTGTGGTGTGGGGTGTGTGGTGTGGGATGTGTGGTGTGTGGTGTGTGGTGTGGGGTGTGGGATGTGCGGTGTGGGATGTGTGGTGTGGAATGTGTGGTGCTGACAGCGATAGGTACGATCCTGAGCTTACTGGCATCCACACCTGGGATGCGGGATGTGGGGTGTGTGGTGTGGGATGTGGGATGTGTGGTGTGGAATGTGTGGTGTTGACAGCGATAGGTACGATCCTGAGCTTACTGGCATCCACACCTGGACGCGGGAATGTGGGTGTGTTGGGTGGGATGGTGGGATGTGTGGTGTGGGATGTGTGGTGTTGACAGCGATAGGTACGATCCTGAGCTTACTGGCATCCACACCTGGGATGCGGGATGTGGGGTGTGTGGTGTGGGATGTGGGATGTGTGGTGTGGAATGTGTGGTGTTGACAGCGATAGGTACGATCCTGAGCTTACTGGCATCCACACCTGGGATGCGGGATGTGGGGTGTGTGGTGTGGGATGTGGGATGTGTGGTGTGAAGGTGTGGTGTTGACAGCGATAGGTACGATCCTGAGCTTTACTGGCATCCACACCTGGGTTGCGGGATGTGGGTGTGTGGGTGTGGGAGTGGGATGTGTGGTGTGGAATGTGTGGTGTTGACAGCGATAGGTACGATTTCCTGAGCTTACAGGCATCCACACCTGGGATGGCGGGATGTGGGGTTGTGTGGTGTGGGATGTGGGCTGTGTGGTGTGGACTGTGTGGTGTTGACAGCGATAGGTTACGATCCTGAGCTTACTGGCATCCACACCTGGGATGCCGGATGTGGGGTGTGTGGTGTGGGATGTGGGATGTGTGGTGTGGAATGTGTGGTGTTGACAGCGATAGGTACGATCCTGAGCTTACTGGCATCCACACCTGGGTTGCGGGATGTGGGGTGTGTGGTGTGGGATGTGGGATGTGTGGTGTGGAATGTGTGGTGTTGACAGCGATAGGTACGATCCTGAGCTTACAGGCATCCACACCTGGGATGCGGGATGTGGGGTGTGTGGTGTGGGATGTGGGATGTGTGGTGTGGAATGTGTGGTGTTGACAGCGATAGGTACGATCCTGAGCTTACTGGCATCCACACCTGGGATGCGGGATGTGGGGTGTGGGATGTGTGGTGTGGGGTGTGGGGTGTGGGATTTCGTGGGTGTGGTGGGATGTGTGGTGTGGAATGTGTGGTGTGGGGTGTGTGGTGTGGTTTGCGGTGTGTGGTGGGTTAGGTGGTGGGGTGGGATGTGTTGGTGTGGATGTGTGGTGTGGGATGTGTGGGTGTGGGATGTGTGGTGTGGATGTGTGGCCGTGGATGTGTGGTGTGGGATGTGTGGTGTGGGAGTGTGGTGTGGATGTGTGGGGTGTGCGGGGTGGGGTGTGGGATTTGGGTGTGTGGTGGGATGTGTGGTGTGTGTGTGGATGTGGGAGTGGGGAGTGGGTGTGGGTGTGGGGGTGGGGTGTGGGGTTTGTATTGGGGGGTGTGGGGTGTGGGATTGGGGCGTGGTGTGTGGGGTGCGGATGTGTTGTGTGTGGTGTGGGATGTGGCTGTCAGGTGTGTGGTGTGTGGTGTTGGATGTGGGGTGTGTGGTGTGGAATGTGTGGTGTGGTGTGTGGTGTGGATGTGTGGTGTGGGAAGTGTGGTGTGGAATGTGTGGGATGTGGGATGAGGGGTGTGTGGTGTGGAGTGTGTGTGGTGTGGTGTGGTGTGGGATGTGTGGTGTGGGATGTTGGGTGTGTGGTGACGATTTAATTATAATCCTATACTTCAATTATCTCTGTAGCACGAACTCATGGCCCCCGTCGGTAAAACGATTGTTTGGGGGTTCAGTTCACCAATGCTTATACTTTCTAGCCCTTCCTGCCACGGTCGGGCAAGGCCCTTAAGTCTATTTTTCCTACCCCTGGACTGTAACAAACATACATACATACATACATACATACATACATACATACATACGTACATACATACATACATACATACATACATACATACATACATACTTATACATATAAACATACATACACACCTGAGCTGTTCAGAACGTCGTAGGAGAAGCTTGAGGGAACCCAGATCTCATCCATGCGCTGACATATTCGAACAAACTCTGGGTGGTACCTGGCGGGAGGAGGAAGGTCAGGTTGGGTTAGATTGAGGGGTGAGGGTGGGTGGGTGGGTGGTAGTGGTGGTGGTGGTGGTGGTGGTGGTAGTGGGTGTGGGTGTGTGTGGGGGGGGGGGGGGGGGGAGGGAGGAGGAGGAGGGGAGTTCAGTTTGGGTCAGGTTGAGGGGTGATGTGAGGTGTGTATGTGTGTGTTTGTGTGTGTGTTTGTGTGTGTGTGTGTGTGTGTGTGTGTGTGTGTGTTGATGTTGGTGGGGCGGGAGGAGGACGAGGGGAGGTTGGGTTATGTTGAGGGGGGGAGGGGGGGGGGAAGTCTGCCTACAGCAAAAGGAGCACCTCAAATCATATGTAATAATACACACATGAGCATTCCCACGCAAGCTTTCACACACGCACACACACACACACATGCACACACAAACACCACACCTACACACACACACACCTATCAGTTTCAGCCATGGCCCTGCCCACAGCCACAGCCGCTTGTAGGCAATGGGGGGCATAGGGGGCACATGCAAACACAACAATACACCTACCCCACCCACGCCCCACCCACCCCCACCCGACGCCCCCCCCCCCCCACCACACACCAACACACCCCAACCCCCAACCCCCACCACAACCCACAACAACACAAACACACTCAACCTATCGCTTCAGCCATGGGCCCATGCCCACAAGCCACTGAAGACGTGTAGCCAGTGGGGGGGGGGCAAGGGGCACATGACACAAACCTAAACCTATACCTGACCCCCCACACACCCCACACACACACTATACGGTTTCAGCCATGGCTCTGCCCACAGCCCTGCAGGGCCTTGTAGCCAGTGGGGGGGCAAGGGGCACATGCACACACACCTACACCTATAGCTGCCCCCCCCACCCACACACACACACACCTATCGGTTTCAGCCATGGCTCTGCCCACAGCCACTGCAGCCTTGTAGCCAGTGGGGGGGCAAAGGGCACATGCACACACACCTACACACACACACAACTTTCCGTTTCAGCCATGGCCTTACCCACAGCCACATATACACACATACAAGCGTTCACAAGCAAGCACACACACACACATACACATACACAAACACACACACACACACCTATCAGTTTCAGCCATGGCCCTACCCACAGCCACAAATACACACACACACACACAAGTGTTCACAAGCAAGCACAAACACCTACACCTACACAGACACTAACACACAAACACACACACCTATCGGTTTCAGCCATGGTCCTGCCCACAGCCACAGCCGCCTTGTAGAAAGTGGGGGCAAGGGCCCATGCCACAGACCAACCACATACACTATACCCCCCCCCCACCACCCACACCATCCACCACCACACACACACACCTGATCGGTTTCAGCAGGCCCTGCCCACCAAGCCACAGCCGCCTTGTAGCCGGGGGGGGGAAGGGGCCACATGCACACACACCTACAACCTATACCCCCCCCCCCCCTCCCACACACCCAACACCACCAAACACACACACACAAAAACACCTTGAATCAGTTTCAGGCATGGCCCATGCCCACAGCCACGCCGCCTGTAGCCGTGGGGGGGCAGGGCACATGCACACACACACACCTTACACCATACCCCCCCCCCCCCCCCCCCCCACCCCACACACACACACAACACACACAAACACACACAAACACACACACCTATCAGTTCAGACATGGCCCTGCCCACAGCCACAGGCGCCTTGTAGCCGGGGGGGGCAAGGGGCAATTGTGCGCCACTTGGTCTTGGGCCGAGACCAGAATGGTGGCAGACTATGGCAGATTACGATAGCCGACTAATGTATGTCAACCACGCAAGCATTCACGATGAACACACATACCTTAAATTACAACACAAAAAATGAGCATTCGCACGCAACGCGTCCACACCACACCAAACACACACACAACACACACATACTACACCACCAATTATCAGTTTCAGTAGGTCACTGCCACAGCCAATGGCCAAAACACACAAGACCCACACACCGATAGTTTCAGTGAACTATGGCCTCTGCCCACAGCCAACAGCGCCTTTGACATTGTAGCCAGTGGGGGAAATGGGCTTTCGCAATAGGCAAGATTTCTACACACACACCCACCACAACACAAAACCTATCCAGTTTCAGCCATGGCCCCTAACCCCCAGCCACAAAATACCACACAACACAACGGGCGTGTTCACAAGCAAGAAAACACACCTACACCTACACACACACACACTAACAACAAAACACAACACACACCTGTCGGTTTCAGCCATGGCCATGCCACAGCCACTGCGCCTTGTGAGCCAGTGGTGGGGGGCAAGGGGCACAGTTGCGCCACTTTGGTCTTAGGCCGTCGAACAGAACGGTGGCCCAGGACTATGACAATAACAATAGCCGACTTGTGAATTGTCAACTCTCTCTTCGATTTGCCTCTAGCTTTCATCAAAGTGACTGGGCATTGAGTGTCCACCCCCTGTAAGTTACAGTGCCCGTGAGAGGTGCCCACCAGATGTCGTTTCAGCCACCGGCATACGACTGAAATGGCGGGATGGTGGAGGGTGGGAGGATATGGAGGCAGAGGGATGAAGGGAGGTTGTGCGTGGAGGGAGGGAGGAGGGAGGGAGGGACGGGGGGGGGGAGGGGGAGGAGGGAGGGAGGGAGGGAGGGAGGGAGGGAGGGAGGGAAAAGAGGGGGTTTGGGAGGGAGGGAGGGAGGGAGACGGAGGGGGGTGGGAGGGAGGGAGGGAGGGAGGGAGGGAGGGAGGGTGGGAGGGAGGGGAGGGAGGGAGGGAGGAGGGAGGGAGGGAGGGAGGGGGGGAGGCAGGGAGGGAGGAAGGGAGGAGGAGGGAGGGAGGAAGGGAAGGAAGGAGGGAAGTGGGAGGGAAGAGAGGGAGGGAGGCGGAGGCGAGGGAGGGGGGGAAGGAAGGGAAGGAAGGAGGAAGGGGGGAAGAAGAGGGAGGGAGGAGCGGGGGAGGAGAAGGGGAGGGAGAAGGAGGAGGGAGGGAGGGAGGGAGGGGAGGGGGGAGGGAGGGAGGGAGGGGAGGGAGGGACGAGGGAGGATAGATCATTAAAGTCGACCATGGGCATTAGGTGTCGACCCGAGTTACCATCGGCCCTGAGAAGGTGCCCACCCAAACGTCCTTTTCAGCCAAATTCATCGGACATGGAATGGGAGTGGTGGGAGGGTGGGAGGATCTTGTGAGGCAGAGGAATTGCAGTGAGGTATGGTGTGAGAGGGGGAGGGAGGGAGGGAGGGAGGGAAGGCAAGATCATGAACGTCGATCTTATACATTTGAGGTGCCCAAGTGGTTAATGGCTGAGGGGCTGCCCTGTGCAACGCACACTACAAAGGTAACATCTGGGGGGTCAAAAGCCCTCTAGCACCAGGGCCACCCAACGTACAACGCACACTGTACACTGTACACTGTACATCTGGGGGGTCTAAAGCCCTCTAGCACCAGGGCCACCCAAAGTTAAAAGTACATGGACATCTGGGGGGTCTAAAGCCCTCAAGTGCCAGGGCACCCAACGGACACCATAAGCAGGGTGAACGCACATCTGGGGGGTCCAAAGCCCTCAAGCACCAGGGCCCGTCCAACACAACAACGCCATACACCGTAAATGTGATTTGATTCAATTTGGGGGGTCCAAAATCCCTCAGCGGCCGGGGTCGCCAAACGTACACCTAAACGTTACACATATACACTGCAAATTTGGAGGCTAAGACACCATTTATTTGGCTCAGAAGGGCGCATTCTTGGCGTGGGAAGGGCCGCGCCATAGGGGCGGGCGGTGTGTGTGGGGGGGGGAGGGAGGGTACTGAAGACCCTTAATCGCACAGTGGTTACAGATGACCTCATAAATCCCCACAGGGTCCATAGGACCCCCTAAATTCACAGTGGTACAGAAGACCCGCTAAATCCACAGTGGTACAGAGGACCCCCCTAGATCCTACAGTGGTACAGAGGACCCCCTAAATCCACAGTGGAACGGCTTTCGGTGGATGGAGTTGATCAGCCACTGCACCCCACACACAACTGCCCAGCACCGCACCAACACCCTAACCAACGCCAACACCCCCTACAAATCAACACCCTACCACCCACCCACCACACACCCTACCACACAACCCACCCTACCACACAAGCCAACCCACCGCAATCAGGGCCATCCACGACCACTTCAGCATCCCCAGCTCCAAGTTTGCCTCCTCCTTTCCGAAGCTAGTCTATCAAAGAAGGGCGCAAACACCACAGGGGCCAATCGGTCTGGTTTTGCAGCCCGACACCCACCCTACCACCAACCCCACCCATCCTCCCACCCAGCCACCCACCCGCCTAATCCACACACCTCGGCATCCCCAGCACCAAGTTCGCCGCCTCCTTTCTGAAGCTAGTCTTGTCGAAGAAGGGCGCAAACCCCCACAGGGCCAATCTGTCTGGTTTTGCAGCCACCCTACCACACACCCACACAACCTACACACACCTTACTAGTTTACTACACACCCACCCTACACACCCAGCCAACCACGCGCCAATCCACGCACCTCAGCATCCCCAGCACCCAAGTTTGCGCCTCCTTTCCAAAGATAGTCTTGTCGAAGAAGGGCGCAACCACAACAGGGGCCAATCGTTGGTCTGCAGCCACCCTACCTCCCTACCACCCACCCACCCACCCTACCACACACACACCCGCCAATCCACACACCTCAGCATCCCAGCACCAAATTCGCTGCCTCCTTTCCAAAGCTGTCTTGTCGAAGAAGGGCGCAAACACCACAGGGGCCAATCTGTCTGGTTCGCAGCCACCCACAACACCCCTACCCACACACCCACCCCCAAATCCACGCACCTCAGCATCCCCAGCACCAAGTTTGCCGCCTCCTTTCCGAAGCTAGTCTGTCGAAGAAGGGCGCAAACCACCACAGGGGACCAATTGTTGACGTTGCAGCTACCTCATGGTCCGGCCAACTCATCCTTACAAGGTAGACCACCGCACATCCTTCGACAATCACGTCATACACGGCAGTAGGCTGCTCCGGGGGCCGCCGGGGGGGGGATTGGGGGGTTGGGGGGGCTGGGGGGCACAGCAGGCAAGTCAACCGACTGGCTGGTGATTGGGTTGCAGAAGATTTATATTGAGCCTCCCTGGGTTGGTGGTGAGGTGGTGCGCGGTGTATAGCGGTGTGTGGTTGTGTGTGTTGTGGTGGTGGGGTGTGCGTGTGGTGGTTGATGATGGTGGGTAGGGTGGTGTGATTAAGGTGGTGTGTGGCGCGTGGGAAGTGAGTGTGGGGTAGTGGAGGAAGCGTGGAGATGGTGGATGGGGGGGCGTGGGCGCATGGGGTCGGCGAGGGTGGGTGGGTTGTGAGAGAGAAGATAATGAGTGTGGGAAGATGGTGGGTGGGGTGGGGGTGAAATGTGTTTGTGTGTGTTGTGGGTGTGTGGGGTGTGTGGTGTGTGTTGTGTGTGAGCTGTGTGGCGTTGTGAGGATAGCCCACATGAGAGCGGGATGGTGGGTGGGGTAGGTGGGTGGGAGGGTCGGGGGTGAAGGGTTTTGGTGATGTGGTCTGCTTCGCCATATGCGCCTGGCTGCACTATAAAAACCCGAATCTGGGTGAGTAGATTGCATGGCGCATGTGCATTTAGTGGGTGCGTGTTTGTGGGAGGGTGAGTGGGTGGGTGTGTGCATGTGCATGTGCATGTGTGTGTGTGTGTGTGACTGCTTCACCATACGCGCCTGGCTGCACTGTGAAAACCCGAATCTGGGTGGGTAGGTTGCATGTGTATGTAAGTCTTTGTGGGTGTATGTACGTGTAAGAGTTGCATGTGGGATGGGGTGGTGGTGTGGGGGGGGGGGGGGGGGTACATGTGAAGGTCTGTCGTTACTGCTCCATGCCATGAAGCCTGTTGCACTTTGAAAAACCGGTTCGGGGGGTAGATTGCATGGATGCGTCTGTATTAGGGTGTGGTGTTGTTGGAGGGTGGGTGGTGGGGGGTCGGGTAGGGCAGGTGGGTGCATGTGCCGTGTGGCATGTGGCGTTTGTTGGGAAGGTGGGTGGTGGGTGGAGGGGTGGGGTGAGTGCCAAGGCTGCAATCTGTAAGGATGAGGTGTGTTAGGTGCCTGTGGGAGGGTGGGGTGGGCAGGGTGGTGCGTGGATGTAACAGTCCAGGAGTAGCCGAATAGATTTAATGGTCTTGCCCAACCTCGATATCAGGAGGGGCTAAAACGAAAAGTTCGATGCAGCGTCGCCTGCGACGCTAAAAATTGGCGGAGAGAGTGATAGCGACGGGGAGCGACAGGTTGGCAAACGGAAGCGAAGTAAGAGTACGAGGCCGTTGGCTGACGTTGTCGGGCTTCATCACGGTCAGATGGATGGATGGATGGATGGTTGGATGAATGGTCGGGCGGACAAATGGGTAACACTGGGGGATCCCGCCCCCCAGAAGGGGGGGATGGGTCCGCAAAAAAAGAAAAAACCCGAGTTCTGCTTACAAATATGTGTTTAACGGGTGAGTGTGTTTGTACATGTGAGGGTGCATGTGTGTGTACATATGTGTGTGTGATTGGGCATGCATGCGTGCTTCTGTGTGTACATGTGTGTGTGTGATTGGGCATGTGTGTGTGCATGTGTGTGTACATGTGTGTGTGTGTGTGTGTGTGTGTGTGTGTGTGATTGGTCATGTGTGTGTGCATGTGTGTGTACATGTGTGTGTGATTGGGCATGTGTGTATGCATGTGTGTGTAAATGTGTGTGTGATTGGGCATGTGTGTATGCATGTGTGTGTACATGTGTGTGTGTGATTGGGCATGTATGTATGCATGTGTGTGTGATTGGGCATGTATGTACGCATGCGTCTGTGTGATTGATCATGTGTGTGTACATGTGTGTGTGTGATTGGGCATGTGTGTATGCATGTGTGTGTGTGATTGGGCATGTATGTATGCATGCATGTGTGTGTGATTGAGCATGTGTGTGTATATATGTGTGTGTGATTGGGCATGTGTCCATGCATGTGTGTGTACATGTGTGTGTGATTGGGCATGTGTCCATGCATGTGTGTGTACATGTGTGTGTGATTGGGCATGTATGTATGCATGTGTGTGTGTGATTGGGCATGTATGTATGCATGTGTGTGTGTGATTGGGCATGTGTGTATGCATGTGTGTGTACATGTGTGTGGTTGATTGGGCATGGGTGTATGCATGTGTGTGTACATGTGTGTGTGTGTGTGTGTGATTGGGCATGTGTGTGTGCAGTGTGT
>JACBWV010000825.1:8627792-8647091 GCA_013435795.1 Chlamydomonas sp. ICE-L | reverse complement strand
GGGGACAAGAGGAGGGGGGTGGGAGGGGGGGGGGGGGGGGGATGGGGGGTAGGTGGGGTGGGGGTAGGGGTTGGTAGGGGTGGGGGTGGGGTAGGGTGATGTGTCTTGACGGAATGCGGTTTTTTTGCTGGGCTTTGTATAGGGGGGGGGCCCGATTGTATTCCTAGTGGTTACTGTGTGACGGGATGGACGGTTAAAACTGCCGGGGGGGAAGGGGGGGTGGGGGTGGGGGGGGGGGGATAGGCGGAAAGGTGGTTTCATTGAATATGTTAGTTTACATATATTATTGAATATGGATAGCATGAAATGGAATATTTTACTAAATACTGAAAATTGTATATAATAAAATGGGAATTAAACCTAATTGAATGAATGGTTATAATAAAATGGGATTATACTAAATATAATGAATGTATATATTAAAGGGGATTACTTAAACATATTAATTGAATGTTATAATAAAAATGGATATATAAAAAAATAAATGCCAAAATAATGAATTGGCCGGAAGTAGGCCCCAGGGCCTCAATTTTTTCAGTCACGGCCGATCGATGTTTCTGGACAAGGGGGCTGTAATGGGCGGCAATTATTTATGGCGATATTTAAAAAGTTTACTTTCAGGTATTCTGCGGCACCCTGGAATTTAGGGGGGGGGGGCGCGGGGTTGTCATCAAGCCCATCATTTTGTTTTTTGGGCCCATGTTTTTGCTAAACGTTTTTACTCAGAACCTCCAGCTGGACATTCTGGAGACAACATTGAGTTAGGCTGGGGGACGGGTTAAGGGTCTTATTGGGGGACCAATTCAAAACCTCGTGCAAATAAAGTTTATTTACCCCCCCCCCCCCCACACCCCCCCCCCAACCCCCCAAGGACCAAGGGCCACATTACTATGGGAAGAGAGTATACATGAGCGGGTAAATGGGCTGTGTGAATCCCACCAAATGGCAAGGTTCATTGGGGAACCCACTTAAAGACCCAGGATTGTGTTGTGGTGTGCTGGGTGGGGGGGGGTGTGGTGGTGGTTGGGCTGGGGGGGGGGGGTGGGGGGTAAGGGGTGGTGTGTGTTACCCCCAAACACCCCCCCACCACCCCCCCACCACGCCCTGGCCTCGACCCCCCCCCAGCCCCCCCCCCCCCCCCCACCACACCCCACCCCCCACCAAACCCCGACCACCACCCTTGCGGACAAAAACTGGTGGAACGGCCGCCATTTCTACTTACTTTCTACCGCGTTTTGGCTTTCTCTTCGTTTCGGGATGCTGATGGCTGATGGGCGGGGGAAGGGGGAAAGTGTAGTTGAAACCAATGCTGAGGAAAAGTCCTGCTTGTTTTACATTGGACCGGTTTGGTAGGAATGAACAAACTCCAGTTTCTGGCCCGGTACCCCTGGCAAGGTGGAAAGGGGGGATACGGGTACTTTGGGGCAAAAAACCAAAAAGGGGGTTGCCAGAAAACTGAGTTTGGGGGGGACTAGAAACACAATCCCTAGTGTGGGAATTCCGAGGATTTTTGCCATTATGGTGAGCAATTTACTGTAAAAACCCCCCAGAATTCCATATCTCTACGTTAGTTTTCAAAAAAAATTGGTATTTCCTATTTCGGTGGGGGGGGGGGGGGGGGGGGGGGGGCCCTCTCAGGTTTTTTTAGGCGTGGGGGGAGTTGATTTTTTGCTGTTTTTCTATCCCGTGAATGGATTTAAATAAAAACATAAACTGAGGATATGAATGGGACGTAATAAAAAATTTAAAAAAAATGGTATTTATTAAATGAAATAAATCATAAGGTAAGGGGGGGGACACCTTACATCGTGGGCAGGAGCGCTTTCTTTTTTCCCTTGGTGAGGTTGGGCATATGCCTCCCCCCACTACCCAGGATCTCATGGTTTCCTTGAAAGTCATGGTTTTGGGACCCACAAAGGGCTTGGTGAAGAATGTAGAGCCCAACTTGGTCAGCTTGTTGAATTTCCTGAGGGGACAGGGGAATAAAAACAATAATTGGATTTCTGAGTGCCCAGTTTGGTTTTTTTGTTTGACCACAGGGCTTGGTCAGAATGTAGAGCTTCACATTGTCAGGCTATGGTGGGGAAATTTCCTTGGGGAGAACCAAACGGGGAGTGGGGCAGGGTGGGGTGAGTGATTTGGGGGCGGGTTTTTATTTTTTTTTACAGTGGGGACCAAAGGGCTCGGGTTTCAGATTTGTAGAAAGGCTCCCAACCTTGGTGCAGCTTATGGTGAAATTTTCCTGGGAAAGAAAAACCCAAGGGGGGATGGGGTGGGGGTTAGGTCGGTGAGGTGAGTGGAAATTTTGGGAGGGGTTTTCTACAGGTTGAACCGCCACAACAAGGGCTGGGCCCGAAATGTATGTATCCCCAACATGTAAGCCATGGTGAATTCCTGGGAAACGGGGAAAAAACAAGGGCGGTGGGGGCAGGGGCGGGGGGTGAGTGAATGTTTGGGGGAGGGGTTTCTTTTATTTTACAAGTGACCCAAAGGGCTTGGCCCGAAATGTAGAGCTCCACATTGTCAAGCCCATGGTGAATTTCCTGGGGAAGAAAAACACCGGGGAGTGGGAGGGTGGGGCAGGGTGGGGGTGAGTGGATTTTTGGGGAGGTTTTATACAGTTTTGACCCAAAGGCTTGGCCCGAAGGTAGAGCTCCCAAATTGTCACGCTAGGTGATTCTTTGAGGGAGAGGAAACCCAAGGGGGGACGTGGGGGTTAAGGTGGGTAGTAAGTCGTGAAATTTTTGGGAGGGTTTTATAAAGTTGGACCAAAAGGGGCTTGGGGGGCCGAAGTCGAATGTAGGAAAGCTCCCAACATTGTTCAAGATATGGTGAATTTCTGGGGCGGAACCAGGGGGAGGGTGGGGCAGTGGGTGGGTGGAGTGAATTTTGGAGGGGGCTTTTTTTTATACCAGTGACCCAAAAGGGCTGGGCCCCAGATGTAAAGGCTCCACATTGCCAGGCTATGGTGAATTTCTGGGGTAGGAAAAAAGGGGCGGTGGGGTTTGGTAGGTTTGGGAATTTCCTGGGGAAGAGTAAGGGGGAATGGTGGTAAGTGGCGCACGCTGTTTTATCCAGGGATTAGGTTTTATCAGGGATTGTTTTTTTTATCAGGGGATTATGTTTTTCCGGGGGGAAGACATTTCGATCGGCAATACGAGGACCCCGTTCGAAAATATTAAAGCCGAAATGCCCAGAATAAGAAACCTAAAAAATAAAAAAACCATTTTTTTGGAACTGAGGGAAAAAAAATGTCCCAAATGGGACAAAATCGGAATAAGAATCCTGTTTGGAGAGAAAAAAATGAGGGAGGAATTAACAAAAAATAAACAGGAAAAATATTCCTCTTTTGGTTTCGAAAAAAATTAATCCCTGGTTTTAAGCATTGGAGGAGGACGGCGGTTTGGGGACCCTTACTTTATCCCACGGTTTGTCCAGCTCTTGTGGGGTGGGGAATTCCGGGGAGGAAGAATAATAATTTGGATTTTTTGTATAAGGTAAGTTCCATTTTTGGGGAGGAATGAGGGGGAGGTTGGGTTGGTTAGGTGGCGGGTGGTAGGTGGGTTGGGGTTGTGAGGAAGTGAATTTTCTGGGAGGGGTAAGACGGGTGTTTTTACACAGGTGCTTGCCGAGGGCTTGGTCCTTCCAGAAGGGCAAACACAGGGGGCTCCATGTGTCAAGCTTGTTTATGGTGAAAAATCCAGGGGGGAAATTTATAATTTGGATTTTCATGGAGGGGAGTATTCATTTTTTGGGGGCAGGAGAGGGGCGACACAGGATAAGGGAGGTAAGTACGGGGGGGCGGGGTAGGTGGGGTGAGTGAATTTTGGGGAGGGGTAAGACGGGGTTTTGGTTTTTCACAGTTGACCCAAGGGGCTTGGTTCAGGAATGTAGAGGCTCCCACGGTTTCATTTCAGGCTATGGTTGGAATTCTTGGGGGGGGGTGGAAATAATTTGGATTTTTATGGGGTAATTCATTGGGGGGGGAGAAAGAGAATAAAGGCGGGAGGGGGGTGGGTGGGTTAGTTAGGTAGGTGGGGTTAGGTGGTGGGTGAAGTGAATTTCTGGGGGGGAAGATAAGTGTTTGTAACATCAGTTTGTCCCCCAAGGGCCTGGTCAAGGGAATTGCAAGAAAGCTCCAAACATTGTCAGGCTTATGGGGAAATTGCGGGGGAAGATTTAATATTAATTGTGATATTTTTTAAGTTTATATTAATTTAATCATTTGGGATTATCATTGGACAAATGTCTATTATTAATCCATATCTTTGGGAAGATCATTTCGATGGGAATCTATTATATTTATATCATTTTGAATATCATTTGGATTGTGGATGGGGAATTCCCATTTTTTGAGGAGGAAGGAGGGGGACGGGGGAGGGCGAGAGGGGGACGGAGGAGGATAGGGGGGGGGGGGAAAAAAGAAAAGGGGGGGGGATTGGGGGAGGGGGAAGCTTGCGAGGGGGGAGGCGGTACGCGCAAGAGGAGGCTGGTTGCTCGTCGGGTGGGGGGGAATGCGGGCGGGGGGGGGTTGGGGGGGGGGGCCGGTGCTGGTGGGCGTGGGGGGGAATGGGGGTGTCGGTGGGGGTGATTTATGGGGGAAAAAGAGGGGGGGGGAGTGGGGGGGGGGGGGGGGGGGGCAGGAAAAGCATTGCAAAGGCGCACCTCACATTTTGTGTTCCTTTTTCGCAAATTACAAAAAATTGTTACTTGCTGCACCCATTGCTGTCCCGGCCCCCATTTTTAAACACCATTTTCGGTTTCGCACCCCACATGTATGTGGGCACCCATGCCCCCTATAACACCCATTGAATTGTTCGCCCCACCTGGACCCCCAGTGCCCCCATTACCCCCCCCCTGACTGTCGCCCCCCAATTACGTGCACCCATTGCCCACATGCACCCCATACTGTCAGGCCCCCCCATTACCCCCCCATTTTTAACGTAATATTATCTGGGACAGTTACAAATATTATACAAGTATTATTTACACATATACAGATATATAAAAAAAACTAACAGTACAACAGGAACAAGGTAAGCATGGCTTTTGTTGTTAAAAGGGCAAATCCCATTCCTTTTCGCCATCCTACAATTGAAGCAAAAGGAAATGAATACGAAACATGCCTCCCAACCCACATCCAAACAAAAAAAACCACACAGACAGGTTCTCAAGGGGGGCCTCGACCCCCACAAGTTTATACCAGGCAGGCTACCCACACCCCCAATTCCCCACAACTCCCATACAACACCAAATAAAAACACTCACTCGGAACAGCAACTAACACTCAAAGGGGCAACAAACAAATAAAACAAAAAATCACCCATACAACAACAAATACCAACACCACACTACGAATCACTGCAAGACACAAACAAAACACCACACCTCCCCTACAACACCACCATTACCATACACACACTTAACGCACTCAACACTCAAAAGAGCACACAACCCCACCAACCCCACAACCACTCCCCTACACACACATAACACACCCCTCACGCCAACCCCACAACCAACGCCACCTTTCACTCAAGCACCACCACAAACACCCAACGTCCCCTACAAAAAAAATACACACCACTCAACGCACCACCACACAACTCCACTCAAAGCCCTCACTCAAAGCCACAACACAACCACTCAACAGTTTCTCGGGGTAGTAAGCATTTGTGCGCACAGGCAGCCACAAACCCCATCGTTTTTCGCATATACACGCCAAACACACAAAAACTGGATCATATATGGAATGTAAAAAAAACGATGATATTTTACAAACCTAATTAACCTCAATGTCAAGGGGGGGGGGGGAGATACACTTGCACCAGTAAGGTAAGAAAATGCCGGCCAGGCACGTTCCCCCATGTTGTTCCCCATTTCTCTCATTTAAAAAGCAAGGAAGAAAAGAAATGGAAAACACGAAAGGCATGGGGGCTCTACCCATCCCCACTAAAAAAACCACAAACAAGCCACAGTCCTTCAAGCCTTGACCCAAGGACTACATTGGGGAGGGGGGCTACAACCCCCCACTTTCCCCTCCACTCCCATTCACCCAAACACACCACCAACAACACAACGCAAACCCCCCACACTCAACACTCATATAAAGCATGCAGCAGCAGGTTCCATTCCTTTTCCATCTATCATAGAAAGCAAGAAATGATACGAAAAAACATTGCTCCACAAACATCCATTAAAAAACCACAAACAGAACCAGGTTAGGAGTATGCAAAGTCTGCTTGGACCCCAGGGTCTTACAGGCAGGAGGCGAACCACCCCCACCCAAATCCCCAACTCCCACTTTTTACCCAACCACCACCCACGGGCCACTCACTCAAAAAAAAGCACTTCACAACCACAGGGGATTAACTCACAGTGAGGGTAAAGCATGGCAAGCAAGCACGGTTTCCCAATTCCTTTTCGACCCATTTCCCATTGAAAACAAGAGATGGGGAATTACAAAATAAGGCCTCGGGCCCAGAAAATTCTGCCGAATCATTGTCATGTTTCACTTGATCGTTGGCAGGCATCAAAAGGGGGTCTTTTCCCCTCTTCCACCGGGCAATTCCAGGTTTGCTTTGAAGGGTATGGAGGCACAGTTCTTTTAAATTTAGTTTAAGTTCAGTTTCAAGTTGAATTGGGGGAGGGTGGGGGGGGTGGCGGGGTGGGGTGGGGTAGGGGTCGGGGAGGGGGGCAGGGGAGGTGGGGGGGGCGGGGAGGGGAGGGGAGGGGGGAGGGGGGAGGGGAGTGGTTAGTGGGTGGTTTGGGGTTTGGTGGGGGGTCTCTGCACCAGGAAAGATCTGACGAGCCATACTTTTCCCATGAATCACTTGGTCATTGGCGGCCATCCAATCCTTTCCCCTTCTCATGCAATTAGTGGTCGCTGCAGGGTAGGGTGGGCCCCGCTTTCTTTTAGGTTCAAGTCATTCAACGTCAGTTGATTTTGGGGCTATTTTATTCTTTTTTTGTGGAAATTGTCAAGCCATTTGAACGTGGTTAAATTGCGCGTTGGCGGGGTTATATCGAATCCTTTCCCAATCGCATTGCATTCCGCGTCTATGCAAAGGTATGGTGGCACAGGCTTCCTTCCAGTTTCATTTTAGTTCAGCTGATTTTGGGGGGGGGAGGGGGGAGGGGTGAGGGGGTGAGGTGGGGGGGGGGAGGGGGGGGGTCTACGGGCCCAGAAGGGGAAAGATTCTTGCCGAGGGCCCTACATTATGGTAACTGGTCATGGCGGTATGAAAGTCCATTCCCCTGCACGGCAATTAGTGTCGTGGCAGGTTATGGGTGGCACAGCACGTTTTCGTTTTTTTTTAGTTCAGTTTTCTTATTTCCTTTTGTATTTCTTTTATTTTTGCGCATATTGCAAAAGCCATACTTCATGCTACTTGGTAATTGGGCCGGTATCGGAAGTAATTTCCCCTCCAGCTTAAGTGCGCTGAAGGTCTGGTTGGCACAGCACTTTTCGGTTGGTTTCATTTCAGTTTTCTTCCTTTTTTTAAATTGAAATTGGCCAAGCCATATACGTGTTCAATATTCATTTGAATAATCAAGTGATGTCCGAGGGGGAGGTGGTAGGTAGTCCAAGATGAAGGAAAAAGTTTAACAGTGCAGTCTGCGGAACCAAAATTAAAACAAACTAGTAGCCATTCTTCGGTATCTACGGACAACGGGTACATGGCATAAGGGGGGGGGGGGGGGACAGTGGGGAGTTCCTCATCTCACGTGTGCCCAGCGGAACTAATTTTCAAATTCTCATCAGTGTCGCTGCCAGGGTTGGGTGTTGTACAAGGCATGTTATGGTTAGTGTAAGTTCACCTTGGATTGTTGCGCGTTCTCCTGCGTGGGATATGGGGGTAGAGAGGCATGGGGCGGTTCGGTGTTGTGGTCTATGCGTGTGGGGTGCGGTGCTTTTCCTCCGCCGGGGAGCGTGTTTCCACCGTGTGGGGGTGGTGGCGGGGGGGTGTGCTCCGCGGAGCGGCGCTATCGGGGGCCGTTGGTTTAATGTTAGATTTTGTTTATTCATGGATCCTTGTTGTTCGGCGATTTTGTAGTGAATGTCTCTAAGTAAGTTAGTTTATCCAGCCCCCCTAGCCCGGCAAGTACTGAGTTTAGGATTTTTGACATTATATAATGCAGGACAGACTGAGAGTAAAAGAATGGGGGCGGGTTTCTTGGGCAGTGTTTTTTATTTCAGAATTTTTGTAGTCCAGGTTGGAGTAGCTTACTGGGCTAATCAACCTGATTTCAGGATAGTTGAGTTTAGCCCATGCATGGGCAAAAAGCGCAAAGCGCGGAGGCCGGGGGGGGGGTTGGGGCGTGGCGAAGCGTCGTTCTCCACCGATATCGGGGGGCGGTGGGGGGGCGGGGTACGGGGGGGTGAAGCTTCGCGGAAAAAATGGCGACGCGTCGTCGAAAAAAGGAAACATGGTCTCTGGCCGCTAAGATTACTGGGCCAATGTTTCATTGTTCATTGGCCAGCATCAAAGTACCTCCCCATTCACAAACCAAAATGTCGCTGCGGGGATATGGCAACGCACATTTAGACTTTCTCCCCCCCCCCCTTCTCTCTCTCTCTCTCTCTCTCTCTCATCTTTCTGGTTTGTTTAACCGGTTTGTGTCTGTTTGTGTGTTTTTTACACAAATTTAATTGCAGTCAGCCACACAGTAATCAAACCAAAACAAAAAAAAATAGCATAGGGAATATCTCTCTCTCTCTCTCTCTCTCTATCCTCTTTTTTTTTTTTGTTTCTCTTTCTCTCTCATCTCTCTATGCAATGTAAAATATGCAGTGCGCTATGAATCAACTCAAATGTTTCACACAGATGCAAGCGCCACCTTGATTGGTTGTCTGGTTAAGGCCCCTAGGGTTTTGATGTTGGAGCTACTGCTTTCAAAAAAGCCACACCTGCTTATGAGGGTTGATCCTTCCTCATGGTCGCACTTACAAAAGTTGACTACACCCATTCTCAAAAGCCGCACCTTCGTAATAAGGTGAGCTTTTTTTTTATTATTTATCAAAAGCTGCCCCTTTCTTAGGTGGTCTTGGTGGTCCCCTGGGGTTTGCGTGGGACATGTAACTTTCAAAAAAGTCACACCTTGCTTAGACAGGGCTTAGTGCTACATGCGTCCCCACAAACATCTTTGAATTCACTTTTCTTCAAAAGCCGCACCTTGGGTCTGGTGCTTCTTGTTGCTCTTGGTGGCCCCTGGGGGTGTATTGGATACAATGTTTTCAAAAAAACCGCTTTCCTGCTGGTGACATACGTTTAATGATTCTCTTCCAATGCCCCGCAGTAGCTTAATCCAACCTCACTTTTCAGAACGGCCGCGGCCTGTTTGCTCTTACCCCCCTCCTTGGACCACATTTGCACAAGCTTTTCCTGGGCAGATTTTCAGGGTTTTGGGTTTGGGTTTTGTGTTTGGGTTTTGGGTTTGGATTAGGTTTTGGGTTTGGGTTTTGGGTATTGGGTTTGGGTTTTGGGTTTTGGGTTTGGGGTTAGAGAATCCCGCAGTCGGCTTCATATAAACCTCAGCTTAGAAAACGGCCGCGCATGCATGCCTCTAAAACCCCCTTCATTGGACAACATTTTCACACGATTTCTGGGCGTTCAAGGTTAGGGTTTTAGGTTTAGGTTTTTGGGTTTGCGGGGGTTAGGTTTAGAGAATTCCCAGTAACTTCATTTCTCAAAATCAGATTTAGAGCACGGGCCGCCGCAGGCCCCCTGCTATGCTTATTCCTTGGAACACATTTGGCACTAAGCTTTTTCTTGGGCGGGGGTTGGGTGGTTGGTTCAGGGTTGAGGGTTTAGGGTTGGGGTGGCGGGTTAGGAGATGTTTTAGAGAATTCCCAGTCGCTCATCGTCAACATCAGCTTTCAGAACGGGACGGAAGCCCTCACCTGCTCTGCCAAACTCCGTAGGGACCAAATTTGCACCAGCTTTTCCTGGGCGGTTCAGGGTTTAGGGTTTAGGGTTTGAAAGTCAGAGAATTCCCAGTCGCTTCATCTCGACCTCAGCTTTCAAAACGGCTGCAGCCTCCCTGCTCTTGCCTACTTCCTTGGACCGCATTTGCACCAGCTTTTCCTGGGCGGAAGTTCAGGATTTAAGGTTTTGGGTTTAGTGTTAGAGAATCCCCAGTCGCTTCATTTCGACCTCAGCTTTCAGAATGGCCGCAGCCTGCCTGCTCTTACCTCCTTCTTTCGACCACATTTGCACCAGCTTTTCCTTGGCTGTTCAGGGCTTAGTGTTTAGGGTTTAGGGTTTGGGGTTTACGGTTTCTTTAGGTTCAGGGTTTAGGGTTTATTAGAGGTTTTGGGTGTTTGAACGTTATATGGATCTCGGTGGGCTTCATCTCGACTCAGCTTTCAGGAATAAAAACGCGGGCCTACCTGCTTCTTGCCTACTTCCTTCAACCCACATAAAGCACCCAGCCTCATCCTGAGCAAGTCAAGTCGGGTTGAGGGAGGGTGGGAGGGAGGGGGGTGTTGAGACGGAGTTGGGGGGGGGAGGATGCGTTTTGGGCGTATCGGGAGGGAGCTCGTGCGTTAGGGGGGTGCAAGTGGGGCGCGGGGCGCGTGTGCGTGTTTGGGTTGGGGTATAGCGAGCGCACTGGGAGAGGGTCTAACGAGACACGGCGAAGACACAGGGGCGCAGAAAAGTACGATATGTACCCGGGTGACGTGAGACGTAAAGGGGGGGGGTGGGCGAGGGGGGGGGGGAGGGGGGGAGGGTGGGGGGGGGGTGGCGGGGACGACGGAGAGTCGGGGATTAGTGTAGGGGTAGGGAGATGGTGAGTGGGGCGGGTAGGATGGGCAGGGTCTAGTATAGGCCACCACGCAAAATGTGGGGAAGAAGGCCCAACCCAATGGGGCTCTAGGTTGGAACCAGTGGGACCGGGCGGGAACCAGAGGTAGGTAAGAGAGCAAGAGGGGAAGAAGGAGAAATGTGAAGGAAAGCAAGAGTGAAAAAAAAAAAAAACTAAAGAAGAACAAAACAAAAAAAAAAAGGACAAAGAACGATAAAACAAGAAAACAAAAGCGATAAAAAAAACAAAAGGAGGAACGAAAAAAGGAAGAACGCAGCGAGGAAGGAAAGAGAAGAACCAAACAAAGAAGAAAGGGGGAAAACAGATCGGGGAATGTATGTCTTAGCTTCCAGGGCGTGTGGGGAGGTTGTCTGGTCCCCATTTTTTTTCTGTCTTTTCTGTGGGTTTGCCCCCCACATTGATTTATGGATCTAGCTGAAGAAGGGCATCCGTGGAAGAAAAAAAAGCACCAACACACACCCAAAAAACATCAAACAACAAAACAAAAAACCCTTCAACCTACCCTCCCCCATTTGCAAATACCACCCTTTGACCCTTGTCCGCCTGCCACCAACTTTTTTTATCTCTGGATCACGGCTTGAAAGGATTAAGTAATCGGCGGAGACCAAACCATCCCCACCCCACAACCCTTTCGACACCACTGCAACATTCAAAACCTTTTCTATCACCTGCACAGGGCTCACCTCCACATTTCCATCCCGCATGACTCACCCCTCATCCTCCACCCACTTGTCCCCATTCCCAATTCCCCCACGTATATCGGCATTTTTCAGCTTGAAGAAAGGAAAGAAGAAGTCATTCAGTGGGAAAAAACCTAACACACCAAACCCCCCCCTCTCCCCCCTTATGGCCCTTTTCACCCTTTTTCCCTCATTCTCCCTTCCCCCTCCTCCCCCCTTTCCCCTTACACCTG
The DNA here is from genome assembly GCA_013435795.1 of Chlamydomonas sp. ICE-L. Classification (NCBI taxonomy): domain Eukaryota; kingdom Viridiplantae; phylum Chlorophyta; class Chlorophyceae; order Chlamydomonadales; family Chlamydomonadaceae; genus Chlamydomonas; species Chlamydomonas sp. ICE-L. Next base: position 8,635,348 of record JACBWV010000825.1, on the reverse strand, counting down.
CCCAAAACCCTGTATATTCTGCATCAAGCTTTGAAGAAAGTATCCGTGGATCCGGGAACTCTGGACCCCCCCCACCCCCCCCCCCCCCCCCCACCCCCCCCCCCCTTCTCACAAAATGCCCTTTTCTCCCTTCCCTCCTCTCCCCCCCTGTTCCCTCCCCCCCTTTGACCCCCCCTTCCCCATGCTCACCGTTAATCTGCATCAAGCTTGAAGGAAAGTTATCGTTGGAGGCCCAAACTTCTGAGTATTACACAAGAATGGAGCCTCTAACCGCATCTTCCTTGTAAAGTTCCAGCCAAGTCATCCTGCCGGGCTCCCCTCCCGAAGCCTCCTCCTTATCACAGTTCTGCCTGCCCCACCAGGCTTACATCCGCCGCCTTTATGGCCACCAGCCACCTCCCCTATGCATCCAGCCCGGTCTTTGTGGGACAAAGCCACCTTCCCTTACACCCTCCGCCTGTGTGGACAAGCACCTCCCTTTCTCACAAGGGTGGTCAGCCCTGGGTCGGCGCATAGATAAGCGCTTTCAGGAAGCCTGCTAACACAGGCATGTATGGGAACGTATAGTTTTGAGCAACTAGTACCATGGCTCTCCTTAGCGCTCTGATCCACACCAGTGCTGCCATACCACTTCCACCGGGGGTCCATAGCAGCTGCCAAGTCAACCTCCTCACCGACCTCATCCCCATCAGTGCTGCCATACCAGTCCCCCTGAGTGTCCATAGCTGTGGGCAAGGTCCAACATTTCCTAGCACTCCTCATCCCCAATCAGTGCTTTGCCATACCACTTTCCTTCGAGTCCGTAGGCAGCGCCGCCAAGTCACACCTCCTCACGAACCTCATCCCCATCAGTGCTGCCATACCAAATTGCCCTGACGTGTCCATATATATGGGCAAGGCCCACTCACTGACTCATTCCCCATCAGTGCTCCATGCCACTTTTCTTCAGAGTCCATAGCAAGCTGCCAAAGGTTAGACTCCTAGCGCTCTATCTCATCAGTGCTGCCATACCACGGCCCTGAGTGTCCATATCTATGCAAGGACCACCTCACTGTACCCTCATCCAAAAATCAGTGCTGGCATACCACTTTTCTTCGAGGCAGTAAGCTGTGGCAGGTCCACCTCATTTGCGCTTTCTTGGATCCCCACAAACTGCTGCCCCATGACGAACTTCCCACTGACCAGTGCCAAGTTCAACCTTTCAACGCTCTGATCACCATCAGTGCGCTGCCATACCACTCCCCACATCAGGAGACCATACTCGTTTGCCAAAGTCCACTCCTTGCGAATATGATCCCCCACCCATGCGGCTATTACCACTTCCAACTTGACCAAGTTGCCAAGTCAACCTTCTCAATGCTTGATCCCCATCAGTGCTGCCATACCCAAACCCCTCAGAGACCCATTATCAGTTGCAAAGTCCCAACCTCCTTGCATATGTCCCCACCACTGCTGTATACCACTTCCAATGACCAGTTGCACAAGTCTTCAACCGTCTCAAACGCTCTGAATCCCCATCAGTTGCTACATACCAACTCCCTCAGAGTCCATATCAGTGGACAAGTCACCCTCCTTTTGCGATATGATCCCCACCAATGCTCGCCATACAACTTCCCACTGGGGGGGGGGGGGGGGGTAAAACCAGTTTGCCAAGGTCAAACCTTCTCAACGCTTGTACCATCAGTGGCTGCCCGACAACTCCCCCTCAGAGTCCATATAAGTTGCCAAAGTCCCACTCCTTTCGATCTTTCATTCATCATCAGTGCTGCAACCACTTCCCCTGAGGTTCCATTCTATGGCAAGGGCCCACCTCACTGAGCTCTCCCCATCCAGTACTACCATACACCTTCCTCTGGAGTCCAAAGCTGTGGCAAAGGGTCCACCTCCCTTACACTTGATCCCCTCAGTGCTGCCATAGCCATGTTCCCCTTCAGGAGTCCATATCAGTTGCCAAGTCCAACTCAGTGCGAGTGATCCACCAGAACTGCCGCCAACGTTTTCACTGCACTGAAGATGTTAATGCCTGTCCTTCTCATTGATCTCAACTCTGTCAGTATTGTCATGCGGGGCCTTCACCTCACCAGAGATGACTGCCCATGTCATGTGACTTCACCTCACCGGAACGAATTAGATTGGATACTGCCCCTGTCATGTGACTTATCTGGAGATTGTACGCCCCTGTCATGGTGAATTTACCTCACGGAGATTGTACTGCACCCTGTCATGTTGACTTAAGTTCATTGGAGATTGTACTGCCTGTCATGACTTAACTCACCGGAGATTGTACTGCCCCTGGGTCATTTGACTTCACTTCCCCGGAGATTGAATGCCACTGTCCTCTTCACTGATCTCAACTCTGTCATTATCTTGTAATTGCACCTTCCCCTCAACAGAGCTCTAGTGGCATTTGTTCCACCCTCCTGACGAAAGTTTCTCGGATTCGCCCCTTGACCATGACAAGGACTACAACCTCTAACCATTCTCACGTTCTTCCCAACTGCGCTGCTGATCCACCGGACCTTCTCCTCCAATGATCACTCCAAACTGCCTTCACATTCTTGACAAGCGCGCTGCAGACCCTCTTGACATTCTCCTTGATGATCACTCCAAAATGCTTTGGGGACATTCATGACGGCGGAGTGCTTGCCGACAACCCTCCTTGGAACATGCCAGGATCTCTCCTACACAGCAATTCTCGCCATTCCTACTATACCAATGATGACCCCTTGACTTTCACTGATTACCCCTCTCCCAGGATGTTAGCCCGATGTCACGAACTCCCCTCCAAGCATTTTGGCGGGGTCTTCCCAAGGAAGACGATGCTCCTCTTCAAAACTTCCACTGCACCATCCCAAGGGACAGGGCCATTCAGGCACCCCGGGACCTTACCTCCGAGTCTTTTTGCTTTCCTGACAACATGCTAAGCATGTCAATACTTCTTCCTGGACAACGTTCGGAGCTTCTGAAACTACCACTCACAAAGTACCCCGCGTTTGACTCTTTGCACTGAGCAACACATTCCCAGTTCTTCTTCTCGCACAGGGTGTTGCTGTTGCCAAAAGATTCTTGAAACTCTCCACCGCGGCAAAACGCTAAATAGCTACTTGAGGCATACAAGCACGGCCAAAGCCAACACTGTGGGTCGCCATCAGTTACTGCTACTGCCACTGTCCAGTGTTTGCTCTTTTCACGGAGCGAAATTCCCCCCAGGCATCCACTCAGCAGTCCGAGGCGTTATATACAGGGGCCAGCTGGGGTTTAAAGCCAAACTCTGGTCGCCACCTGTGTACTTGCCTATACAATCAATGCACCTCATAGCCCGCTGTGTCCAAGCCAACTCTGTCGATCTGTAAGCTATCCGGCATTTGTCGTTTTTTAAAATTATTTTAAATTCCCCCCCCTGCAAAACCTCATCGCCAAGTTACACGCAAATGTATCCACTGGGGTCCACGGGACATGGTCAGGGTAGTTAGTTAAGGCGGGCTTGCTACAACCAGCTTCCGGGCAGCTGCTCCTTCCTCCGACTCCCAGAAATCAAGAGTTGTTAGATCAGTTGGTGCAGTTGAATCAGTTTCCTCCTCTGGAACCCAGGAATCGCTATCCTCCTCCAAATCCCAGAAGTCCAAGCTCCCTCTTGCTGGCTCAGCTTCGTCACTTGATTCAGTACCTTGAGTCAAAATCGGTACTTTAGTGATGAAAATCTGGTACTCGAGTCAAATCTGGTACTTCAGTTGAATCTGGTACTCGAGTCAAATCTGGTACTTCAGTTGAATCTGGTACTCGAGTCATATCTGGTACTTCAGTTGAATCTGGTACTTCAGTTGATACAGTCATGAGGAGCTCCCGTCCACTGCTGCTCTCCTCATCTCCAATCCCATCTCCACTACCTCCACCCTCAGCACCACCAGCGCCACTACCTGCACCGCCTCCACAATCGAACCACCGCCACCACTAAGGCCCCCCCAACCTCCATCCTTATCCCCGGCTGGACATGCAATTGAAGCCCACTTGATCCAAAAATTGAGCCAAAACTGATTTACCTGAGTTCACATCATCCCAACTGGATCCAACTGACCACTGAGGTCAGAGGCTTGAGAACTGGTGGCTTGCAGAACCTCCCCTGGTGGCAGGGAGGGGGGGTAAGGAAAAAAGTAGGGGTCCCCAGGGGTCCTCGACTGGAGCCAGGGGCGGGCTGTGTAGTGTAGGGCTAGTTAGGGCGCAAAAAGAGGAAGTGAGAGGGGGAAGCGGGGGGGGCGGTGTGGGGGCATTGGGGGAATAGGCCAGGGGGGAGGGGGACGGGGGGGACGGGGAGGGATGGGGGGAGCTAGGGAGGGGAGAGGGACGGAGGAGGGGGAGGAGGATTATTATTACCTTCTGTGGCTTCCGAAAAACACTAGTTCTCCCTTGGTAGCAAGACCAGGCTCCCCACTTAGGGGGTCGTTGGGGGTCGTAATTGAGAAGGTGGTTTGGTTGACGGCGGATTCGATAGGAAACGATCCTGAGCTTTGCTGGCAGCCACCACCTGGACTATGCGGGATGTGGGATGGTGTGGTGTGGGGTGGGTTTTTGGTGTGGGATGTGTGTTGTGTGGTGTGTTGGTGGTGGTGTGGGATGTGCGGTTGGTGTTTGTGTGGGATGTGTGTGTGGAAGTGTGGTGCTGGACAGCGGATAGGTACGATTCCTCGAGCGTCTTGGGGCTCCACACCTTGGGAATGCGGGGATGTGGGCGTGTGTGGGGTGGGATGCGGGAGTGTGGTGTGGAATGTGTGGTGTGGACCAGCGATAGGTACGATTCCCTGAGCTACTGGCCCACAACCTGGGCGCGGGAATGTGGGGGGTTTGTGGTGGTGTGGGCGGATGTGGGAATGTGTGGTGTGGGATGTGTGGTGTTGACCCCAGAGAGAGGACATCTGAGCGTACTGGCAGCCACACCTGGTCACGCGGGATGTGGGGCAACGGTGTTTGTGTGGTGTGGGGATGTGGGATGTGTGGTGTGGGAATGTGTTGTGTTGAAGCGATAGGTACGATCTGAGCCTTATGGCCATTCCACACTGGGGATGCGGGAGTGGGGTGTTTGTGGTGTGGGATGTGGGGATGTGTGGTGTGGAATGTGTGGTTGTGCAGCGGATAGGTACGTTCCTGAGCTTACTGGCATCCCCAACGGGGTTGAGGGGATGTGGGGTTTGGGTGGTGTGGGATGTGGGATGTGTGGTGGGAAATGTTGTGGGGTGACAGCGGATTCGGTAACGTCTGGCTTACAGGATCACACACTGGGCATGCGGGATCTTATGTGGCGGTGTGTTGGTTGGGGAGTGGGATGTGTGGTGTGGATGTGGGGTTTTGTTGACAGCGAGAGGTAACGATCCTGAGCTTACTGGCATCCCACACCTGGGAGGCGGATGTGGGGGGTGCGTGGTTGGTGGGAGGTGGGATGTGTGGGTGGGGAATGTGTGGTGTTGACAGCGATAGGTACGATCCTGAGCTTACTGGCCAATCCACACCTGGGTTGCGGGATGGTGGGGTGTGTGGTGTGGAGTGGATGTTGTGGTGTGGAATGTGGGTGTTGACAGCGATAGGTTACGCCTGAGCTTACAGGAATCCACACCTGGGATGCGGATGTGGGGTGTGTGGTGTGGCGTGCCGTGTGGGATGGGGAATGTGTGGTGTGGGAATTGTGGTGTGACAGAGATGAGGTTACGATCCTGAGCTTAATGGCATTCCACACCTGGGGGTCGAGGGATTGTGGGGGGGGAGGTGGGTGTGGGGTGTGGGGTGTGGGATTTGGGGTGGGTGGCGGACGGTTGTGTGGTGGGGAATGGTGTGGTGTGGGGTGTGTGGTGTGGGATGTGGGGTGTGTGGTGGGATGTGTGGTGTGGGATGTGTGGTGTGGGATGTGTGGTGTGGGATGTGTGGTGTGGGATGTGTGGTGTGGGATGTGTGGTGTGGGATGTGTGGTGTGGGATGTGTGGTGTGGGATGTGTGGTGTGAGGAGTGTGGGTGGGGTGTGTGGTGTGGGATTTGGGGTGTGTGGTGGGATGTGTGGGCAATCGTGTGGTGTGGGATTGTGGGGGTTGGGGAGTGGGGTGTGTGGGGTTGTGGGGTGTGGGGTAGGTGGGGGGTGGGAATTGGGGTGTGGGGTGTGGGATTTGGGGGTGGTGTGTGGGTGGGATGGTTTGGAGTGTGGTGTGGAGTCGGGATGTCAGGTGGTGTGGTGTGTGGTGTTGGATGTGGGGGTGTGGTGTGGAAGCTTGGGTGTGTGTGGTGGTGGATGGTTGGGTGTGGGAAGTGTGGTGTGGAATGGTGGGATGTGGGGATGAGGGGGTGTGTGGTGTGGAGTGTGGTGTGTGGTGTTGGGTGGGATGTGTGGTGTGGGATTGTTGGGAATGTGTGGGGTGACGAGTTTAATTATAATCTATACTTCAATTATATCTGTAGCACGAAATCATGGCCACGTCGTATTGTTTAAAACGATGTTTGGGGTTCAGTTCCACCAAGCTTATACTTTCTAGCCCTTTCCTGCCAGGGCGGGCCACGCGTAAGTCTATTGTCTCCCCCTGGACTGTAAACAAACCATACAGACCATAACATACATACATACATACATACATACAACGTACATACATAATACATACATACATACATAATAAATACATACTTATACATATAAACATACATTACACACTGAGCGTTCCCAGAACAGTCGTACGAAGAAGCTTGAGGGGACCCAGCTCTCTATCATGCGCTGACATATCGTAACAAAACTCTGGGGGTTAACTGGCGGGAGCGGACGGCTCAGGTTGGGTTAGATGAGGGGGAGGGTGGGTGGGCGGGGGGTAGTGGTGGTGTGTGTGGTGGCCTGGTAGGGGTGTGGGTGTGTGTGGGGGGGCGGGGGGGGAGGGAGGAGGAGGAGGGGTTCAGTTGGGTGGCAGGTGAGGGGGGTGATGTGAGGTGTGTATGTGTGGTTGGGTGTGTGTTTGTGTGTGTGTGTGTGTTGTGGTGGTGTGTGTGTGATTGTTGGTGGGGGGGGCGGGAGGAGGACGGGGGAGGTTGGGGTTTATGTTGAGGGGGGAGGGGGGGGGAAGTAATGCCCACAGCAAAGGAGCACCCAAATAATAGTCATAATACACAAATGGCATTCCCACGCAAGCTTTCACACACGCACACACACACACACATGCACACACAAACACCACACCTACACACACACACACCTATCAGTTCAGCATGGCCCTGCCACGCCACAGCCGCCTTGTAGCCAATGGGGGGGCAAGGGGCCACATGCACACCACCTCCACCTACCCCCCCCCACCCCCACCCCCCAACAAAAAAACCCAAAACCCCCCCCCCAACACCCCCCCCCCAAACCCCACCACCAACCCCACACCACACACAACCACACTCACACCTATCGGCTTCAGCCATGGCCCCCTGGCCCACAGCCCACTGCAGCTGTAGCCAGTGGGGGGCCAAGGGGCATGCACACACACTACACCATACCTGCCCCCCCATACCCCACACACACACCTATAGGTTTCAGCTGGCTTGCCCACAGCCAC
>JACBWV010000825.1:8500292-8625292 GCA_013435795.1 Chlamydomonas sp. ICE-L | reverse complement strand
CTTGTGAGGCAGAGGAATTGCAGTGAGGTATGGTGTGAGAGGGGGAGGGAGGGAGGGAGGGAGGGAAGGCAAGATCATGAACGTCGACTCTATACATTGAGGTGCCCCATGGTTACAATTGGCTTGAGGGCTGCCCCTGTGCACCGCACACTGCACACTGTACATCTGGGGGGTCAAAAGCCCTCTAGCACCAGGGCCACCCAACGTACAACGCACACTGTACACTGTACACTGTACATCTGGGGGGTCTAAAGCCCTCTAGCACCAGGGCCACCCAACGTACAACGTACACTGGACATCTGGGGGGTCTAAAGCCCTCAAGTGCCAGGGCCACCCAACGTACACCATAAGCCGTGAACTGCACATCTGGGGGGTCCAAAGCCCTCAAGCACCAGGGCCGTCCAACACACGCCATACACCGTACACTGTGAATTGCAAATTTGGGGGGTCCAAATCCCTCAAGCGCCGGGGTCGCCCAACGTACACCATACAACGTACACCATACACTGCAAATTTGGAGGGCTAAAGCACCATTTAATTTGGCTCAGAAGGGCGCATTCTGGGTGGGAAGGGCGCCATAGGGGGTGGGTGTGTGTGGGGGGGGGGAGGGTACTGAAGACCCCTTAAATCCACAGTGGTACAGATGACCTCCTAAATCCACAGTGGTCCATAGGACCCCCTAAATTCACAGTGGTACAGAAGACCCGCTAAATCCACAGTGGTACAGAGGACCCCCTAGATCCACAGTGGTACAGAGGACCCCCTAAATCCACAGTGGAACGGCTTCGGTGGATGAGTGTGATCAGCCACTGCACCCACACACAACTGCCCATCCACGCACCAACACCCTACCAACGCCAACACCCTACCAACATCAACACCCTACCACCCACCCACCACACACCCTACCACACACCCACCCTACCACACAGCCAACCACACGCCAATCCACGGGCCAATCCACGCACCTCAGCATCCCCAGCTCCAAGTTTGCCTCCTCCTTTCCGAAGCTAGTCTTATCAAAGAAGGGCGCAAACCACCACAGGGGCCAATCTGTCTGGTTTGCAGCCCGACACCCACCCTACCACCAACCCACCCATCCTCCCACCCAGCCACCCACCCGCCAATCCACACACCTCGGCATCCCCAGCACCAAGTTCGCCGCCTCCTTTCTGAAGCTAGTCTTGTCGAAGAAGGGCGCAAACCACCACAGAGGCCAATCTGTCTGGTTTGCAGCCACCCTACCACACACCCACACACCCTATCACACACCTTACTAGTTACTACACACCCACCCTACCACCCAGCCAACCACGCGCCAATCCACGCACCTCAGCATCCCCAGCACCAAGTTTGCCGCCTCCTTTCCAAAGATAGTCTTGTCGAAGAAGGGCGCAAACCACAACAGGGGCCAATCTGTCTGGTCTGCAGCCACCCTACCTCCCTACCACCCACCCACCCACCCTACCACACACACACCCGCCAATCCACACACCTCAGCATCCCCAGCACCAAATTCGCTGCCTCCTTTCCAAAGCTTGTCTTGTCGAAGAAGGGCGCAAACCACCACAGGGGCCAATCTGTCTGGTTCGCAGCCACCCACACACCCTACCACACACCCACCCCAAATCCACGCACCTCAGCATCCCCAGCACCAAGTTTGCCGCCTCCTTTCCGAAGCTAGTCTTGTCGAAGAAGGGCGCAAACCACCACAGGGGCCAATCTGTCTGGTTTGCAGCTACCTCAGGGTCCGGCAACTCATCCTTACAAGGTAGACCACCGCACATCCTTCGCACAATGCCGTCATACACGGCAGTAGCTGGCTCCGGGGCCGCCGGGGGGGGGATTGGGGGGGTTGGGGGGGCGGGGGGCACAGCAGGCATAGTCAACCGACTGGCTGGTGATTGGGCTGAGAATACCATCTTGAGCCTCCCTGTGGTGGTGTGAGGTGGTGCGCGGTGTGTGTGGTGTGTGTGTGGTGGTGTGGTGTGCGTGTGGTGGTGTGAGGTGGTGTAGGGTGGTGTTAGGTGGTGTGTGGCGGTGGGAAGTGGTGTGTGGTAGTTGGATGGAAGCGGTGTGAGATGGTGGATGGGTGGGGTGGGTGGGCGCATGTGGGTGGGCGGGTGGGTGGGTGTGAGAGAGCGCATGCGTGTGGGATGGTGGGTGGGTGGGTGCATGTTTGTGTGTGTGTGTGTGTGTGTGTGGTTGTGTGTGTGTGTGTGTGCGTGTGTGTGCGTGTGAGATAGCACATGCGCGCGGGATGGTGGGTGGGTAGGTGGGTGGGCGGGTGGGTGCATGTTGGTGTGTGTCTGCTTCGCCATATGCGCCTGGCTGCACTATAAAAACCCGAATCTGGGTGAGTAGATTGCATGGCGCATGTGCATTTACGTGGGTGTGTGTTTGTGGGAGGGTGAGTGGGTGGGTGTGTGCATGTGCATGTGCATGTGTGTGTGTGTGTGTGACTGCTTCACCATACGCGCCTGGCTGCACTGTGAAAACCCGAATCTGGGTGGGTAGGTTGCATGTGTATGTACGTCTTTGTGTGTGTATGTACGTGTACGCGTGCATGTGGGATGGTGTGTGTGTGTGGGGGGGGGGGTACATGTGCATGTGTCTGTCTGTTACTGCTCCATGCCATGAGCCTGGTTGCACTTTGAAAACCGGATCTGGGTGGGTAGATTGCATGGTGCGTCTGTATTTATGTGTGTGTGTTTGTGGGAGGGTGGGTGGTGGGTGGGTGGGTAGGCAGGTGGGTGCATGTGCGTGTGCATGTGTGCGTTTGTGGGAAGGTGGGTGGGTGGGTGGGAGGTGGGGTAGATTGCATGGTGCATCTGTAAGTATGAGTGTGTGTTAGCGTGCCTGTGGGAGGGTGGGTGGGCAGGTGGGTGCGTGTATGTAACAGTCCAGGAGTAGCCGAATAGATTTAATGGTCTTGCCCAACCTCGATATCAGGAGGGGCTAAAACGAAAAGTTCGATGCAGCGTCGCCTGCGACGCTAAAAATTGGCGGAGAGTGATCGCGAGGGAGCGACAGGTGGCAACGGAAGCGAGTAAGTTACGAGGCCGTTGGCTGACGTGTCGGGCTTCATCACGGTCAGATGGATGGATGGATGGATGGTTGGATGAATGGTCGGGCGGACAAATGGGTAACACTGGGGGATCCCGCCCCCCAGAAGGGGGGGCTCCGCAAAAAAGAAACCCTGAGTTCTTGCTACAAATATGTTTTAATGGTGAGTGTGTTTGTACATGTGAGGGTGCATGTGTGTGTACATATGTGTGTGTGATTGGGCATGCATGCGTGCTTCTGTGTGTACATGTGTGTGTGTGATTGGGCATTGTGTGTGCATGTGGTGTACATGTGTGTGTGTGTGTGATGTGTGTGTGGCGTGATTGGTAATGTGGTGTGATGTGTGACATGTGTGTGTGATTCGGGCATGTGTGTATGCTGTGTGTATGCATGTGTGGGTACAGTGTGTGTGTGATTGGGATGTATGTATGCATGTGTGTGTGATTGGGGCAGGTATGTACCGCAGGCGTCGTGGGATGATCAGGTGTGTACATGTGTGTGTGTGATTGGGCATGTGTTGTATGCAGTGAGTGTGTGATTGGGCAGTAGTATGCATGCATGTGGTGTGTTGATGAGCATGTGTGTGCAATATGTGTGTGTGATGGGACATGAGTCCCATGAAGGTGTGTACATGTGTGTGTGATGGGCAGTGTCATGCATGTGTGTGTACATGTGGTGTGAGGGCATGTATGTATGCATGTGTTGTGTGTGATTGGGCAGTATGTATGCATGTGAGTTGTGGTGATTGGCATGTGGGTATGCATGTGTGTGTACATGTGTGTGGTGGCTTGGGCATGGTGATGCAGGGTGTGTACATGTGTGGTGTTGCTGTGGTGATTGGGCATGTGGGTGTGCGTGTGTGTGTAATTTGGGTGTGTGTAATGTGTGTGTGTGTGCTTGGGAATGTGCGTATGCATGTGTGTTTACATGTGTGTGTGTGATTGGGCATGTGTGCATGCATGTGTGCGTACATGTGTGTGTGTGATCGGGCATTTTAGTTGTTATGCATGTGTGTGTGATTGGGCATGTGTGCATGCATGTGTGTATGCATGTGTGTATATGCATGTGTGTGTGTGTGATTGGGCATGTGTGTATGCATGTGTGTATGCATGTGTGTATGCGTGTGTGTGTGTGTGTGATTGAGCATGTGTGTGTGCATGTGTGTACGCATGCATGTGTGCGTGTGGTTGAGCATGTGTGTATGCATGTGTGTATGCATGCATGTGTGCGTGTGGTTGAGCATGTGTGTGTGCATGTTTGTATGCATGTGTGTCTGTGGTTGAGAATGTGTGTGTGCATGTGGGAGGGTGAATGGGAAACACTGAAGAGCCTGATGCCTTCCCTTCATCATTGTGGTGTGTGTATGACCGTTTTTGTGTGTGTGTACATTCGTGTGGGAGTGCGTGTGTGTGTGTACATGGGTGTGTGTATGTGATTGGGCATGTGTGTGTGCATGTGGGAGGGTAAAGGGGACGCACTGAAGCACCTGATGCCTTCCCTTCATCCTTGTGGTGTGTGTATGACTGTTTTAGTGTGTGTGTACGTAAGTGTGAGAGTGCATGTGTGTGTAAATGTGTGTGTGTGTGTGTGTGTGGTTGAGCATGTGTGGTTGAGCATGTGTGTGTGCATGTGGAAGGGCGAATGGGACGCACTGAAAAGCCTGATGCCTTCCCTTCATCCTTGTGGTGTGTGTGTGTGCGTGTGTGTGTACGTGTGTGTGTGTCTGTATGTGTGTCTGTATGTGTGTACGTGTGTGTGTACTTTTGTGTGCGTGTGTGTGATTGGGCATGTGTTGTTGGGCATGTGGGAGGGTGGGTGGGACACACACAAACACACAAACATGCAAACATGCATAAACAAAAACACACAAACACACAAACATGCACACACACAAACACAAACACACAAACATGCAAACACACAAACACACCAAAAATCCTGATGCCTCCTCTTCATCCTTGTGTTGCGTGTGTGTTTACGTGTGATGGTGTGTGTGTGTGAGTGTACGTGTTCATGTGTGTGGTCGTGTGATTGGGAATTTGTTTTACGTGTGTGTGTGTGTGTACATGTGAGGGTGTATGTGTGTATGTACGTGCTAGTGTGTGTATGTATGTGTGTGTGAGGGTGTGTGTATGTATGTGCGTGTGAAGGTGCGTGTGTATGTGCATGTGTGTGTGATTGGGCAAGTGTGGCTGGGCATGTGTGTGTGCATTGGGGAGGGTGGGTGGGACGCACCAGAAAAACCTGATTCTTTCTGTCCTTTGTGGCTACCAAAAAGCGCCTTGAGGCTAACTTTGCGTTTGTGAGGCTGATGTGATTTTGGATCTTCTTCCGGCCTGTGTAAATCCCCTCTGTATATCCCAATGTCCTTATCTGACGACAAGGCTGTGCGGTTAGACATGTAGAGGAGCGCTCCAATGTTGAAAATAACAACCACCGAGATGAGAACGATGGTGACGGTGCGCAGATTGCGAGCACAGCTGTGTTGTATTGCCTCCATAAAGCCGTGGGGATGGGGGTGGTGGTGGCGTGGTGGCGGCAGCGGCGACGGCGGCGGCGGTGGCGGTGGCGGTGGTGGTGATGGCATGGTGGCGGTGGCGGTGGTGGCATGGTGGTGGTGGCGAGGGGTGTGTGAAGGCAGGGGCGCTGAGGATGGGTGCCCATGCCCTCTGTTTCCAAACATGCCGTGTGTTGCAAGGGGAGGCTGGGTATGTGAGATTCAGCCTTTTTTAGTGGCTTCTATGTGGCTCCTTCAGCCAGCCACTGGGCTGAGCCCTAAGAATTCAGCAGTTCTGAACAGCTGATTGTGTCAGCTTCAAGGTGCACTAGGTTGCATAAGGTTTAGCTGAACAGCCAGTCGGGGGAGCTGCCTGGAAGCTGCTGCTTGTAGCTGGAAATGGAAGCTGTGCGCTGTGTGCTACCAGCTGTGTAGTAGTGTGCGCATGGTTTGTATTAAAGGATGCTGTGTGTGTATGCTTTCTGCTATGAGCTGCTAACTTGTGTGCGCATGATGTGTGTTGAAAGTTGCTGCTGTGTGTGCATGCGTTATGCTATGGGCTGTTCCCTCGTGTGTGCATGGTATGCGCCACAAGATGTCGCTGTATCTGCATGCGTTGTGCTATAGGCTGCCCCCTTGATCCTTCATGTCTCATTTTTAACGCTGTATCTGTGCAAGGCATGCTATTTTGTGGCACAAGCTGCTCCCGCACATGCTTGGCTGCAAGCTTTGTGCTATATAACCTGAAATAGCCCGAAATAGCCTGAAATTGCCTGGGAGACGGTGAAGTATCGTGCAAGTATCGAACAAGTATCGGAAAATAGCCTGGGGGATGAGATGCTGACTTGTGGGTCAACTGTGAGTCTTGCAAGCTGTGGCTGTATGTGCAGGCTCTGTACTGCGGCTGTGTGGCTGCAAAAGTCGAGCTGCGGGATGCGACAGAGCGAGTGGACGCTCTATGCAGTGTAGAGCTTCCAAGAACCCTCCGCAGCGACTGCAAGCATCATGGACAAGAGTTCGAAGTCTCGGGTCGGCGCAAAAATCGTGCAATTGCAAGCATAGGGTCGTACAGGGTAACAAACGGCTGTTGTGCGATGTGTAGGGGAATTGTGCAAAGCAAGGAATTCGAATAGGAGTCGTGCAGGAGTATTGCCGTAACGGTAGGTATGATCTGCGAGTTTAAGACAGCTGCGTGCCATACTCCTTCGACATGCATGCGCCAGATCTGGGAGCTCGGGGTTCGCAGACCTCTCTCTCTCTCCCTCTCTCTCTCTCTCTCTCTCTCTCTCTCTCTCTCTCTCTCTCTCTCTCTCTCTCTCTCTCTCTCTCTCTCTCTCTCTCTCCGCCCCGCGCCCCGGGTTAGATTTGCCGCTGTACTCGGCTGTCCTACCGTTTTATTATCTCCCTTCCTAATCACGGGGTACTCCTTTACGATATTACGATTTGTTGATCCCGGTATTTCCTTCTTCTCTTCTCATCCCTTTACACCTCAACAGTTTCGCAACCAATGTTCACAAACGTGGTTATCTATGCCTTGACTGTGCGCAATTCAAAATCGTAGTTCCAAAGTAGCAGTTTCCAAGTTGGCGGAGGAGGAAGCTGCCACCCTGTCAACGCGCCCACGAGCTACCGTCGATCTTGGGGGTTCATTTGTGATGGGTTTGAGGTGAAAGAGGAGCCCTTGCGATCGCAATGTCCTTGCGATCGCAATGCCCTTGCGATCGCAAGAGGAGCCATAGCGATCGCAATGTTTTTTCTTTTGCAAATCTGATTATATATAAACTGATCTTATCTCGTCGATGCCAGTATGCCATTCTGTACTTCGAGCGTTTGTTCTTGCGTTGAGCCCTTGCAAGCTCAACTAGTTGCTATTCGCAAATCTATTTCGATCACCTTTAAAAGCGCAGTTCCGGGCGTCGTTTGCGTCAGGGGTGTACCCGAGGTCGCAGATTGACAAGCTCTGCTCCGGTGCCACCCTGTAGTTTTTTTTGCGTAGGTCGCAGGCGGGGTCGTAGGGGACTAGCTCGGGCCCGGAAGCACCCTATAGCTATATGAGCGGGAGCCCCCGGGAGTCCCCTGTGGCCCAGTGTCGTGTCACCGCGTTGCCCGTCTGACCGTCCCTCCGACCAACTACTGACAATTGTCGAGCACTCGATCCCGATGTGTAACGATTAGCCAAAAACATCGAGCACGGGCCACCCACACGCCAGGTGTAGGTTGAGGATGTGTGAGCGGGGGCTGAGGGAAAGCCGGCACGATAAGTGGGGTGATAGTGGGGCACTGACATGGTTGTGTAGGGTCGTAGGGGTTGGTTACTGCCATGGCTGTGTAGGGGTTGGCTACTGCCATGGCTGTGTAGGGGGGGGGGGGGGGGGGGGGGGGGGGGGGGCACTGCCATGGCTGTGTAGGGGTGGTGGGGGGTACTACCATGGCTGGTAGGGTGGTGGGGCACTGCCATGGCTGTGTAGGGGTGGTGGGGTACTACCATGGCTGTGTAGGGGTGGTAGGGCAATGCCATGGCTGTGTAGGGGTGGTGGGGATACTGCCATGGCTATACAGGAATGTAAGTGCACTCCCATGGTGAGTACAGATTGGCCAAAAACACCTAGCAAAAAGGCACCGCCCACCAAACTCCGGCATCGGGATCATTCCGGCCACCCGCCTACCTACCTGCACTGCAGACGACGTCCAAGCAAGCCAGAAGCAGCAGGCTAACGATGCACCTGACGGCCATGGTGGAGCAAGCGTCTTCCGAACCAAGAGACGGTTCCTCCGCCAGATGTAGGTTGATGATGCGTGAGCGGGGGCTGAGGGAAAGTCAGCACGATACGTGAGATAGTGAGGATAGTGATAGTGATAGTGTTCTCTACAAGAAACTACGTTCGCATGCTAGAAATAAGCAAATAGCTGTCAACTTGTTGGGGGAGGGTCCGTCTTGTCAGGCCAATTCACGACTGCAAAACGCGCACATTCATCGGAGGGAGTAAAAGAAACGAATTTACGTAGGTGAGAAGTTTCGCCAGAAAGGAAAGATACGTTTCGCCAGCAGATATAAAAACAACTCTGCTTATATCTTTCATCGACTGGCGCGCTGGCCAGCGCGGAAGATTCTGAGGTTCTGAGATTGCCAACTTATCTGGACCCTAGCCATTAGTGTCACGCGTGACGCAACAACCAACTTGGGTTATTATCCCTCCTCCCCCTCCTCCTCACCCAGCAACCGCCAAACTGCTACGCTCCAGTTCCCGTGCAACTCCATATACATATCGCCATGCCTGGCAAGAGTGCTAGTAATAAGTAACGAGCTCAAGGTTGCACATATGTTTCTCCTCAATGAGCCTATCGCAAGACCGCGAAATACGTTACGATTGCGTGAGCTCTCACCTTTGCTCTCGATGACGTAGCCAATTCTTTGGCCCTCCCCCTACACGTAGTTACGTCTAAACGCCTCGACCAGGTGCGTTGGACCAATCCACCCACCCGGCCACCCCGCCCCAGGACTGCTGATTTTGATTCGCTCCCACCCTACCCCATCTCCGCTATCCCCCCCTCACCTCGCCACTTTTGTTTCGAAAGAAATTCACTTCTGGCACAAAACATGTTGGGTTGACAACTTTTGCATTCCGCTCAAAGCAGCTCCTTGGACAAGCATGGCTAGGGTTCTTAGGACACTTTCGTGGCTGTGTGGGTGGTGTTGCACTGCCATGGCTGTGTGCTTATTTGTGGGGCACTCACATGGCTGTGTACG
This sequence comes from Chlamydomonas sp. ICE-L, assembly GCA_013435795.1. Lineage (NCBI taxonomy): Eukaryota > Viridiplantae > Chlorophyta > Chlorophyceae > Chlamydomonadales > Chlamydomonadaceae > Chlamydomonas > Chlamydomonas sp. ICE-L. Next base: position 8,615,981 of record JACBWV010000825.1, on the reverse strand, counting down.
GATGGTAGGGTACTGCCATGGCTATGTAGGGATGTAAGTGCACTCCCATAGCTTTGTAGGGGGGGGGGGGGGGGGGGGGGGGGTACTGCCATGGCTACGTAGGAATGTTGGTGCACTCCCATGGCTGCGTACGGGTGGGTGGGGTACTGCCATGGCTGTGTAGGGATGGTGGGGTACTGCCATGGCTATGCAGGAATGTTAGTGCGCTCCCATGGCTGTGTGCGGGTGGGTGGGGGACTGCCATGGCTGAGTAGGGATGGTGGGGGACTGCCATGGCTATGTAGGAATGTTAGTGCACTCCCATGGCTGTGTACAGGTGGGTGGGGGACTGCCATGGCTATATATGAATGTTAGCGCACTCCCATGGCTGTGTACGGGTGGGTGGGGGACTGCCATGGATGTATGTGTAGGGCTGGTGGGGGACTGCCATGGCTATGCAGGAATGTTAGTGCTCTCCCATGGCTGTGTACGGGAGGGTGGGGTACTGCCATGGCTATATAGGAATGTTAGTGCTCTCCCATCGCTGTGTACGGGTGGGTAGGGGACTGCCATGGCTGTGTAGGGATGGTGGGGGACTGCCATGGCTATGTAGAGATGTTAGCGCAGTCCCATGGCTGTGAAGGGGGTAGTGGAGCACTGCCATGGCTGTTTATGGATGGTGGTCTACTTATAATCCTCCTCCTCCTCCTCCTCCCCTCCTCCTCCTCCCCCTCCCCCTCCCCCTCCTCCTCCTTCTTCTCATTCTCATCACAATCATCACCATCATCATGATCATCACTTTGTCCTCTCAAAATCCACACATTTTGATCCTCCTTCCGCCACCCCCCAGCTCTTGAGCTCTTCCCCTGTGTTTACCCTGCCTGATTCCGCTATCCAGCAAAAGCTGGTTATCCAAGCCCCTCCCAACAAGCTGCTTTAAACCCAGCCCCCACCTGACACACTCTGCATCCTCTCAAAATTCACACGTTTTGATCCTTCCGCCAACCCCCACTGCGCAGCATTTCCCCAGCGTTTCCCCTGCCTGATCCCGCTATCCAGCCATAGCTGGTTATCCGAGCTTCTCCTGATAAGCTGCTTTAAACTAAGCCTCCACCAGACACACCCTTCATCCTCTCAAAATCCACACATTTTGATCTTTCCGCCCCCCCCCCCCCCTTCCCCCTAGCTCTTCCCCTGTGTTTCCCCTGTCTGGTCCCGCTTCAGAGCAAAAGCTGGTTATTCAAGCCCCTCCCAACAAGCTGCTTTAAACCCAGCCCCCACCAGACACTCACTTAATCCTCTCAAAATCCACACATTTTGATCCTTCCGCTACCCCCTTCCCCCAAGCTCTTCCCCTGTCTTTCCCCTGGCTGATTTTGCCTCCCAGCCATAGCTGTTTCTCTGAACTACTCCCGACAAGCTGCTTTAAACGCAGCCCCCTCCAGACACACACTGCATCCTTTTAAAATTCACATATTTTGATCCTTCCGCTACCCTCCACTGCGCAGCTCTTCCCCTGTGTTTCCCCTGCCTGGTCCCGCTTCCCATCCATAGCTGGTAATCTGAGCCCCTCCCGACAAGCTGCTTTAAACTCAGCCTCCACCATACACACATTTCATCCTTTCAAAATTCACAACTTTTGATCCACCCCCCTAAATCACCTATTCTTCAACAATAAGGATGATCTATAACTGTTCAACAGCATCCTATGGTACCGGTAGTAACATGTGTACACAAGTCTGGGTGACAAACTCTGTTTCAGATCAGAAAGCTAGGTATCAGATATTCAATCCTCAGATAATGATAACGCCTGGTGAGGTGTGGTATTAAGGGAACCCGTCGTACGCGGGCAGAGAGCGGTCTTCTACCTCAACTGGACAAGCTACCATCGCGGTTGACAACGACCTGCAACGCTTGGGGCGGCCATAGGGGGAGTCGAACCCCCGACCCTACATCCTCAAAGCGATTTGGTGTACCACTGGACCAATTGATTTGCTGATAGGGGCTTCAATCCTCAGATCTTTCCAAAACTTTCTCGATAAGTTAGCATGATCTACAAGTGCTGAGCTACATCATATATATAGCATCAACATCTGTCCAATGGTCTCTGAGATAGACGTTTATCTCCAACTAGTTGCTTCTCAAAAGTTCAGAAGTACCGCTACTCTTATTGGTGGATATATACATGTATTGCTAGTATCTACTACTGCCAACACCTAAAAGGAATGCATGCCCACTGTGTTCCGTTTTGAGTGTATGCGACAGTGCGTACATAACTGCATAAGGATATGGTTGTTGAATTACCACTTCTCGATGATATTGCCTTCTATGTACCGTATACGCAGAATCTACGCTACACCCCTCGCTGGGAGGAAGTCACCCAACGCCGCTCTTGTCGGTAGGAAGTCTACGCGACGAAAATGCAGAATAGCCTTGATAAACACTCTCGAACGGGTGATTTAAATGGGGTGGTTTCTGTATTAGAGCAAGGAGCCAACGTGAATAGCACCGTGGATTCTAGCTGCAGGACTTCTCTGCTTGAGGCTGCAATGAATGGACATGTCGAGTGCATTCATGCTCTCCTGAATCGCAGTGCTGAGGTGAACAAATGGAATCTTTATGGCGACACCCCTTTGCATAGGGCTGTTTTGAATGGATATGTGGAGTGCGTCAGCGCCCTCCTTGGCCGCGGCGCTGAAGTGAACATAAAGAGTAGAGGAAAGTCAGCACAAGATGAAGCATTGTCAAGGGGGCGCCACGACGTTGTTTTTGCCATATGCAGTCAAATGAACCGTAGTTCTAAAACAAATAAATTGAGTACCCAGCTAGCAGCAGCAAATCAAGGATTGATGAGTGCAAGAGCAGCTTACCATATCTAAATCGAGGAATGATGAGCATGAGGCGTAGCTGGCAATGGTAAGGTCAAAGATCGATGAGTATAAGGAGCAGCTAGGAGCAGCGAAATCAAGGAATGGTGAGCAGGAGGTGCACATCAGTTGCATGACAGGCCAGGGAGATGTCCTAGCTTCCCAAGACGTTGAAACGTTGGAGCGCTTGTTGGCCAAGGTGGACAAGGAGTGCCTTGGAAAGGTCATATTTGACAAGTGTGTGCAGAGAGAGCTTCACAAGGCACGCGATGTAGCTGCTGAGTGTGGTGTATGCCTATCTGCTCCTAAGAACACTTACTTAGGGTAACCGGTTGTAGTGATGGCAACGGTGGCCGTGGTGACAATGGTGGAAATCTCGGCCGTGGCAGGCTTTGCAGCTGTGGAGGCCGTGGTGTCCTGTCAGAGATTTTATTTTCAGCTAAAATCAGCAGCCTCTAGGCAGCTCCCCTGTCTTGCTATTCAGCCAAAGCAAATGCATCGTGGCGTGCCTGGCCACCTGACAGAATCCTCTGTCAAGAACTGTCAAAATCTTGGAGCTAAGCCTAGTGGCTGGCTCAGGGAGCTGCCTAGAAGCTGCTGCTCATAGCTGAAAGGAAAACTATGTGGTCGTTGCGCCTACCAGACTCAGGGACCTGCCTAGAAGCTGCTGCTCATAGCTGAAATGGAAACCTATGTGGCCGTTGCACCTACCTAGCTCAGGGAGCTGCCGAGAAGCTGCTGCTCGTAGCTGAAAAGGAAAACCTGTGTGGCCGTTGTGCCTACAAGGCGCAGGGAGCTGCCTAGAAGCTGCTCCTCGTACAAGAAAAGAAAGTCTATGTGGCTGTTGCGCCTACCTGGCTCAGGGAGCTGCCTAGAAGCTGCCCCTGATATCTCGAAATAAAAACTATGTGGCCGTCACACAGACCTGGCTCAGAAAGCTGCCTAGAAGCTGTTTCTCATGGGTGAAAACAAAAACTATGTGGCTGTTGCACCTGCCTGGCTCAGGGAGCTGCCTAGAAGCTGCTGCTCGCAGCTGAAAATAAAACTATGTGGCCGTTGCACCAACCTGGCTCAGGGAGCTCCCTAGAAGCTGCTGCTCGTAGCTGAAAAGAAAACTACTGTGTCGCCGTTGCACCTACCTGGCTCAGGGAGCTGACTAGAAGCTGCTACTCGTACCTGAAAAGAAAATCTAAGTCGTTGTAGGCCTACCTTGCTCAGGGAGCTGCCTAGAAGCTGCTGCTCATAGGTGAAAAGAAAAACAATGTGGCCGTTGTGCCTACCTGGCTCAGGGAGCTGCCTAGAAGCTGCTGCTTGTACCTGAAAATAAAAACTATATGGCTGCTGCGCCTACCTGGCTCAGGGAGCTGCCTGAAAGCTGCAGCTTGTAGCTGAAAAGGAACCTGTGTGGCTGTTGCTCTTGCTTTGCTTAGGGAGCAGCCTAGAAGCTGCTGCTTGTAGCTGAAATTAAAGACTATATGACTGACTCGTACACCTGACTCAGGAGGGGGCTAGAAGCTGCTGCTTGTAGCTGAAAAGGAAAACCATGTGGCCGTCGTGTCTACCTGGCTCATGGAGCTGCCTAGAAAATGCTGCCCTGCTCATACCTAAAAATAAAAACTCTGTGGCACTTGCTCCTACCTGGCTCAGGGAGCTGCCTAGAAGCTGTTGCTTGTAGCTGAAAATAAAACATTTATGGCTGTCACGTCTACCTGGCTCAGGGAGCTGCACAGAAGCTGCTGCTCATAGCTGAAAAGAAAACTGTGTGGCCCTCGCACCTACCTGGCTCAGGGAGCTGCACAGAATCTTCTGCTCGTAGCTGAGAACATAATCTATGTTGCCGTTGCGCCTACCTGACTCAGGGAGATGCGTAAAAGCTGCTGCTTGTAGCTGAAAAGAAAAACCACATGGCCGTTGCGCCTACCTTGCTAAGGAAGCTGCCTAGAAGCTGCTGCTCACAGCTGAATACACCATCTATGTGGCCGTTGCGCCTAGCTGACTCAGGAAGCTGCCTAGAAGCTGCTGCTTGTAGCTGAAAATAAACTCTATGTAGCTGTTGTGCCTACCTGACTCTGGGAGCTGCCTAGAAGCTGCTGCTTGTAGCTGAAAAGAAAACTACGTGGCCGTTGCGCCTACCTGGCTCAGGGAGCTGCCTAGAAGCTGCTGCTCCTGGCTGAAAATACAACTATATGGCCGTTGCACCTACCTGTCTCAGAGAGCTGCCAAGAAGCTGGTGTACGTAGCTGAAAAGAAAACTATGTGGTCGTTGCGCCTACCTGGCTCAAGGAGCTGCCTAGACGCTGCTTCTCGGAGCTGAAAAGAAAACTATGTGGCTGTTGAACTTACCTGGCTAAGGAAGCTGCCGAGAAGCTGCTCCTTGAAACTGAAAATAAAGACTACATGGCTGTCCTGTATACATGGCTCATGGAGCTGCCTAGAAGCTGCTGCCCATAGCTGAAAAGAAAATCTATGTTGCCGTTGCGCCTACCTGGCTCAGGGAGCTGCCTAGAAGCTGCTGCTCGAAGCTGAATAGAAATACTATGTGGCCGTTGCACCTACCTGGCTTCGGAAGCTGCCTAGAAGCTGCTGCTCGTAGCTGAAAATAAAACTATGTGGCCGTTTCGCCTACCTGGCTCAGGGAGCTGCCTAGAAGCAGCTGCTCATAGCTTAACAGAAATACTATGTGGCCGTTGTTTCTACCTGGCTCAGGCAGCTGCCTAGAAGCTGCTGCTCATAGCTGAACAGAAATACTATGTGGCCGTTGCGCATACCTGGCTCAGGGAGCTGCCTAGAAGCTGCTGCTTATAGCTGAACAGAAATACTATGTGGCCGTTGCGCCTACCTGGCTCAGGCAGCTGCCTAGAAGCTGCTGCTCGTAGCTGAACAGAAATACTATGTGGCCGTTGCGCATACCTGGCTCAGGGAGCTGCCTAGAAGCTGCTGCTTGTAGCTGAACAGAAATTCTATGTGGCCGTTGCGCCTTCCTGGCTCAGTGAGCTGCCTAGGAGCTGCTGCTCTTAGCTGAAAAGAAGAGCTATGTGGCCGTTGCGCCTACCAGGCTCAGGCAGCTGCCTAGAAGCTGCTGCTCCTAGCTGAATATATTTGCTATGTGGCCGTTGCGCCTACCTGTCACAGGGAGCTGCCTAGAAGCTGCTGCTGATAGCTGTTGCTTGTAACTGACAAGAAATACTGTGTAGCCGTTGCGCCTACCTGGCTCAAGGAGCTGCCTAGAAGTGATGCTTGTAGCTGAAAAGAAGTACTATGTAGCCGTTGCGACTACCTGATTCAGGGAGCTGCCGAAAAACTGATGCTCGTAGCAGAAAATAAAAACTATGTGGCCGTTGCGCCTACCTGGCTTAAGGAGCTGCCGAGAAGCCACTGCTCGTAGATGAAAAGAAAAACCATGTGGCCGTTGCGTCGACCTGTCTGAGGGAGCTGCACAGCAGAAGGTGCTGCTTGTAGCTGAAAAGAAAAGCTATGTGGCTGTTGCGCCTACCTGGCTCAGGGAGCTGCCTAGAAGCTGCTGTTCTTTGCTGAATAAAAAACGTATGTGGCCGTTGCGCCTACCAGGCTCAAGGAGCTGCCAAGAAGCTGCTGCTCGTAGCTGAAAGAAGAAGTATTTGGCCATGGCACCTACCTGGCTCAGGGAGCTGCCTAGAAACTGCAGCTTGGAGCTGAAAATAAAAAAAATTGTAGCTGTTGCGCCTACCTGGCTCGAGGAGCTTCCTAGAAGCTGGTGCTCGTAGCTGAAGATAAAAACTACATGGTCGTTGCCCCTGCCTGGCTCAGGGAGCTGCCAAGAAACTGCTGCTTTTAGCTGAAAATAAGAGCTATGTGGCCATTGCGCCTACCTGACTCAGGGAGCTGCCTAGAAGCTGCTGCTCATAGCTGAAAAGAAAACATTTATAGCCGTCGCGCCTACCTGGCTCAGGGAGCTGCACTGAAGCTGCTGCTCGTAGCTTAAATGAAAAACTATGTGGCCAAAGCGCCTACCTGGCTCAGGGAGCTGCACAGAAGCTGCTGCTCGTAGCTGAAAAGTTAAACTATGTGGCCGTCGCGCCTACCTGGCTCAGAGAGCTGCCAAGAAGCTGCTGCCCATAGCTGAACAGAAATACTATGTGGCCGTTGCGCATACCTGGCTCAGGGAGCTGCCTAGAAGCTGCTGCTCAAAGCTGAATAGAAATTCTATGTGGCCGTTGCACCTACCTGGCCTCGGAAGCTGCCTAGAAGCTGCTGCTCGTAGCTGAAAATAAAACTATGTGGCCGTTTCGCCTACCTGGCTCAGGGAGCTGCCTAGAAGCTGCTGCTCGTAGCTTAACAGAAATACTATGTGGCCGTTGTTTCTACCTGGCTCAGGCAGCTGCCTAATAGCTGCTGCTCATAGCTGAACAGAAATACTATGTGGCCGTTGCGCATACCTGGCTCAGGGAGCTGCCTAGAAGCTGGTGCTCGTAGCTGAAGATAAAAACTACATGGTCGTTGCCCCTGCCTGGCTCAGGGAGCTGCCAAGAAGCTGCTGCTTTTAGCTGAAAATAAGAGCTATGTGGCCGTTGCGCCTACCTGACTCAGGGAGCTGCCTAGAAGCTGCTGCTCGTAGCTGAAAAGAAAACATTTATAGCCGTCGCGCCTACCTGGCTCGGGGAGCTGCACTGAAGCTGCTGCTCGTAGCTTAAATGAAAAACTATGTGGCCAAAGCGCCTACCTGGCTCAGGGAGCTGCACAGAAGCTGCTGCTCGTAGCTGAAAAGTTAAACTATGTGGCCGTCGCGCCTACCTGGCTCAGAGAGCTGCCAAGAAGCTGGTGAACGTAGCTGAAAAGAAAACTATGTGGCCGTTGCGCCTACCTGGCTCAAGGAGCTGCATAGACGCTGCTTCTCGGAGCTGAAAAGAAAACTATGTGGCTGTTGAACTTACCTGGCTAAGGAAGCTGCCTAGAAGCTACTCCTTGAAACTGAAAATAAGACTACATGGCTGTCCCGTATGCATGGCTCAGGCAGCGGCCTAGAAGCTGCTGCCCATAGCTGAACAGAAATACTATGTGGCCGTTGCGCATACCTGGCTCAGGAAGCTGCCTATAAGCTGCTGCTCGTAGCTGAACAGAAATACTATGTGGCCGTTGCGCATACCTGGCTCAGGGAGCTGCCTAGAAGCTGCTGCTTGTAGCTGAACAGAAATACTATGTGGCCGTTGCGCCTACCTGGCTCAGTGAGCTGCCTAGGAGCTGCTGCTCTTAGCTGAAAAGAAGAGCTATGTGGCCGTTGCGCCTACCAGGCTCAGGCAGCTGCCTAGAAGCTGCTGCTCCTAGCTGAATATATTTGCTATGTGGCCGTTGCGCCTACCTGTCACAGGGAGCTGCCTAGAAGCTGCTGCTGATAGCTGTTGCTTGTAACTGACAAGAAATACTGTGTAGCCGTTGCGCCTACCTGGCTCAAGGAGCTGCCTAGAAGTGATGCTTGTAGCTGAAAAGAAGTACTATGTAGCCGTTGCGACTACCTGATTCAGGGAGCTGCCGAAAAACTGATGCTCGTAGCAGAAAATAAAAACTATGTGGCCGTTGCGCCTACCTGGCTCAAGGAGCTGCCGAGAAGCTACTGCTTTTAGATGAAAAGAAAAACCATGTGGCCGTTGCGTCGACCTGTCTGAGGGAGCTGCACAGCAGAAGGTGCTGCTTGTAGCTGAAAAGAAAAGCTATGTGGCTGTTGCGCCTACCTGGCTCAGGGAGCTGCCTAGAAGCTGCTGTTCTTTGCTGAATAAAAAACGTATGTGGCCGTTGCGCCTACCAGGCTCAAGGAGCTGCCAAGAAGCTGCTGCTCGTAGCTGAAAGAAGAAGTATTTGGCCATGGCACCTACCTGGCTCAGGGAGCTGCCTAGAAACTGCAGCTTGGAGCTGAAAATAAAAAAATTGTAGCTGTTGCGCCTACCTGGCTCGGGGAGCTTCCTAGAAGCTGGTGCTCGTAGCTGAAGATAAAAACTACATGGTCGTTGCCCCTGCCTGGCTCAGGGAGCTGCCAAGAAGCTGCTGCTTTTAGCTGAAAATAAGAGCTATTTGGCCGTTGCGCCTACCTGACTCAGGGAGCTGCCTAGAAGCTGCTGCTCATAGCTGAAAAGAAAACATTTATAGCCGTCACGCCTACCTGGCTCGGGGAGCTGCACTGAAGCTGCTGCTCGTAGCTTAAATGAAAAACTATGTGGCCAAAGCGCCTACCTGGCTCAGGGAGCTGCACAGAAGCTGCTGCTCGTAGCTGAAAAGTTAAACTATGTGGCCGTCGCGCCTGCCCGGCTACCTGGGGAGATGATGCTAGTGTTGAATTGCAGACTTCGAGCTGCTTATTTTCTGCTATGGTTTCAGAACACTGCTAGCACGATCCAAGAGCATATAAATCCTTGCCCGAACATATTTAATCATCATCACCAGTATGACCCGCTACCCCCTAAGGATATTCATCCCCGTTCCCCAAATCAAGTCACCCCTGTACCCCTAGATACGTTCACCCTAGGGTACACCTAAAGGGTCCATGGGAGTCAGTCGAGTACCTATTTGGCTACCCCTGGATTGTAACAAAAATACAGACATGGGTACTACCACACTCATACACCATACTCATGATTACTGTATAGAATGCAGCTGCATGTAAAGGTGCAGACAGTTCCTTTCCACCTGGTCTATATAATACCGTAGTCAGCCCCTCCTCATACTCCACATTCGATATATTTCTTGCTGCTAGGCAAGTTCCTTCGGACGAGTATAAAGAAATGGCCGGAGATGACGACCCACGATCAATGAGGAATCACACGTGTATGGGGGGGGGGGGGGGGGGGGGGGGGGGGGGGGGGGGGGCACCCCCGCCCTGAACAGACACCAGCCTTGATTGTAACACACATGCAAGTGCATAAGTGAAGAGGATGATACAAATAGGGGAGCCGCAATTAAGGACATGGGAAACAAAATAAATGATTTAAACGCAGTTCGAGAAGAGCCCGATCAAGTGACACTCACAGTTTGAAAGGCGTTGCAAGTGTCAAACGCCTTTGCATAAGTGCTTGAGCTACCGTGTCTGTTGGCCTTAACTGCCTGGTCGGTTTCGAGGACTGTGAACCTTGCTCGGACGCCCAGTAAATAAAGAAGTGGAAAGATCCGACTAGGCCTTTCCTGATGCAGCTTTCCTTCCTCTTGGTATATTGTTCATCCACGGCGTACCAAGCCCTCTGAAATCAGCGAGGCGTATTTTACCCCCCGCGTACCGGTACCTTGGACGACTTCCTAGCTGAAACCGTCCGGCGGATTATTACAGGTAAGTTGCCAGCTTATTAATTATATGAACAGCTTCGGGGGGGGAAGGAAGACGACCGAAGTAACAGGCAAACGCAAGGTGCGGTGTTGGGAGCTTGCATAAATTTGAATGAGAAGTGATTTTCAGATGTTCACACGAACCCGACGAGGTGGGACTCCTTCCGCAAAACCAGCGACAAAAAAAAACGGTAAGAAAGGCAGGAAGGCGTGGCCACTCCTCCTAAAGTAGATAATAAATCTTGCGCGTGTGTCCCCTCCAAACAAGTCGCTTTCGCCGCACTGAACTATTCTGATAAAATAATTGTATGCTCATGATAATCTGCCCTGGTGATTACATGTTGGCAGCCTTGATGAACATCCAGCAAAGCCATCCAGCAATTTAGGATGCCCCAGACTAAGTGGGGACTAGCTTATAACAAGATCATCAATATGGGCAACCAGGGATTTTTGGGGGGAAGGAAAGGAATTGGTGTTGTTACGCAGCACCATCGCCCATCTTGCTCCTAGTAGCCTGTGGGGTGCATCAAGCAGCCTTTGAGCCCCCCAAAAGCAGACCCCTAAGAATTTAGTTTAGCACCACCAAAAAGCAGCCCCCAGAAACTTTAGTGTGGCCCCTTAAAAATACGAAGGTACCTAATTGAGCCCTTGTGCTACATGTAGCACCTTGAAGAAAACCCTTAGCCGGTATGACAGATCTGGAAAATGATTAAACGGCCGGGTTGCCGGGTTGCCTGACTGAGAATATTACTAGGCTCCTAGCTACATTACATTATCCTATTTATTCAAATTGCGAAGGATACAAGAGCACCACAGGTAGAGAGGGATTGAAGCTGATGATCGATAGCAACCTGGTGGGTTGTGAAGTTAGCAAGGGGAGGCCACCTTCCAAAATACCATATACATATGGCCCTTTTAAGGCAGTCACATGCAATGCAGCAGTGATTATAAATGCGAAATAAATACTGAGTACCGTAATGGTTAATACTGATCAACGTACAAGTCTTTGTATATTATTCTCCGTGTGTGTGCCACGGAAGCCCTCGGAGGGCTTCCAACAGTGTGTACGGATATATCATGTATGTATGCGGGATGTATGTACCGGTATATGTATGTTGCAGTCCATGTGTAGCCATTTAGGCTGAAAGGACCTGCCCAATCTCGATTCAGAAGGAACTGATTCGAAACACTGATAAATGAGCTGGGCCCCTACAAATTGTTTAACCAACAAAGGCCCTGATTTTGTGCTACAGAGATAATTAAATATACATTTATCCGGGCGTTTATCATCGCATGTTTATAATATAGTCATCATTAATATTAATACTCCATATAACTAAGATCTGCATTTAAATCACCGATTCTTCAACAATTAGCATGATCTATAATTGTTGAACAGCATCCTATGGCATCAACATGTGTTCTTAAGTTTAGGTGACAAACTCTCTTTCAGATCATTCACGGTCCCGAAGCCGTTTCCCTGCTTGGCCCTTGGCTCCTCTGTATAGCTCAACACGTGGCTCGAGGCACACTTATCGTCTACAAAGTCTGGGTTGCAAACTCTCTTTCATATCAGAAAGCTAGTTATAAAATATTTCAATCCGCAGATCTCTCCTACACTAATTTTTCAAGAGGTCAGCATGATCTATAAGTGTAGAACTACATCATCTAAATGGCATCAACATCTGTTCAATGGTCTCTAACACGAAATTTTATCTCTAACTAGTTGCTTTTCAAAAGTTCAGAAGTACCGCTACTCAGATTGGTGGATATATTAACGTATTGCCGGCATCTACTCCTGCCAACACCTTCAATAAATGCATGACAGGTGACAGTTTTCCATTTTGCATGTGTGCGTACAAACGGATATGGTTGTTGAATTCCCATTACTCCATGACATTGCCTTCTATACATACGCAGAATCTACGCTCCTCGCGCCCATCAAGGAAGGAAGACTTGAGACGTCGCTCTTGTCGGTGGGAAGTCGACGCGCCGCAAATGCAGTATAGCCTTGATACACAACTTCGGCAGTTGTCCCGAAGGGGTGATGTCAATGGGGTGGTTTCTGTATTGGAGCAAGGAGCCAACGTGAATAGCACCGTGAATTGGTCCCGCAGAACCCCTCTGTGTGAGGCTGCACAGAAAGGACATGTGGAGTGTATCAAGGCTCTCCTGGATCGCGGTGCTGATGTGAATAATAATGCTGATGATGGCATCACCCCTTTGCATTGGGCTGCATGGAAAGGACATGTGGAGTGCATCAAAGCAAGGCTCCCCTGGATCGCGGTGCTGAGGTGGGCATTAAGGATTTATTTGACAGCACCCCTTTGCATTGGGCTGCATACTGTGGACACGTGGAGTGCATCAAGGCTCTCCTGGATTGCGGTGCTGAGGTGGACATGAAGGATATTGATGGCCGCACCCCTTTGCATAATGCTGCATGGAAAGGATATGTGGAGTGCGTCAAGGCCCTACTTGGCCGCGGCGCGGATGAGAACATAAAGGATACTAAAGGGCAGTCAGCACTGGATAGAGCAGTGCAAAGAGGTCACAAAAACGTTGTTGATGCCATCCGCAATCACAGGAGCCGGAGGTCTGATGCCCAACAAGATGGGGACCAACGACCTGCTTCTCAAAGCTCAAGCAGAAACCTACAAACTGAGAATAGGGAATTAATTACCCAGCTAGCAGCAGCAAGATAAAGGATTGATGAGCATGAGGCACAGCTTGCAGGTGCAAGGTCAAGGATTGATGAGTGCGAGGAGCAGCTAACCTTAGCTATATCGAGGAATGATGAGCATGAGGCGCAGCTAGCAACAGCAAGATCAAGGATCGATGAGTATGCGGAGCAGCTAGCAACGGCAAGGTCAAGGATTGATGAATGTGACGTGGACATGGCTTGCATGACAGGCCAGGGAGATGTCCTACCTTCCCAAGACGTTGAAACGTTGGAGCGCTTGTTGGCCAAGGTGGACAAGGAGTGCCTTAGAAAGGCCATATTTGACAAGTGTGTGCAGAGAGAGCGTCACCAGGCACTTGATGCAGCTGCTGAGTGTGGCGTATGCCTATCTGCCCCTAAGGACATTTGCTTAGATCCTTGTGGCCATTTGATTTGCCGATCTTGCTCAAACCGCATCCAAGTCTGCCCGATCTGCCGCCAGCACGTTGCAGAGAGGAGACGGGTATTTCTTTAGTCATACATACATCTCCAAGAACTTAGCCTGCAAGCACAGCCGCAGGATCTGCCTCAGGTGTCCCCGCAATCTCAAAGCCAAAGCAGAAACTGCCTCAGGTGTTGTCACTAAATAACTCCCATTGGCGCTCTGACCTTGAAGAGACGTGTAACTTCCGGAAGGATGTGGTGCGGCGAGAGAAGTAATTGCCCACCATCCGCCATCCAGAGCTGTAGGCGGGGCCCTAGTCTGGTGTCCCCGCAACCTCAAAGCCAAAGCCCAAACCCGTTTGGGGTCACTTTGGTGGCTGTGGTGATCAGGGTAGCCAGGGTGGTAGTGATGACAATGGAGGCCATATTTCAAGCTTAGCCTGCCAACATTATTCTTCGGATTGGCCAGTGGTAGCTGGGACGCCACATCTTGTAGGCCCCCCCTGGACTACAACATACACTTGAATAGGCAGGACAAAGCATGCTGATTGAGCATTGCAAGTGAGCCTAGCTAAGATGAGGGGTTATTCCTGAGGTGCTCGTGTTGATATGAGCTTGCCTAAGTTGTCTGCTACTGTAGCATATACATTTAGATGTCCGGTTGCAAGCAAGATCAGGCAGTGCAACAAGCAGAATAGACAGAGCAGGTATGCGCCCAAGGTGTGTTGTATCAGTAAGGCCTGGTTGTGTTGTCTTCAGACGTAGGGTTCCAGCTCACCAATAGACAACAGCCTTATAGATAGTGCCATGTATGTATGTTGTTACAGTCCATGGGTGGGCCAAATAGGCTTATGGTAAAGCTGACATGACCTTGCCTAAGCTGTCTGCTACTATAACATATATATACGAGCAACAGTTGTGTGAAGCAGATGTCTGCTGAGTGATCGCACACCCCGCATGGCGCAGGCACCTAGGTCACAGTGGTGTGAGGTGGATGTCTGCTGAGTGAGCGCACACCCCACATGGCGCAGGCACCTAGGTCACAGTGGTGTGAGGTGGATGTCTGCTGAGTGAGCGCACACCCCACATGGCGCAGGCACCTAGGTCACAGTGGTGTGAGGTAGATGTCTGCTGAGTGAGCGCACACCCCACATGGCGCAGGCACCAAGGTCACAGTGGTGTCAGCAGATGTCTGCTGAGTGAGCGCATATCCCACATGGTGCAGGCACCTAGGTCACAGTTGTGCGAGGCGGATGTCTGCTGAGTGAGCGCACACCCCACATGGTGAAGGCACCTAGGTCACAGTTGTGTGAGGCGCATTTCTGCTTAGTGAGCGCACACCCGATATGGCGCAGGCACCACAGTCACAGTTGTGTGAGGCGGATATGTGCTGCGTGAGCGCACACCCCACATGGCGCAGGCACCTAGTTCACGTCTCACCAACTGGAGCACCTCGGGAAGCATGCATTGCATTCTAGTTTCCCCCCGCTGTCACTTGAATATATTAGCTGCTCAGCTCATAGGCTACACAACATACATATATAGACATACATGTAGTGGTGTTTAGTTTTCCTAAGACCCCGCCCTTGCTGGGTTGTCTATGTTGTGGGCAGTTCCCTTATCTGATTATCTCTAACTTGAAACTAGATACCCGTAGTTGCTTGCGCAATACGTGGGCAGTTCTCTTGGATTTGCCTGGATTGGATTGGATTGGATTGGATTGGATTGGATAAGATTGGATTAGATAAGATTGGATTGTTAGATGGTTGTTCAGCCGATGGTCTGGCCAGCTCGCCTTCTTCTTGTTCCAAGTCCGTCCGTGCGATACCCACGGAATCCTGGGAGCATTATAAGTGGATTAGACAGTTGAAAGACCACTACCGGTCCTCGTAGTTCTCTCGTCTCCCCCCAAGTTAAGTATGAATCAACTGCTTTGTGGTACAATTTGTGGGCAGGTCTCTTGTTTCAAAGTTGAAAGGAGGTTTCCTTGCTCAGCTGGAAAAGCTGGTTTGGGGGAGTTTGATTTCTTGCCTCAAAGTGTAATTAAGCTCACCATGCTTAGTTCTACGAGTTGGGAGCAGTTCTCTTGTTTTGTTTTGATTACATGGAAGGAGGGGTTATTTCTCTGCTGTCCAACTGTTAAGTTGAAAATATCACCTAGCTTGGTCAAATTGTTGGCACTCAGTTATCTCTAGCTTCTAGACAGCTCCTTGGGCCAGTGGTGATGCTGTGGTGGTGGTCAAATTGTTGGCACTCAGTTATCTTGTCGCAAATGTCCTAGTGGGATTTGATAGTTACTATGTTGACAAAATTGCTGCAAACATATTATAATAAGTTATTTTGAGGATTAGTTGGAAGACCCCCCTCAGATATTGTGGAGCGGGCTTGTTGTGGGTCAACAATGGCCTGACGGTGACAGTGCAATGTAATATAATGTAATGCTAATTGTTGAAATACCAAATACTTGGTTGTATTATAAAGTTATACAAGTTCGCTCTCCACCCCTAAGAGGAGGGATGAGGACCCCCTCATATCCACAATTCTTCCCCATAGCTTTTTGAGCAGCAGCTTCTACGCAGCTCCTTAAGCCAGCCAATGGACTAAGCCCCAAGATCTCGAAAGTATTGGACAAGTCATGTTGTCAGCTTTCAGATGCACTATGGTGCCATAGGTTTGGATGGGTAGCCAGCCAGGGGAGCATCCTATAAGTTGCTGTAGGTAGCGGAAAAGGAAAGTTATATCCTTCATGTAATCTCCTCCAGATGAAAATCTTGCATAAGCCACACCATATAATACACCCTTGTTTTGAATCTTGGGGTATGGCTAGGATGCACCTCCTACCAGGGTAATCTGTTTACCGCCCCTCCATGGGTAGCGACTTCAGTTCATCAAGCGTACTGCCGGAGGAACAAATCGGGCGAGCAAATCTGAAGAGCAAAACGAGGGAGCAAAACGGGAGCGCTACGGGCCCTAAGGGTTTGGCCTGCAAAATATTTGTCTCGTCACGTCACGTCACCTCACACGTCACGTCACACTCATAGGCAGGCACGTCACGTCACAAGGGCGGTCACGCCCTTGTTAGTGTGCTCCCTGCTTTTCATGGGTATCGCACGGGGGGGCGTGGAATTGGAAGACCGAGAGCAGCCCAGAGCTTGCTCAAAGAACATGAAACAATCCAATCCAATCCAATAAAATCTACCAGGGTAACCTCTTAGAGTACCTACTCCCTAACCTCCGCTCGCCACTGTTTCTTTTTTGGCTGCAAGCAGCAGCTTCTAGACAAACAGCTCCCTTTCATTGTCCTTGAACCAAACCTGAAGCTAGCTATTGCGTCTGAAATCTGACATGACAGGCACTCCAATGCAGCTGAAAGATTTTGGCTTGCCCTACTGTCTGGCTAATGGGGCTGGATTGAAGCTGCTATGTGTAGCCCAAAAAAGAAACAGTACTGCCCCCCCAGTCGCCCTCATGGCTTGCTTGTTCCCCCAAACCTGGGCACGCCTTTAAACCATCGCTTTTCTTTTCATATACACGCAGCAGCTTCTAGGCAGCTCCCCTGGAGTGCTACCCAGCTAATCTGGGTAATAAATAACATAGTGCAACTGGAAGCTGGTGTAATTTGCTTTCCAGCACTTCTGAAATCCTGGGGCTTGGCCCAGTGGCTGGCTTAGGGAGCTGCCTAGAAGCTGCTGCTAGTAGATAGAAAGAAAAGCTATGCTTTAAACTGCCTACACCCATTTGATTGCTTTCTGCCCTCGGTGGTGTGGTGTGGGTGTGGGTGTGGGTGTGTTTATACTACCGTACCCATATGCATGTACTGTACCTGCAGACAGTGAGCAGCCCATTCACAGACCATTAAACGCACCACCTTTCGGACACCAACCTCCGAGTGTGTCCCCACAGCTACCACGGGGCCTCCGCCAGTTCGCCCTCTCGTGTCAACCTCGAGGTGGATGGGCATGGCCGCATGGGATGGTCAGCGATCCGTTCTCCTGCGGCAGCAGAGCCCTCAGCAACAGGCGTATGCTCGTATTAAATATGCGCGACTACATGTGCGCCATGAGCACACGCATTCCGTTGGAAGCATGAAATAGCGTAGCAGTCGATGGCAGTGCAGAGGTGCATGACGATGGCAACATGGTGGGTAGGTCTTTAAGTCAGAGGATCTGTCGCACTGCTGCAGGATCTGTTGCTCTGCTGCAAGAGACAATGCATTGTAGGTGAAGCGGAATTGGCTGTCAGGTGCGATCGCGGTGTGACCTATCATAGCGACCCCCAAGGTCCAGGTCCCCAAGCCCCCTACACGCCCCCATGTATAACAGGGCCCGGGGGGCGGGGCCACAGCTGGACTGTAACATACATGAAATAAAAATGCATATAAAGAGTGCATAAATTAAGAGGGTGATATAAATAGGGGATCCGGGAAGGACATGGAAAGCAAAACGTGTACATAAATACTATCGCAGTACTAGAAGAGCCCGATCAAGTGACACTCACAGTTTGAAAGGCGTTGCAAGTGTCAAACACGTTTTCATAAGCTTGTCTGTTGGCTTTAATTGCCTGGTCGGTTCTGGGGGTCGGTTTTTTGTGAACCTTGTCCAATAAATAAATAAGTGTGAAGCACCGAGTTGGCCATTCCTGGTGCAGCTTGTCTACCTTTAAAATCATTCCACTTGGTACATTGCTCATCCACTGCGTGCCGAGACCTCAGGAATCAGCGAGGCGTGTTTTACCCCCCGCCAAGCCTTGGACGACTTCCGAGCAGAAGCAGTGTGGCGGATTATTACCGGTAAGTTGCCAGCTTATTAATTATATGAACGGCTTCGCGGGAGCAAGGAAGACGACTGAAGTGACAGGCAGATGCAAGGTGCGGTGTTGGGAGCCTGCAGATTTTTGTTAACACAATTATTTTCAGATTTGCACTCACACCCGACGAGGTTTGACCCCTTGCACAGAACAAGCGACCCAAAGAATTCGGCGAGAAAGGCAAGACGGCGTGGCCACTCCTCCGATAGTAGATATGAAATATTGCATTTGTGTCCCCTTCAAACAAGTCGCTTTCGCCTCACTGAACTAGTCTGATGAAATTATGTGATCATGATAATCTGGTATATTATGAAATTATGTGATCATGATAAATAATTTGAAATTATGTGATCATGATAAATAATGTGAAATATATTATGAAATAATGTGATCATGATAAATAATGTGAAATTATGTGATCATGATAAATAATGTGAAATATATTATGAAATTATGTGATCATGATAATCTGGTATATTATGAAATTATGTGATCATGATAATCTGGTGAGCAAAATGTTGTTAGCCTTCAGACTTGATCAACATCAACATGGGCAATAGGGGATTTTTGGGGGGGGGGGGGGGGGGGAGGAAATGTTTCAGTGTCGTTACATAGCCCCATAGTCCATCTTGCTCCTAGTAGCCTGCAAAAAGCACCCCCCAGAAGCAGCCCCCATAGACTTAAGTCCAGCTCCCCCAAAATAGCAAGGTATCTAATTTAGCCCTTGTGCTACATTTAACACCTCCAAGAAAACCCGTGGTCGACATAACAGATATGGAAACAGGTTCAACTGATTGCCTGACTGAGATAATTGTTAGCTTCCTAGCTACATTACATTATCTTATTTATTAAAATTGCGAAGATTATAAGGGCACCAAAGGTTAGAGAGGGGTTTAAGATGATGATTGATAGCAACGTGGTGGGCACTGAAGTTGGCAAGGGCAGGCCACCTCACAAAATACCATGTATGGCTTTTTCAGGCTGTCACACGCAGCAGTGATTATACATGAATAATGGTTCATAATGATCTAAGTACAATGTTTTGTAGGATAGCTGATCGTTGGATGAATTGCGAGGCAAACCTGCAGTCCTCGCAAGGAAGTAGGAATTGCGTTCACAATCCTTACAATTAATGAGCAGTGCTGGTGCTAACCAGGGTAGTTCAGCACGTATGTGGCTGTGTGTGAACATCCATCTACACTTCAGAGGGGTGAGTGCATGTCTACACACACATTTGTAACATATCGTTTTTTATTTTGACTGGGGCGTCCATGTTTTTCTTGTTGTTCACATGTTGTCACATACATTTTGATAGGGACGTGCGTGTGTGTGTATGTGTGTGTGTATGTGGAACCTAGTGGAACTAGACTAGTGGAACCTCTGGGTAATCATCGTTCTCCTCCTGGGGCATGCATTATTGCCAGAGTTACTAGACTATGAGTGCTCTATAGACATCTTGCAAGATGTCTATAGAGCACTCGTAGTCTAGTAACTCCGACAGAGTGTGTGTGGGGGTGGGGTGGGGTGGGAGGGGAGGGGGGGGGGGGGGGGGGGGGGGGGGGGGGCTCTGCGTACCCTGTTGCTAACTTGGTATACTGTAGGGATATGACCTGACCAATCTCGGTTCAGAAGGAACTGATACGAAAACAAGCACTGATGAATGAGCTGAGCCCCAACAAATTGTTTTACCAACCGAGGCCCTGCTTTCGTGCTATAGAGATAACTAAACTATACATTATCCGGGTGTTATCATCACATCTTTATAATATAATCATTATCATGCATATAATTACTTCAAATAACAATGATCTGCATCAAATCCCTGATTCTTTAACAATTAGCATGATCTTTAAGTAGGGAACGGCAACTACCGTAATATTAGTGTTTGAAAAACTAAAATTAACTAATATTATTAAAGTGTCACAATAATATTAGTTTTTCAAATAAATTTGAAATTCTGGTGAGACGGCTTGTCCGACTAATATTATATTATGTATTCACTAATATTATGTAACATAGCCGACCCCTATCTATAAGTAGGGAAGGGCAATATGATATCATATGTTATCATGTCATCAGATGATATCATCTGATGCCGGTAGTTGACTAGGCCATTTATGCCGGTATTCAACATCATATGATGCAATTTGTATGATATCATATGATATCATTCTCGCCTTTGGTCAACATCATACGATATGCCGGTCCCTATCTATAAGTGATGAACTATATCATCTATCTGGCATCACCATTTGTTCAATGGTCTCTAACATGAACTTGTATCTCCAACTAGTTGCTTTTCAAAAGTTCAGAAGTGCCGCTACTCTGATTGGTGGATACGTACATGTATTGCTAGCATATACTACTGCCAACTCCTACAATAAATGCATGACTGCGCACACTTTTATGTTTTGTGTGTGTGCTTACATAAGAATATGGTTGTAGAATTCCCACTACTCCATGGCTTTACCTTCTCTACATACACAGAATCTACGCTCATCGCGCTCATCAGCAAAGGAAGTCACCCAACGCCGCTCTTGTCTGTGGGAAAGCACTGCGCAGAAAATGCAGAAATTCCTTGATAACCAACTTGTGCGCGTCTCCGAAAGGGGTGTCAATTGGGTGGTTTCTATGTTGGATCGAGGAGCCAACGTGAACGCGACCGAGAGTTGGACCTCAGGCACCCCTCTAGGTGTTGCTGCGGATAATGGACACGTGGAGTGCATCAAGGCTCTCCTGGATCGTGGTGCTGAGGTGGACAAATGGAGTTGTTCTGGCGGCACCTCTGGACACGAGGAGTGTATCAAGGCTCTCATAAGTCGCAATACTTATGTGGGCATGAAGGATCCTTACGGCCACACCCCTTTGCATGGTGCTGCATTTGGAGGATACGTGGAGTGCGTCAAGGCCCTCCTTGGCCGCGGCGCTGATGTGAACATAAAGGATAGTAAAGGGCAGTCAGCACTAAATATAGCATTGGGATTAGGCCGCCATGGCGTTGTTGATGCCATCCGCAATCACATGAGCCTGAGGTCTGTTGCCCAACAAGATGGGGACCAACGGCCAGCTCAAAACTCAAGTGGAAACCTGCAAACTAAAAACAATAACTCGGGTACCCAGCTAGCAACAGCAAAATCAAGGATGTATGAGCAAGATGCGCAGCTAGCAGCAGCAAGGTCAAGGATTGATGAGTGCGAGGAGCAGCTTACCATAGCTAAATCGAGGAATGATGAGCATGAGGCGCAGCTAGCAGCAGCGAGGTCAAGGAATGATGAGTATGCGGAGCAGCTAGCAACAGCAAGGTCAAGGATTGATGAATGTGAGGTGCACATGGCTTGCATGACAGGCCAGGAAGATGTCCTAGCTTCCCAAGACGTTGAAACGTTGGAGCGCTTGTTGGCCAAGGTGGACAAGGAGTGCCTTAGAAAGGCCATATTTGACAAGCGTGTGATGAGAGATCTTCGCCAGGCACTTGGTGCAGCTGCTGAGTGTGGCGTATGCCTATCTGCCCCTAAGGACACTTACTTAGATCCTTGTGGCCATACGATTTGCCGAGCTTGCTCAGACCTCATCCAAGTCTGCCCGATCTGCCGCCAGCAGATTGCAGAGAGGAAACGGTTGTTTCTTTAGTCATACATACACCTTCAAGAACTGATCTTACAAGCGAAGCCGCAGGATCTGCCTCAAGTTTTCCCGCAAGCTCAAAGCCAAAATATAAACCCGTTTGGGGTTACCGTGGTGGTCATGGTGACCATGGCAACCAGGGTAAGTGGTACTGATAACAATGGTGGCAGTAGTCCTAGCTTAGTTGGCCAACATTATTCCTCGGATCGACCAGTGGTAGCGGGGACGCAACATATTGTAGCCCCCCCCCTGGACTACAACATACATTTGAATATCATGGGCGTTCCTGCTTCCCGGCCGATTTTGTGGAGGCCCATAATCTTATGACAATGAACAGAAGACTGTTCATGCAAATTAATATTAGGTAGGACAAAGCACGTTGATTGAGCAGTGCAAGTGAGCCATGCAAAGATGAGGGATCATTCCTGATACGTTCGTGCTGATATGACCTTGCCTAAGCTGTATGTCTGCTACTATAAGATATACATTTAGATGTCAGGTTGCAAGCGAGATCAGGCAGTGCAACAAAGCAGAATACACAAAGCGGGAATGCGCCCATGGTGTATTGTATCAGTAAGGCCTGGTTGTGTTGTCGTCAGCCGTAGGGTACGGGCTCACCATACAAAAGCCTTATAGAGAGTGCCATGTGTGTATGTTGTTACAGTCCAGGGGTAGGCCCAATAGGCTCAAGGTAAGGCTGATATGACCTAGCCTTAGTTGTCAGCTTCTACAACATAAGCATACGGTATGTGCAAACATATGTAATTTTATATACTCCGAGGAGGGATGCAGAACAGTTGTGTGAGGCAGATGTCTGCTGAGTGAGCGCACACCCCACATGGCGCAGGCACCTAGGTCACAGTTGTGTGAGGCAAATGTCTGCTGAGTGAGCGCACACTCCACATGGCGCAGGCACCCAGGTCAAAGTTGTGTCAGCGGATGTCTGCTGAGTAAGCGCACACCCCACATGGCGCAGGCACCCAGGTCACTGTTGTGTGAGGCCAAATAGGCTAAATAGGTTAAAGGTAGGCCAAGGTAGGCCAAATAGGCTAAAGGTAAAGCTGATATGACCTTGCCTAAGTTGTTTGCTACTATAACATACCGTGTACATATGCATGTAGATATACTCAGAGGACAGATGCGGCACAATTGTGTGAGGCAGATGTTTGTTGAAATAGTGCACATGGCGCAGGCACCTAGATCATGTCTCACCTCCGGAAGCATGCATTACATTCTAGCTTACCCTGCTGTCACTTGAACATATAAGATGCACAGCTTATAGGCTCACAACATACATATGCAGATATACATGTGGGGATGTTTGGATTTTTAGACCCCCGCCATTGGTGGGTTGTTTACGTTGTGGACAGTTCCATTATCTGATTATCTATAACTTGAAACTAGATACCTGTAGTTGCTTGCGCAATATGTGGGCAGTTCTCTTATATTTGACTGGATTGGATTGGACTGTTACATGGGGTTTAAGCCAAATCTGGGCAGCGCACCGTCTTCTAATTCCAAGTTCGTGCGTGCGCTACCCACGGAACCCTGGGAGCGCAATAGGTGGATTAGACAGTTGAAAGACGCGTACCTCGTAGACGTGTATCTTGTAGTTCTCTTGTCTCTCCCATGTAAAGTATGACTCCATTGCTTTGTTGTACAATTTTTTGGCAGGTCTCTTGTTTCAAATTTTAAATGAGGTTCCCTTGCTTAGCTGGACAAGCTGTTTTGGGGCAGTTTGATCTCTTGCCTCAACGTGTAATTAAGCTCACCATGCTTAGTTATTACGAGTTTGGGGCAGTTATCTTGCTTTGTTTTGATTACATGAAGGTGGGATTATTTCTCTTCTGTCCAACTGTAAAGTTGAAAAGACCACCTTGCTTGGTCAAATTGTGGGCGCTCAGTTCTGTTGTCTCAAAGGTCCCAGTGGGATTTGATGCATAATTTGTTGACGCTATTGCTGCAAAACTGCCCTACATACAATCAGATAAGAAGTTATTTTGAGGATTAGTTGGAAGACCCCTCTCAGATATTGTGGAGCGGGCTTGTCTTGGGTCAACAATGGCCTGAAGGTGAAAATGTAATCTTATATAATGAAATAATACCCTGTTGAAATACCTAATACTTAGTTGTGTTATGACTGGCCTGGTCTTCCTCTGCCCGGATACCTGCAATGCCTGATCTGCCTGGCCTGACCTGGCTACGCCTGGCTATTCGAGCCTACCTTCTCCTGCCTGCCTGCCTGGGAGCCTACCTATGTCTACCTACGCCTGGCCATTCGAGCATACCAACGCCAGCGAGCCTGCCTGGGAGCCTACCTATGCTTACCTACGCCTGCCTGCCTGCGTGCCTACCTACACCTGCCAGCCTGCCTGCCTGCGAGCCTACCTACGCCTGCCTGCAAGCCTACCTACGCCTGCCTACCTATGCCTACCTACGCCAGCCTGCCTGCCAACCGACGCCTGCCTGCCCGCCTGCAAGCCTGCCTATGCCTACCTACGCCTGCCTACCTATGCCTACCTATGCCAGCCTGCCTGCCAACCGACGCCTGCCTGCCTGCCTGCCTGCAAGCCTACCTATGCCTACCTACGCCTGGTTATTGGAGCCTACCAACACCTGCCTGCCTGTGAGCCTACCTATGCCTACCTACGCCTGCCTGCCTACCTACGTCTACCTACGCCTGTCTATTCGAGCCTACCTACGCCTGCTTGCAAGCCTACCTATGCCTGCCTACCTGCCTACCTGCCTACCTGCCTGCCTGCCTGCGAGCCTACCTACGCCTGCCTGCCTGCCAGCCAGCCAGCCTGCCTGCGAGCCTACCTGCCTGCCTGCCTGCGTGCCTACCTACACCTGCCAGCCTGCCTACCTGCCAGCCTACCTGCCTGCCTGCCTGCCTGCCTGCGAGCCTACCTGCCTGCCTGCCTGCGAGCCTACCTACGCCTGCCTGCCTGCCAGCCAGGCCTGCTTCCAGCCGCCTGCCTGCCTGCAAGCCTACCTGCCTGCCTGCCTGCGAAGCCTACCTGACTGCTGCCTGCAGCCTACCTACGCTGCTGCTGCAGCCAGCCTGCCTGCCTGCGAGCCTACCTGCCTGCCTGCGTGCCTACCTACACCTGCCAGCCTGCCTGCCTGCCAGCCTACGCCTGCCTGGCTGCCTGCCTGCCTGCCTGCGAGCCTACCTACGCTTGCCTGCAAGCCTACCTACGCCTGCCTGCCTGCGAGCGTACCTACGCCTGCCTGCCTGCCTGGAATCTTACCTACGCCTGCCTGCCTGGAAGCCTACCTACGCCAGCCTGCCTGCCTGCAAGCCTACCTATGCCTACCTGCGCCTGGCTATTGGAGCCTACCTACACCTGCCTGCCTGCGAGCCTACCTATGCCTACCTACGTCAGCCTGCCTGCCTACCTACACCTGACAGCCTGCCTGCCTGCCTCCCTGCCATCTTGCCTGCCTGCCTGCGAGCCTACCTATGCCTGCCTGCTTGCCTGCCTGCGAGCCTACCTACGCCTTCCTGACTGCCTGCGAGCCTACCTAAGCTTGCCTATGGGACTATTGCTACATGCTATCTATGTTGATGATGAGCTGGCCTGTACTGCAATCTACAAGCCAGTTCCCTCGCTTAAGGCGTTGGATAGACTTGTGTCTTGCTATGGAGGACCTGTGAAGCTGGATAGAAGCTCTCTAGTTTGTTAGCAATAGTTATTTGTGGACAAATAGTTTGCTGACTTGTAAACCTAGTTACCGCCTTGGCCGAACCTTTTTTGTTCTCTTTGTCCCTTTGCTTTTCTCTGGAGTGAGCTCTGAAATTTAGGGTTCAGGCCAGCGTGGACGCCGGGACCCTAAACTCTCTGATCTAGTGGCAAAGCCAAACCTAAAGCTAAACCGGCTCGCGTGATTGACCTCTTCAGTTTATTTCTAGTTTTAGTTTCTAGTTTATAGGCTCTCCTTAATAGCTTCCCAGCTAGCTTGACCCTTGCCCCCCTTCAAGCAAGCAAACACACACACCACCACCACCCACCCACACCATCACAACCACCCTTGCCCCCCAGCTGTCTAGACTATGAAGGAAGGAGTTGTGATAGTCTAGCCTAAGTCTTAGCCTCTCGTTTGGTCAACTATGGATTGGTCAACGACTTTCTCACTGATGTATTGTTGCGCTCAGTCTGGAGGAGCCTTTGGCCTCATGTGTGCAACGTAAGATATTTGTATTTGCTAGTCATTCTCTAGTGATGTGACAGTGGATGTTGACACATTAACTCATCAGGAGGAGTACTGGAGCTGGACTAGGTGCTGGTGCACGACTCTGTGTGTGTGTCCTGCTAGGGGGCAGGTCTGAAATGCTATATCCTATGCTGGGTTGGAAATGCTGGGTTGGAAATGCTATACCGCTATCATATGCTGGGTTGGAAATGCTATACCCTATGCTGGGTTGGAAATGCTATACCCTATGCTGGGTTGGAAATGCTATGCTGGAGATCCTATGCTGGGTTGGAAATGCTATACCCTATGCTGGGTTTAGTGTGGACAATGATGTGAGTGGATACTTTCAGCTTGGTGTAACAGTTTATTTGTTGTACCACACCTTAATGTAGCACCATGCTCAATATGGTGTTTCATGGAGGAGTATTACAACATCTCAGGTAACACTTAACGACCATGTTTTTGGCAGTGCCCCCTCTTCAAGGGGGCGGGGCTACCCATTTGTCCGTCTGTGCGACCGACCGACCGACCATCCGTCTGACCAAGACAAAGCCTAACACGTCAGCCAACGGTCTCGTAACTAACTCGCTTCCGTTGCCACCTGTCGCTCCGTCTCGATCACTCTCCGCCAATTTGTACTTGTTTTTTGTTGTTTCGACCATGTTTTTTGTTGTTTCGGCCATGTTTGCTGTTGTATTCGACCATGTTTTGTTGTTGTTTCGACCATGTTTGTTGTTGTTTCGACCATGTTTGTTGTTGTTTCTCTCCTGCTTTAGATAGTTGACTGCCCTAAAGTTTTTGTAGCGGGATAGCCTGCTACTAGTCTACCTTGACATCTCGAGTATGTCTTTTTATACTAGCAGCAGGCTATCCTGCTACAGTTTTGCTTTGCTTCCCTAGTTGTCCTTCTGCTCCTCATTATGGGTCTTTAGTAGTTGTAGTCAACAAGAAGACAATCGTGCCCCCCTCCCCACTCCACCCTACCCACAACCCCCACCCCGCCCACCCACCCAACCCGCCCCATCCCACCCCGCCCCACCCCGCCCCTGTCGACCCCCTGAGGCTTGGACTTAAGAACAAGTTAGGTTATCTTAGTGTTCTTCTTTAGTTATGCTCTTCCTCTTTTTTTGCTCTTTTTCGTAAATTTTTCCCTCTCCATTTTTGCTCTTCCTCTTTTTTTTGCTATTTCTTTTTTTTGTTTCCTGAATTTAGAATTGCTTGGATACTTTCAGCCTTTGTCCCCCTCCTTCTTAATCTTTATAAGAGGACAAAGATAGTTTTTTGTTGCGCGTTGCTACTTCTGACCCCAATTTCACTGTCAGAGCCCAATTTAGCCCTTGTCACCCCTGACTAGGTGACAAGGGCCACCTCCAGGCCAAGCCCCCCCCTCCCTCCCCCCCCCCCCCCACACACACACCACCACCACACACACACCATAGTTTTTTCTGTTTACAGTTGTTAGGTCTGATTTCCCACTTTCCACTGACAGACCTCACCTAGCCATTGGTTCCCCTGACTGGTTGTCAATGTGTATGTGTTTGTGTATGTGTATGTGAATGCGCGTGCATGTGTATGTATTAGTGTGTGTGTATGTGTGTGCAACATAACACCCTGCGTGGTGCCACTGGGGGGCCCCTGTTGGCCCCCTCCCCTAGCTGTTTTGCTTCTTTGCTTGGCTCTTCATGTTTCTTTAGGTCTGACTAAACAGTTTCACTGTCAGAACCCACCATAGCCCTTGTCATTCCTGACTGGGGCTACGTTTCGGTTGTTTTGCCCTTCCGTTTGCATGCATGTGTACACACTTGAGAAAGGTACCATGTTGGGTTTATTTGGTTTGGCAGACCCTCTGCGCTTGAGCTTGGACTACCGCACTACACTTTTGTTTTTTTGCTTTAGTTCATTTGTATAGTTAGGTCTGACTCCTCAGTTTCCTTGCCAGACCCTAACATAGCCTTGTCCTTTGTTGTTTTAGGTTGTCTGTAGGAATAGTCTACCAGCCACAGGTCCACCAATGCTGGTCTACTTGATTGGACAACTGCAGAGTCGTGGAGGACAAACCAGTGCGGATAGGTAGTAAATGACCCATATCTCCCGTTTTGACGATTGGCTCAATGGTAGAGTTCGTTGAAATGAGGCAGAAAGTGCGGGTTTCGAATCCCTACATGTGCGCCTTATTGTTCGCGGTCGCTGTCAACCACCATGGTAGCACTGTCCAGGTAAAGTAGCAACCCATTCTCTACCGCCGTAAGACGGGGCTCCCTTAAAACCAAGGGCCCACCAGGCTTTATCATAACTAGTAAATGACCCCAGGACAAGGCGATTTCTGACTGTTATGCTATGCTGTACATTCTTATACCGAATGCTATGACAGGCTGTATTTTATTATAATAAAGTTGTATGAGGCGCTGAAGTTTGTCCTTTCTAGTCCATACCCTTTTCCATGGCATAAGGACACTACAGCAGGGCTTTGTTTTCAAACCTGAAAGTGGTTTTTTCTAGCTTAGTGGTTCTATGCCTCCTACAGGGACAGCGTTTAAGTGCCTTAGATAGCTTTTTGTAAACTTTATAGCCTTAGAAAGCCTTAGATAGCTTTTTGGAATTAAGGGGGCCTGGGAAAGGACCTTAAAGCCTTTTAGATAGCTTTTGTAAACTTTATAGCCTTTAAAAGCCTTAGATAGCTTTTCGTAACCTTTAAAGCCTTGTATAGCTTTTTAGGGCCATTTAGGGCGCACAAAAAAGTGTACATTTATATCAGGGGGCCCTCAGGAAGTTGCTCGTGTACCGCACGTTGAAATCCGGGGCTAAAGGGGTCGTAAGCCCCGAAACCATCGAAAAAGTCAAAAAATGTGACGAGGGGAGGGGTTGATATCGACCCCTCAAAAAACGGGGGGGGGGGGGGGGGGGGGCGACGGCTTTCAGAAATATCCTTTGGTGAAAACTGTTAGAGGCCAAAACTTCCTCAGGACTCGGTCTCTAATAAAATTAAGCAGACGTACGACACAAGCTTGATGAAATCTTTCCGAATCCACGCTTATTTCCGACAACGAGTAAATATGGAGGCGTGATCCTCTAGATCCAAGTCGAGGCACCTGCCAGGCTGGCAGATCCTAGTACAGAAGTCGAGCCGGTTTCGGAATTATCTTCGTAACTTCCTCACCAGACGGAATCTGACAAAGTTAAGCATACTCACGAAACTGGCTTGACGACAGCATTCCGAATCTGCGCTTGTGTTCGAGACTGAGTCAATGTGTCGTGGTAGTGCTCGAGTAGTGACCTCCACAGGTTTCAAGTACACCAAGTGTGAAAGTTGAGTCAAGACAGAAACTCAATATTTCATCCCCAAACTTCTTGGGTATAAGGAGAGTACTTGGGCTTAACACAACCTTCGAATTCTCAAACACCAACACTAGGTAGCCCAGCTCAGAATCAGGACTAAGAAAGGGTGTTTGCTTGACCGTGTTGCGAAACTTTAATAAAATCCAAATTTAAGACCACAAATGGATAGAGCTCGTCGAAAGGATCACTATAGACACTACTTTGACCCCCTAATTATAATTCCTGAAAGATATATGGGCCTTTGGGGGGGGGGGGGGGGGGGGGGGGGGGGGGGGGGGGTAAGGCAGATTTACAAAACTTCCGACGTAGGTATATGAAAAAAACTTCCTAAGGGCCCCCTGATTTATATAGCGATAATTTTGCCACAACGGGGTCAAAACTAGCGATCACTACATGTAGCGGAAATGCAAATCCCTGAACTACAGTATTAAGCTCTGTTGAGCCCAGTTCTACCAAACTGGGCTCTTCAATCTTCCCATGGGTTTCCCCTACGAGGTTTTTCACCCGGGCAGAATTTATATATTTATTTTTTATTTTGAGACTCCTAATCCCTCTCTGACAATTCAGAGTAAAAAGGATTGGGGGGATTGTTATGCTACGACTGCATTCATAGCATAGTATGCGCGAGTGCACACGCCAGCTATCTAGCTGCCGGTATGCTCTACCCTACCGGCAGCCAACAGGATGACCTCACCTAGTTTGCTGTACTTTATAAGTAAGCCCCCAGGCTCTTGATGGAACAAAGTCATCTCTTGAAAGTGTGTGTTTATACTACCCATCTGTATGTACTCTGCCTGCAGACAGTGAGCAGCCCATTCACAGACCATTTAATTGTACCAACTTTCGAACACCAACCTCTGTATTTGTCCCCATAGGCCATAGCTACCATGGGGCCTCCGCTAGTTCGCCCTCTCTTTGTCAACCTCGAGGTGGATGGGCATGACCGCATGGGATGGTCAGCGATCCGTACTCCTGTGACAGCAGAGCCGGCAGCAGCAGGGGTATGCTCGCATTACACATGCGCGATTACATGTGCGCCATGAGCACACGCATTGCGCAGAAAGCATGAAATAGTATGGCAAAGCAGAGGTGCGTGACGATGGTAACATGGTAAGTAGGTATTTTAGTCAGAGGATATGTCGCGATGCTGCAGGAACTGTCGCAATGCTGCAAACAACAATTTGTTGTAGGTGAAGCGGAATTTACCGTCGAGTGCGCCCGCGGTGTGACCCGTGTGACCTATCATCCTGCCTATCATATCGCCCCCCAGGCCCAGGCCCCCACACGCCCCCCACAGATTACGGGACCCAACCAGGGCACACAGGGTCTCTGCGGGTCTGGGTGGGTTGGGTGCAGAGGGCCTCTGGTTGGATGTGGCTACCGCTGGACCGTAACATACATACAAGTGCATACATTAAGAGGATGATCTAATAAATAAGGAAGCCGGGAAGAAGGACACGGGAAGCAAAACGAATACGGAAATACTATTTGTCGTAGGACGAGAAGAGCCCGATTAAATGACACTCATAGTTTGAAAGGCGTTGCAAGTGTCAAACACGGTTTCAAAAGTGAT
This sequence comes from Chlamydomonas sp. ICE-L, assembly GCA_013435795.1. NCBI lineage: Eukaryota > Viridiplantae > Chlorophyta > Chlorophyceae > Chlamydomonadales > Chlamydomonadaceae > Chlamydomonas > Chlamydomonas sp. ICE-L. The sequence goes on along the minus strand of JACBWV010000825.1, from coordinate 8,585,212 downwards.
TGAGCAACCCTGTCTAGACAGATCTGTTGGCTTTAATAAATGCCTGGTCGGCGTAGGGGCTTTAAAATTGTGAACCTTGGCCAGTCAATAAATAAGTGGAAAGCACCGAGTTGGCAATTCCTGGTGCAGCTTTCCTTACATTAACTTTACTTTACAATCATTCCACCTGGTACGTTGTTCATCCACTCACTGCGTGCCAAGACCTCAGGAATCAGCGAGGCGTATTTTACCCCTCGCCAAACCTCGGACGATTTCCGACTGGAGCAGAGTGGCAGATTATTACGGGTAAGTTGCCAGCTTATTAATTGTATTAAAGGCTTTGGGGGGGCAAGGAAGACGACTGAAATAAATGGTAGACCCAAGGTGCGGTGTTGGGTTCTTGCAGAATTTTGTTTACGAAATGATTTTCAGATTTTCATACGGATTCATAGGGTTTTTTGCTTTGTGGGTGCTTTTTCTTTTTGTTTAAAGCACAGAGTCTCATACACCCTCGCGGTGTCAAGTAGACTTTAACATGTAATGTAATGTAATGTAACACCCGACGAGGAGGGACCCCTGCACAAAACCAGCGACCCAAAGAATTCGGTGAGAAAGGCACGTAGCACCTTGGTCCATCTCGCCCCTACTAGCCCCTGCTAGTAGCCTGCGGGGTACATGAAGCAGCTTTTAGTGTTTTGGGACGCCAAAAAGGAGCCCCCAAAGACTTTAGTTTAGCATCCCCAAAATACCAAGGTACCGTATATCATTTAGCTCATGTGCTACATGTAGCACCTTCAATAAAAACCGTGGCCAACTGGCCAATATGATACATCTAGAAACTGATTAAACGGATTGCCTGACTGAGAGTATTGCTTCCTAGCTATATTAAATTGTCTTATTGCTTGAAATTGCGAGAATACAAGGGCACCAAAGGGTAGAGAGGGGGTGAAGCTGATGATTGATATCAACCTGGTGGGGCAGGCCACCGAAAATATACGTTTATTTCCCAGGCTGTAACATGCATAAGTGATTACAAATGCGTAATAAAAACTGAATAATGGTTGATAATGAGCAACGCACAATGCATTGTAGGATAGATAATTAGCAAACCAGCAGTCCTCGCAAGGAAGTAAGAATTGGAAGCACTACCCTTGCAACTAATGACACACACATTTGTAACATACTATTTCAGATTTTGACTGGTGTGTGCGTGTTTTCCTTGATTTTTACATGTTTTCACGTATATGTTGACAGGGATGTATGTGAGTGTGTGTGTGTGTGTGGTGGTGGTGGTGAGGGGGGGGGGGGGGGGGGGGGGGGGGGGTTCTGCGTGTGCCACGTAAACTCTCAGATGGCTTTGAACAACCCTGCTGCTAGATCGGTATGCTGTCTGAATATTTGACACTGTACACACATTCTGCTAAATTACGCATGTATGTGTATGTTGCAGTCCATGGGTAGCCATTTAGGCTAAAAAACCCTGCCCAACCTCAACTCAGAAGGAACTGAAAACAAGCACTGATGAATGAGCTGAGCACCTACAAATTGTTTTACCAACTGAGGCCATGATTTCATGCTATAATTAATTAAATATACGTATATCTAATTAAATATAATTAATTATACGTCTATCCACCCATTAAATATACGTCTATCCACCCATTCACTCACCCATCCATACCACCCATACTCATCCATTCTACCACCCATACACCCATACCCACCCATATTTCCCACCGATTCCTCCCCCCCCCCCCCCCCCCCTGGTCTTAGGTGGTGCCAATAAAACACAACCGAAACTCAATGGTGGTCTCAGAATGTCATTTGGAAGTCTGGGTAAAAAGATGGAAAAACTGAGGAGGGCTGCCCCCCCCCCCCCCCACCCCCCCCCATCCCCAAAATAAGGTTCTCAGAATGACCTGAAAAGTGGGTTAAAAATTGCCATGAATCGTACGCCAATATAGCCCCATTCTCAGAATAAATCGATTGGTGTGAAGCAAATTTGAAGGCCTGGGCTCCTCCTCCTCAATTAGCATGATCCATATTTGTTCAACAACATCCTATGGCATCAACATTTGTCCAAAAGTCTGGGTAACACAATTCTCTTTCAAATCAGAAAGCTAGTTATCAAATATTTCAATCCTCAGATCTCTCCAACACTTAATGATCAAGAAGTTAGCATGATCTATAAGTGCCGAACTACATCATATATATGGCATCAACATCTGTGAAATGGTCTCTTAACATGAACTTGTATCTCCATCTAGTTGAATTTCAATTTTTCAGAAGTACAGTTACTCTGATTAGTTGATATGTTCATGTATTGCCAGCATCTACTACTGCCTTCACCTAGAAAAATGCATTACTGCGCACACTGTCCTGTTTTTTGTGTGTGCGTACATAAGGATATGGTTGTTGAATTCCCACTACTCCATGACATTGCCTTATGTGTATATATGCAGAATCTACACTCATCGTGCTCATCAACGAAGGAAGTCACCCAACGCCACTTTTGTTGGTGGGAAGTCGACGCGCCGCAAATGCAGAATAGCCTTGATGTACAAATAGCCTTGATGTACAACTTAGGCAAATAGCCTTGATGTACAAATAGCCTTGATGTACAACTTAGGCATGCGTCCGGAAGGGGTGATGTCAATGGGGTGGTTTCTATATTGGAGCGAGGAGGCAACGTGAATAGCACTGTGGGTTCGCCCTCATCACCCCTCTGCGCACTGCTGCAATCAAGGGACATGTGGAGTGCATCAAGGCTCTCATGGATCACGGTGCTGAGGTGGACAAAAAGGGATCGTATTTGCTGCACCCCTTTTCATGTGGCTGCATCTAATGGACATGTGGAGTGCATCAAAGCTCTCCTGGATTGCGGTGCTTAGGTGGACATGAAGGATATCCGTGGCAGCACCCCTTTGCATTGGGCTGCATTGAAAGGACGCGTAGAGTGCGTCAAGGCCCTCCTTGGCCGCGGCGCGGATGTGAACATAAAGAATACCCTACAGTAGTCAGCACTGGTTAGAGCGCTGGAAAGAGGTCACAACAACGTTATTGATGCCATCCGCAATCACTTGAGTAGGAGGACCCATGCCCAACAGCAAGATGGGGACCAACGACCTGCTTCTCAAAGCTCAAGCAGAAACCTGCAAACTGAGAAAAGGGAATTCAGTACCCTTCTAGCAGCTGCAAGATCAAGGAAGGATGAGCATGAGGCGCAGCTAGCACTTGCAAGTTCAAGGATCATTGAGTACAAGGAGCAGCTAGCAACAGCATGGTCAAGGATTGATGAGCAGGAGGTGCACATGGCTTGCATGACAGGCCAGGGATTTGTCCTAGCTTCCCAAGACGTTGAAATGTTGATTTGCTTGTTGGCCAAGGTGGACAAGGAGTGCCATGTTATTAGAAAGGCCATATTTGACAAGTGTGTGCAGAGAGAGCTTCACAATGCACGCGATGCAGCTATTGAGTGTGGCGTATGCCTATCTGCCCCTAAGGACACTTCCTTATATCCTTGTGGCCATACGTTTTGCAGATCTTGCTCAGACCTCATCCAAGACTGCCCCATCTGCCGCCAGCAAATTGCAGAGAGGAGACAGGTGTTTATCTAGTCATACATACATCTTCAAGAACTGAGCCTGCAAGCACAGCCACAGGATCTGCCTCAGGTGCCCCTGCAACCTCAATGCCAAAGCCGAAACTCGATTGGGGTAACCGTGGTGGATGTGGTGGCCAGGGTACCTAGGGTGGTAGTGATGATGTGGCTTTTACAGAGGAGGCGGGTGTTTATTTAGACTTCGAGCCCAACATAGGGTAACCAGGGTGGTAGTGATGGCAATGGTGGTCATAGTCCTAGCTAAGTCGGCCAACATTGTTCCTCTGATGGACCAGTGGTAGCTGGGATGCCACATACTGCAGGCCCCCCCTGGACTACAACATGCTTTTGAATAGGCAGGACAAAGCACGTTGATTGAGCATTGCAAGTGATCCTAGCAAAGATGAGGCATTATTCCTGATGGGCTTAGTCGATTTGACCTTGCCCAAGTTGTCTGCTACTATAACATGTACATGTAGATGTCAGGTCGCAATCAAGATCAGGCAGTGCAACAAGCAGAATAAACAAGGCATGTATGCGCCCAAGGTGTTTGTATTAGTAAGGCCTGGTTGTGTTGTCTTCAGATATAGGGTACGGGTCACCAGCTGACAACGGCCTTATATATAGTGTATGTATGTTGTAACAGTCCAGGGGTAGGCAAAATAGGCTAAAGCTAAAGCTGATATGGCCTTGCCGAAAATGAATGCTACGTTAACATATACATATCTGCATACATATGTATGTAGATATACTCAGTGGATGGATGAGGCATACTTGTGTGAGGCGGATGTCTGCTGAGTGAGCACACACCCCACATGGCACAGGCACCTAGGTCACAGTTGTGTCAGCAGATATCTGCTGAGTGAGCGCACACCCCACATGGCGCAGGCACCTAGGTCACAGTTGTGTGGGGCAAATGTCTGCTGAGTGAGCACACACCCCACATGGCACAGGCACCTAGGTCACAGTTGTGTCAGCAGATATCTGCTGAGTGAGCGCACACCCCACATGGCGCAGGCACCTAGGTCACAGTTGTGTGGGGCAAATGTCTGCTGAGTGAGCACACACCCCACATGGCGCAGGCACCTAGGTCACAGTTGTGTGAGGCAGATATCTGCTGAGTGAGCACAAACCCCACATGGCGCAGGCACCTAGGTCACATGTGTGTCAGCAGATGTCTGCTGAGGAAGCGCACACCCCACATGGCACAGGCACCTAGGTCACAGTTGCGTGAGGCGGATGTCTGCTGAGTGAGTGCACACCCCACATGGCGCAGGCATCTAGGTCACATCTCACCAACTGGAGCACCTCGGGAAGCATGCACTGCATTATATTTCCCCCCCCCCCCCCCCGTTGTCACTTGAACATATAAGCTGCTTATCGGATAGGCTTAATAACATACATACAGAGATGTACATGTAGTGATGTTTGATTTTCTTTAGACCCCCGCCCCTGCTGGGTTGTCTACGTTGTGGGCAGCTCCATTATCTGATTATCTCTAACTTGAAACTAAATACCTGTACTTGTGTGTTCAATATATGGGAAGTTCTTTTGGATTGGACTGGATTGGATTGGATTGTTACATGTTTTTCCAGCCAACTCTGGGCAGCTCACCGTCTTCTAATACCAAGTCCCTACGTGCGGTACCCACGGAAACCTGGGAGCATAATAAGCGGATTAAACAGTTTAAAGAATTGTCCAGGTCCTGAAAGTTCTCTTGTCTCCCCCATTTAAAGAATGCCCCCATTGCTTTGTTGTACAAGTATGGGCAGGTCTCTTATTTCCAAGTGTAAAGAAGGTTTCCTTGCTTAGCTGGACAAGCTGCTTTTGGGCAGTTTAATCTCTAGCCTCAAAGTGAGATTAAGCCCCCCATGGTTAGTTGGGCAAGTTGGGGGCAGCCCTCTAGTTTTGTTTTTATTACCTGTACATGGAAGGTGGAGGTATTTCTCTTATCTTGTTTTGATTACCGGTTCATGGAAGGTGGATGTAGTTCTCTTGTGCCCAACTAAGTTTAGAAGACAGTGAGCAGCCCATTCACAGACCATTAGATCACACCAACTTTCAGACACCGACCTCTGCGTCTGTCCCCATAGCTAGCACGGCCTCCGCTAGTTCGTCCTCTCATGTCAACCTCGGGATGGATGGACACCTGCATTAGGGCGTGACCTCTTGGAGGCAGAAAGCTCAGAATCATCCATTCATCATGTACACTGTACAATGTCAATGTACAGAATGCTGGTCATCTGGGTGTGGGAAGGGCTTCCGTACGGTTTTGAAGATGAAGGAGCCGGGGTTGTTCAGGAGGACCACCAGTCTATCTCTGCGTTCTGAGACGCAACCAATTTTACAGCCTGCGTCCTGAGACGCAACCAATTCACCAGTCTATCTCTGCGTCCTGACGCAACCGACCCGCAACCGACCCAAGGATCCTGTGACCCCTCATACCTGGCTCATACCTGCCCTCAGGGCTCACAGGGCCTGTGATTACCCCGCGGGCGGGGTAGCTTCAGGATAGCTCGGCCCATGTGATGGTCACACGGCGGTCACTTGTCACACACTTCAGCCCACCTGCACTCAATCCAGGCTGGCAGGCTTCCAGGCTGGCAGCACGTGCGGTCATCGTGAACGCGCGCAACGGAACGCGGGATACCCCATCGCGCGCGCAAACAAGCCAAGTTACGCAATGGTACGCGTAGGCGGAATGAGAGACATCGTTCCGCGAGGGGCTATTAACCGTCCGCATTGCCGCCTTAATATAGGGTTTGATTTTTGTCCGGTTGAAGTATACCTCGGCGTCGCCCAGGCGCCCAAGCGCTCACGCGTATCTGGCTCCATGTCACACGGTCCTGCCCCCCCCCAACTCCCCGCAGACCGGCCCACGCGGCATGGGCCGGTTGCCATTGGTTAATAAGGGCCGATAGGTTGTTTGGGACAGATAAGGGCCACTCCTCTCCCTTCACCTTATGCAGGTCTAGTTCCTAGCTCCTGACTTATTCCCTATGCACAGCTATTTCACTACCACCTTCATGTGAGTAAGCATGTTACAATCAACGGGAGCACCTCAGGAACCTCTCAGATTTGTTAGGCTCACTTTGCACTGCCCACTGTCTATTGCCTATAATAGGCCTTTTCAAATGCATGTATGTCACTGTCCAGGAGTAGCCACTTTGGCCAAAGGCACCCAACCTCAAACAATCAAGATCAACTCTAGATGGTTAGGGGAGGCTCATTAAACAAAACACTGCGTGAACTACCAACCTTACATGCAGATGAATCACCCCATCACCCCCACATCGGTAGGTACTACACTCTCACCCCCAAATGCCAAAGTACCATCACCCCCACATGCAGATGTACTACTTTATCCACCCAACAATGCAGAAGTACTATCACCCCCACATGATGAGCTAACACACTATCCCCCCCCCCCCCCCCCCCCCCCCCCCCCCCCACCCACACTACCACCACATGATGAGCTAACATTCTATATCCCCCCTGCATACTGAAGTACTACACTACCCCCCCTGCACACACACACACACACGCACACATATCACCACCACCACCGCCACACAGCCACCTCTGATCCCGCTGCTACTCTTCTGCCCTTTACAGGGGCATCAACAACAGATACAGAGTTAGAGGCATCAACACCACCAACACAACCAAAACCAACACCCACCAACACCAACACACAGCCACCTCTGATCTCACTGCTGATCTTCCCTGCCTCATGCAGGGAAATCAACAACAGAGTCAGAGGCATCAACAACAGATGCAGAGTCAGAGGCATCAAAAACAGCCTAGGCACTCTGCTCCTGCCTCTCCTGTTCTGCCTGCTCATACATTCCAGCCGCATGCACGTCTGGGCTGGACGTACACTATCAGCTGTATCCCCCAGTGTGCCCTCTCTGTTCACCATGTCGGTACACAAGGAGGGAGGAGGCCGCCGTCGCATCCTCCTGGAGGGCGAGGACCCCCCAGGTGCAAACACCATCCCCAGAGGTAAGTCGCATTGAGCTGGGCGTACACTATCAGCTGTACCCCCCAGTGTTCCCTCTCACTTTACTGTATCGATACACACCGAGGGAAAGGCCCCCGCTGTATCCTCCTGGAGGGCTAGGACCCCCCTAGGAGAAATCACCATCCCTAGCGGTGAGTCTCCGCTGCAAATGTAGGGGGGTCTTCGGCACCCTTTTCGGCCTCTGTACCAAATCCTTCCCACCCCAAATGCACCCTTTTAAGCCCAATGAAGGGGTGCCATATACCCCCTATGTTGGCAAGGAGGGGCCGCCGCCGCATCCTCCTGGTGTGCGAGGACCCCCCCCAGGTGCAAACATCATCCCTAGATCTAGAGGGGAGTCCAGGGCGTTTCTTTTCAGCTTTTCTGAGCAGCTTCCAGGCAGCTCCTCTAGGTGCAAACACCATCCCTTGAGGTGAGTCAGCACTTACGCACTGCTACTGTATACCTTTTCTTTTCAGCTCCGAGCAGCAGCTTCTTGGCAGCTTCCCTAGGTGCAAACTCTATCCCTAGAGGAGAGTTGGCCCTGAAGCACTCCTGCTCTACTGTTCCTGTTTTGTTGGAGCCCCCAGATTCACCCTTTTGTTCGTCCGACCGACCAACCGTCGACCGACTGACAACTGACGACCAACGGCCGAGACGAAGCCTGACACATCAGCCAACTGTCTCATAACTAACTGGCTTCAGTCAGCCCCATCGTTGCCACCTGTCGTTCCCTTGCCAACACGTTCCGCCAATTTTTCGCGTCGCTTGCGACGCTGCATAGGACTTTTTTTCAGGGACAAGCATCAATAGCATCTCTAGAGATGAGTCAGCCCTGAGGCACTCCTGCTCTACTGTTTCTTTTTTTCATGGAGGTCCATCAATAGCAGCCTTGGAAATAAAGTATCAGCTGGGTGTAAACTACAGCTGTACATAACATACATGTATATCTTAGTGCACTGCACATATATAATTAAATTATCACTGTAGCACGAACTCAGGGATTCCGGCAGTAAAACAATTGTTTGGGGTTCAATTCATCAGTGCCTTTTATTTGTCAGCCCCTCTTATCAGGGTTGGGCAAGTCCCTTTAGCCTATTTGGCCTACCCCTGGACTGATACATACAAACATACATACATACATACATATACCCCCCCTGGAACGGTTCCACCCTGTTCGAGAACCACTTCTAGGGCACCCTGTTCTAACCCTGTTCTAAGAGTCTGCTGGAAGGTTCGAAGCCTGAAAGTACAGTTTCGAGCCAAGCCAAGTGCTCGGCTTGCTATCCTCTTGCTCTATTGGTTCCACTTGCTTATCTTACTGCTCTACTGGATAACGAACTCCACCAGGCCACGAATCTGCTTGATCAATCCTCACTTCTCGACCAATCCCTTCCTTCCAATGCCCCTTGCCAACAAAGCCGTCACTCCCAGGGCTAGGGGACTGAGGCCTGTCTTCAAGTTGAAGCAAAAGTGCAATGATCTTAATGAACCCTTGGCCAGGGCCATCCTGCTTAACATGTCTCCTGCAAGGCGCCTGAGGCCCAAGCCTCACACCTGCCTTGTGCCAGGGAAGGGCAAGAAACTAGTTTGCAAACTAGTGGAGTTCTTGAAGGAAGAAGTTGTCTCCCAAGTGGTCTGGCAATCAAAGCCACTCATCTAGCATCACAGCACCACCATTGATTCAGTGCTACAGCTATATGACTAGTCCAGTGATACAGGTAGAGGATTCATCAAGTGATACTGCTACTGTATTCATCCAGTGATACTGCTATTGGAATCATCCAGTGATACTGCTACTGGATTCATCATCTGATACTGCTACTGGATTCATCCAGAGATACTGGTACATGATTGATCTAGTGATTCTGCTATAGGATTGATCCATTGATAATGGATTGATCCTGTGATTCTGCTTTAGGATTGATCCATTGATACTGGATTGATCCTGTGATTCTGCCACTGGATTGATCCAATGATACTACTACTAGATTGATCCATTGATATTGCTATTGCATTGATCTAGAAATATTGTTATTGCATTGATCAAGTTTAAAAACTAATGATAGTTCTATTGCATTGATCTAGTGGTCAAGCTACTGAATGGATCTAGTGATATTGTTATTGCATTGATCATTTGATCCATTTACTAAAGCGACCATGCTACTCACATGTTACTCACTTGTATGGATGATTGAGATGTAAAACAATCAGTTACATGCATGTTTCCCAATATATCAAAGTTGTCCCCCTAACATGGGGTGTGTTGGAAAACAACTTAGTACTTTGTGAGTGTGAGTGTGAGTGTGCAAGTGTTGCTTGCATTGGAGGATACCCATGTACTTTGTGTGTGTGTGTGTGTGCCTCTTTTGTTGGTCCACCTTAAGTGTGGGACAGTGTGTTAGTCTTTCTTGAGCCTCCTTGTTTGTGAAAGAGACTGTTACTTATGTAGTAGCACAGCCATGGAATGTGTGTGTGTGTCTCTTGTGTTGGGCCCTTTTGTGTGTGAGAGAGTGAGTGTTAGTTATGTTGTAGCAAAGCCATGGGTTGATGTGTCTGTGTGTGTGTCTGTGTCTCTTGTGTTGGTCCCCTTTGTGTGTGAGAGAAATGAATAGTTATATGTTGTAGCACAGCCATGGGTTGTTGGGTGTGTGTGTCTCTTGTTTTGAGCCCCCTTGTGTGTGAGAGTGAGTGTTAGTCATATGGTTGAAACACAGCCATGGGATGTGTGTGTGTCTATTGTGTGGATCCCCCTTGTGTGTGAGAGAGTGTAATGTAGTAGCAAAGCCATGGATTTATGTGTGTGTGTGTCTGTGTCTCTTGTGTTGGGCCCCCTTGTGTGTGAGAGAGAGTTTTAGTAATGTAGTAGCAAAGCCATGGGTTGATGTGTGTGTGTGTGTGTGTGTCTGTGTCTCTTGTGTTGGGCCCCCTTTTGTGTGAGAGAGAGTGTTAGTAATGTAGTAGCACAGCCATGGGTTGTTGTGTGTTAGAGTGAGTGTTAGTTATGTTTTAGCACAGCCATGGTTGTGTTGTGTGTGTGTGAGTCTATTGTGTTGGGCTCCAATGTGTGTGACAGTGAGTGTTAGTTATGTTTTAGCACAGCCATGTGATGGGTTAATTGTGTGTGTCTATTGTGTTGGGCTCCCTTGTGGGTGAGGGAGTAAGTGTTAGTTATGTTGTAGCACAGCCATGATTTGATTGTGTTTGTCTATTGTGTTGGGCTCTCTTGTGGGTGAGGGAGTGTGTGTTAGCTATGTTGTAGCACAGCCAAGGGTTGATGTGTGTGTGAGTCTATTGTGTTGGGCTCCCTTGTGTGTGTTAGTGAGTGTTAGTTATGTTGTAGCACAGCCATGGGTTGATGTGTGTGTGAGTCTATTGTGTTGGGCTCCATTGTGTGTGTTAGTGTGTGTTAGTTATGTTGTAGCACAGCCACGGGTTGATGTGTGTGTGAGTCTATTGTGTTGGGCTCCCTTGTGTGTGTTAGTGTGTGTTAGTTATGTTGTAGCACAGCCATGGGTTGATGTGTGTGTGAGTCTATTGTGTTGGGCTCACTTGTGTGTGTTAGTGTGTGTTAGTTATGTTGTAGCACAGCCATGGGTTGATGTGTGTGTGAGTCTATTGTGTTGGGCTCCCTTGTGTGTGTTAGTGTGTGTTAGTTATGTTGTAGCACAGCCATGGTTATGTTGTGTGTGTGAGAGTCTTTTGTTTTGGGCTCCCTTGTGTGTGTGAGAGAGTGTTAGTAATGTAGTAGCACAGCCATGGGTTGATGTGTGTGTGTCTCTTGTCTCAAGCCCCCTTGTGTTTGAGAAAGAGTGTTGGTTATATGTTGTAGCACAGCCATGGGTTATTGTGTGTGTGTGTGTGTGTGTGTGTATTGTGTTGGTCCCCCTTATGTGTGAAATGCCCCCCCCCCCCCCCCCCCCTAAAGAACAAATGCTACACCGAAAGCTGAGCAGATGAGAAAGTGGGGGGTTGAACAGAACAAATGCGTTGAAGCACAGTTATGTTGGAGAACAACCATGGATTGTGTGTTCGCGCGTGCTAGTGCGTGTGCTTGTGCGCGTCTGTCAGATGTCGGATGGTTGCAAAGCACAGATATGGCGAGTTGGTAGATCGCTCACCGTTGATGGAATGATGGATCCATGAGTTTCCTTGCCTCATTCACTATGTCGCGCTTTGGCCTCTCCCAATTATTTGGCCATCATCCAGGGCGTTGACCATTGTAGCCATTCGCTCTACCTATCTACATTTGTCACTTTAATGTGCCTGTGCTAAAGTGTTTAGGGGAGGGGCGCGGAACACGCGAGTCATCAGGTCAACGGCCGAGGGTCGACAGGTGAATTTTCGATGGTTTTCAGCAGAAAAAATTGAACGCCTGCGCCATCCCACGCTATGAAAGAAAGAAAGAAATCTACGCAGGGCGGCGTGGCTGGAGGAAAAAGGAGCAAAGCGGTTACGAACCCGTGCTCGGTTTGATAAGGACCAGTGAGTGAGTGGTCGCCATTGGGTGGAAGAAGCTGACGGAGTTAGATTTATAGGGGGGCGGGGAGGGGGGCGGAATACGCGGCTCTGTCTTGGTGCATATAGGGGAAAAGCAGGGTGACCTTCGCAGCGCTTGATTTTCTAAAAGCTTAAAGGCGAAGAGGCAGCATAGCGTAATTGAGGAGGGGGAATCGTCATGCGAGAAGCTGGGTTGTAGGTGCAGCCCCAATGGAGGAAGATCGTTAGTCGTCGGGTGTACCTGTCGTATGGGCCATGGCATGGACCTGGGTCCTTGGGGTCGAAATTGGCCTAATGGCCTGGGTCTTTAGTGTCGAAGCGGGCCTTGGTACTTAAGGTCGAAATTATGTCCTTAAACACATGTCAGGGTTCTTCAAAACGTTACATATCACGTCTCATACGCTGGTTCTGGATGCTCAGCTACGTTGCAAACGTAGATTGTGGCTGATGAGATTGATTTTTTTGTAATTGAAATTGTTACATCCGACTAATGTGCCACTCTCAAGACGTGAGCTTAAGGACACCACTGCGTAAGCCGGAACTAGCAGTAGTCACCATGTGGCTATCAGCTTGAAATCACTCCGGTAGAGTGGACAGTAGATTAAAGCAGCGGAACAGACGCACCAATCTATACACGGAGACAAGGATAACGTTACAGACACAGGAGACCCATAAAGGGGCACCTGTGGTGAAAGGAGGCGGTAGACAGGAACCTAACAGGGTACAGATCAGACCGGAGACGTAGGTGACAGGAAGCTGCCACTGAGTCATCTCAAGATGACTCAGTCCCACGGGAAGCTGGCTCAGGAGAGCCGATAGTTCTAAGGGAGTACATAAGTAGTCACCAAGTCATAAAACGCGTGAGAGCACCGCTATACATGCTGATACTCCACCTATGACACAGGTGACATACAATAGTACTACTCCACCTATGGCACTGGTGACATAGAACTATATGTAACAAATTAAAAAAAAAAATCAAAGAACTCCGAAAAAAAAAATCGAGAGAAACTTCAAATGAAACCCGAAGGGTGTAAGGGAAGGTATGAAGCAAGGCAAAGAACCAAAATTTGCCAAGTGGATATAAGAGGACAACTAAATATCAAAGTCGGGTAACAACGGTATAGAAAACCCGATCCGGGAATAGGAACCTAATGCCAATCAATGATAACTTAAAGAAACTGTAAAATGTAACCAAAAAATCCAGAATACATGTAACAAAAAAAAAAATGGTTTAAGGAGAAGCAGTCATTCCAAACATGCGAATGAAACGCCAGAACACCATAGGATCAAGGGGCTTGGTGAAGGGGTCAGCACAGTTGTCCTTAGTGTTAACATAGGCAACATCCACCTGGCCATCCTCCACCAGCTCCTGGATATAGTGATGGATGACATCAATGTGCTTGTTGCAAGGGAGCAGCTGACAGTCATTGGCCCAGCTCAAGGACCCCAAGTTGTCACCCTGAATGGTGACCAGGTCACAAGGCAGCCCTAGATCAATTCTCAACTTTTTCAACCATTGCACCTCCCTGGCAGTCTGAGACAGGGCCTGATACTCAGCCTCACTGGAGCTAACAGCAACAGTGGGTTGCCTTTTGCTCATCCAATTCACAAGGCAGCCTCCAGCAAGCACAGCATAGCCAGTCTGAGATCTCCTGTCAGACCCATCATCAGCAAAGGATGAGTCACTAAAGACAGTAAAAGAGAAACCAGGGCTGTGAGTGTAAGTGAGGCCCAGATGGGAATGTTCTCTCAAATAAAAAAGCAAGCGCTTGGCTGCAGCCCACAGGGGGGCAGTGGGTTGAGCAGAAAACCTGGACAGGTAGCTAACAGCAAAAGAAATATCAGGCCTTGTGCAGGTAGCCAGGTACAGCAAAGCCCCCACAAGAGAGAGGTACTGGCTATTAGAGGCCAGAGGTTCTCCAGGAGGATCAGTGACAGTGCACTTGGACATGGGAACTGAAAACTTGGGCTTGGTAGCAGCAGTGAGACCAAACTGCTCCACCAGCTCAACAATGTAGGAGTGCTGGGAGAGGTCGATCTTAACACACCTGCCGTCAGAATCAAGTGTACAAGTCATGTCCAATGAAAGGAACTGGACAGGTACACCCATTTCCTTGACTTCCCACCCAGCTGCTTCCATAGCCTTGATCAGCAAGGCATACCTATGCAGCTCACTAAAAGCACATATAAAGTCATCCACATAGGTCAGGACATAGCTCCACCCACCAGTAGAATCCCTCCTGAAATACAGAGCAGGTTCAGCTTTGCACATGGTAAAACCGTGGGCAACCAAAACCTGCTTTACATCTTTGCTCCAAGCCCTGGGTGCCTGCTTCAAACCATAAAGAGATTTAATTAGCTTGCACACAAGGGGAACATTGTCAGGACCAAGTTCATGAAAGCCCTCAGGCTGGTAGCAGAACAGGTCCAGACCAGGTTCCAGCTTGGCATTCAAGAATGCAGTCTTGATGTCCAGCTGCCTGACAAACATTTTTCTATGAGTGATGGCAGCAAGGAGCACACGAAGACCTGCTTTAGAGGAGACGGGGGCATATACATCATGGTAGTCCAGCCCAGGACGTTGCAGAAAACCACGAACTACAAAACGAGCTTTAAAACGCAAAGAACCATCAGCCCCATGTTTCTTGACAAATAACCATCTGCCAGATAGAATCCTCTGCCTAGGAGGCTGTGGAGTGAGGACCCAAGTGCCATGAGCATGGAGGGAGGCCATCTCATCCTTCATAGCCTGCAGCCAGAGATCTCTGTCTGGGTTGGTAGGTAACATTGCAGCTTTATAAGAGAGTTCAGTAGAGGTAGAAATAAAAGCCCCCACGTACAAGCAGTGTACTTGTACATGGGCAGCGGGGATATCGGCAGTATCAGCAGTAACCGGTAATAAAGCCCCCAGCGCAGCACTCATGCGTGGTTGAACAAGGCCGGCCTCCTTTGCCTCTAAATCGTCGAAGCCTGGGTACACTGGAACACCCCAGCCATACGCAGTATCTGACCCGGACCAGTGTTCGAGGTCATCACTCACATCATCTGTGACGGCCACATCGTCGCAATGCCTGGTCCGGTATAAACCACCAGGTATAGCAGGGGGTGAAGTGATCAACAACTCCCGCGAGCTATCCGAATAGGTGGACGGGGGGGTGGCGACTAGTGGGCAGTGGACCTGTACTAGGTTCCACTATGACCCGAGGCTGTCCTAATCCTACGACTTCACCGACGAAACGTGGCGCAGAGGAAGGCCCGGCGACCCCCTGAGATTCGAATAAATTAGAGCTTGAAGGAACATCAGACTCCCCCTGGCCCAATGCCGCCGCACGCGATACAGCACCATCATTACCTGGCCTGGGACGCATCGTCATCCCATGACCAGTAAAGCGGTCAACAATCGGGGTTGGTAAAGGGCCCAGGACATTGTCAGTAGTATCAAGCCCTTTACCGATGATAGCGGCAGGGGTGCGAGAAAAATACTGAGATCCATCATAGGGAAAAAGCCCAGGGATACAGTTATAGCTAAACTGTTCATAGAAGAGCACATCACGACTCTCTACCACCTGGCGCAACTTAGGAACCCAAACAAAATAACCCTTACTCACCAGAGAATACCCAACCAGTCTACCAGATAACGCCCTTTCGTCAAGCTTATTGCGCTTCTTCCCATTCACTAAGGTAACATAGCATGGGCACCCGAACACGCGCAATAACGATACATCAGGTAGAACCCCAAAGAACAACTCATAAGGAGTCTTGTCACCCTGATTAGGCAGCCGGTTGCGTAGGTAACACGCGGCGAGGAAGGCATAGGGCCAGAAGGACTTAGTGAGCTTAGACTCCAAGTGAATGCTCCTAGCTACGTTCTGAAGGACCCCATTGTACCGTTCCACAGTCACATTCTGCTGAGCAGTGTAAGCCATGGACAATTCATGCACAGCACCAACCGATTCTAACCAATCCTCGAACCACTTCACTATAAATTCCTTAGCCCTGTCAGACCTAAGACACTTGAAAACAAATCCATGCAGCTGAGTCATCCATCTGAGGATGGTAGTTTGAACTGCTAAGGGAGCTTCATCCCTGGTTCTCAAGCACAAGACCTCAGCATAGCCAGAGTATTGGTCAGTGAGACACAGAACATAAAACTCCCCACGCAAGCCCCTAATATTAAATGGCCCCATGATGTCCAAGTGAAGGCGTTGTAATGGGGCACGGATCCTAGTTTTGCTTTCTTTAGGAAAAGGGATACGTTTTCCCTTTGCCTTCTGACAAGCATCACATGGGATCTTAGACAGTCTTTGCACCTGTTGGAGAGTGAGGGGTAAGTTCTGAACCAAACCCTTCCTTACAAGGTTGTGCATGGCATCATAGCCAGGGTGACCCAGCCGCCTATGCCACAACCATTCAGGAGTGGTAGGGATCACAACTCCACCATCCTCATCAACATCAAGAGCAAAAGCTGGATAATCTTCAGCACCATACAAACGGCCACGAGGGGTGTGACAAGGCCTACATGCAAACTTGTACACACCATCACTGGAGGCAGGGAAAGACCACAGAACAGAAGAGCCCTGTGTGGCAGTACAACTAAGACTATCAAAAGAAATCTTGCAGTTGTGAGCATGGGCAACAGCATTTACTGACATGAGGTTCACCGGACAGTGTGGGATGTAGAGAACATTGG
Source organism: Chlamydomonas sp. ICE-L (assembly GCA_013435795.1). Classification (NCBI taxonomy): domain Eukaryota; kingdom Viridiplantae; phylum Chlorophyta; class Chlorophyceae; order Chlamydomonadales; family Chlamydomonadaceae; genus Chlamydomonas; species Chlamydomonas sp. ICE-L. Next base: position 8,568,436 of record JACBWV010000825.1, on the reverse strand, counting down.
TTAAAGTGATTGGTGTTGGTAACCAATCACTACATAACACAATAGAACCCTGACCCACAGACCGTTGAACCACACCATCACCAAATTTAACTGCTGGCCCAGTCTCAGAAGCATGAAACACAGTGAACAAAGACATATCACCCGTGATTGACATCCCAGCTCCAGAATCAACATGCCAGACACCCTCAGACAGGCTCGGGCTGCAGACATTTGAAAATTTCGCAGTGCAAGAGAAAAGGACAGAGCGTACCTCCTATTTCTTGTCCAAAGCATACCCATCAATCTGAGCCTGCAAGGAGGCCAGCTGCCGCGGAGTAAGCACACCTGGAAGGGCCAAGGCCATGGGCACCGGATTGGTAACCGGTGCACCAGGCTTGGTCTTACGCAGGTGCGGATGCTTCGTGAAACAGCGATCCTCCGAGTGGGTCGTCTTGCTGAGGCATGGGCCCCAAGTGCAATCCAGACGTCGCTTGTTGGAACCAGAACCCTGAGAACCAGATCCCTGCCCACGCTGAAACGCAGCATTGGCAGGAACCTGGGGAGCGTCCCGGGACCAACCAGGATGCCTGGAGTCGGACCTGGGGAGAGCAATGTTCAAAATGTCGAGAGACCGATATGCCTCCAGACAAGACCAGTAATCTACAGTCTGTCTGTTAGCCAACATCATACCGTACTGGATCCGCAGCGATTCAAATCGGATCAAACGGATCCCATTCACAATGGTTTCCATGGCGTGGCGCTGAGTGACAGGATGTCCAGCACTGCGGAGGTCAGTGCACAGACTGCGAACCATGCGAAAGAAATCATCGACACGGTCAGAAGGGCCCATGTGCGCATTATGAAGTTCGATACGCATGAGAGGGACTCTAGAGGCAAGGGCATCAGACTGCGTCTTCCGGATATCCAAAAGGATATCCCGAGGGGTGGCAAAGTCCTGGTATACCTTGACCATATCGTCCTCCATGTTCGCGAGCATCATAGTTAAACACATGAACTCCTGACGTTCGAGAGGCAGTGCACTGAACCCCAACAGTGCAGGATCAAACCGAGACTCACCATGAATGAGGGTATTAGACCCAGCTCCATTCGCAGAAGGGACAGGAGCCAAGGACCTACGAATGTCCATGAAATACTCCGCAGCAAGACCAGCGTCAAGAGCGCGCTGGTCGTCTATGTTCCTAATCACAGGAATGGACCTCGCAACACTCATAAGCAGCTCGAAATCTGGGCTAACAGGACACAGAGGGACAGGCACTCGCACAAACTGATAACCAAGCTTCTCGTGATCACTACGCCTCGTACCACCAAAGGAAACACCATGATCTGGGGGATACAGAATCCCAGAAGTGACTGGACCAAGAAAAGAACGACACCTGGTACCAAGCTCAGAGAAAGCCATCACTCGGCGATGCCTCAGCTTCACACTAACATTTGCCATTGTAGCCTGCATATCCATCCGACCGTACAAAGAGCGGTTCAAGGACTCACCATCCCGTCGATCCTGGTTGATCAGGCGGTAGTCCCGCAAGTTCAAAGTCGGAGGAGATCCACCAGTGAGCAGATGCTCCCAAGATTCGCATGACCGCGTATATAGCATAGGAGGAGGGCCAGGGGCAGGAGGCAGCTCCACCGGCGGAGGCGGAGGGGGTTCCAGGGAGGCACCAGCAGCAGAGGTGCGTGCAGAGGAAACAGCAGCCTCGCGAGAGCGAGTGTGGTAGCCAGGGAGGCCACGCTCCATGGGGGCAGATGCAGAGGAAAAAGAAGCAAAGCCCTTCAAGAAAGTGGGCTTAGCCACCTCCGGGTAAGCCGGGGGAACAGGCTCAAAGGGAGGCGCCGACGAAGGCTGAGGCTGATACACAGGCGAAAGCTCTCGATTAGGCATCTGCTGATCAGCAGGCTCATACACCGGCGAAACAGCGGAAGTCTCAAAGACACGAGTGGCAGCAGCAGATGGGGTCACGCCACCGAAGTCAGCACTCGTAGCACTCTTCAAGTCCTCCTCATCATCAGTAGTAGTAGAGTAGTCTTCATCATAATTGAAGGGGACGCAATGAGGCTGCGGGTCTGATGCACAACGGATGATCTGTGTCTGTACACAACACAGCTTCATCAGGACATCCTCAACATCAGAGGACAGGCGTCGAACATTGAGAGAAGGAACCGTAAAGTTGGAGGATTGATCGGGGGGGGTTACTTCCTTGATGGCGGAAGGACCCTCCTCTCCGGCAGCAGAGGCCGCTGGCGCGCAGTCGTCTAGCCAATCTAGAGGAACCTTCACCCCCGTTGGGAGGATTCGGTCGCATCCATTGCTCACAATGACACTGCGGATCCCACGAGCCCATGAAACACCATTAAGTTTGGTAAGTTTCACAAAGCCGGCAGGAGGCCCTCGCGGAAGTTGCATTATCAAAGCAGTGGTAGTGATGAGGAGCCCAGTAACCTATCAGCTTGAAATCACTCCGGTAGAGTGGACAGTAGATTAAAGCAGCGGAACAGACGCACCAATCTATACACGGAGACAAGGATAACGTTACAAACACAGGAGACCCATAAAGGGGCACCTGTGGTGAAAGGAGGCGGTAGACAGGAACCTAACAGGGTACAGATCAGACCGGAGACGTAGGTGACAGGAAGCTGCCACTGAGTCATCTCAAGATGACTCAGTCCCACGGGAAGCTGGCTCAGGAGAGCCGATAGTTCTAAGGGAGTACATAAGTAGTCACCAAGTCATAAAACGCGTGAGAGCACCGCTATACATGCTGATAGTGGCTGATGAGACTTATTATTAATTCAGCACATACATTACATTACATTACATTACATGTTAAAGTCTACTTGACACCGCGAGGGTGTATGAGACTCTGTGCTTTAAACAAAAAGAAAAAGCACCCACAAAGCAAAAAAACCCATTACATCAGGGGTGTGTCGAGGACAAACAAACCAAACTCCCAACCACCGTTTTGGTGGCGTAGGTATTAAACCCCTTAGAGCCGGACCCAGATCTCAACCACTTACAGTGGCGGAGGTAAGAAGCTAACAACTGAGAAGTCACAAGAAGAAAAAAAGGGATGATAAATTACGGTGCCACTAAGCAGTCCAGGGCTTCCTGTCTTGCTCTTCTACAAGTAGAAAGATAGTCGGCTAGGTTGCTCCAAAAAGACTTAGTGCCATTTCCATTCATAAAGGTTCTGAATGTGGAATCGCAGAATTCCACATTCCATACGGTTAAGTCGGTATCCTCCTGGACATGCCTATAAATATCTGTAAACAGCTTCTGGTAGCGGAGGCGAATATCATTATAAAAAGGGCACTCAAATATATGCATTTCATCCTCAGGTTTTTGGAACCCACACATTTGACAGTGTCTCATTGAGCGAGGGATGTGTGCTCTATCCACCACCCTCATTCTTTCTGTGTTCAGCCAATGGGAACCCATTCTAAACTGTGCTATGGAACGAATCTGATCCTGCTTATGTAAGGCGGATGTAAAGGGAATCAAGCCATTCTCATCATTACTGTTGGCTGCGAACCATTTTTGGTATCGGAGGCGTTTAAAGCCAACCCTTCTCTCATCAGGGATGTCTCTAACTGCATTGGTGTCACTTGGGTACTTAAACCTCCATGACTCAAAAACTTCAGACATAATACCTTCGACATCGACAGCCTCCAAAATGTTGATGTTTTTACTGGATCCTAGCTTGTGGAGAGCACAACGCAAGTCATGAACCCAGCCAGTGTTGGAGTCAAAAGATTCCTCAAGAGCCATTCTAATGAGATCCTCAGGTTCTTTATGAATGGTCTTGTTCCAGAAGCGCAAAGCTTGTTTAAGCCAAGCAAAACACAACGGGGTTCTACCCAGCTCTTCCATGATAATATTAGATGTAGTAGATTGGCAAACACCCAACATTTGTTTAAGTATACCTCTATGCCATTTCTCACAAGCATGGTCATTTGAGATAAGCGTGTTGTTCAGAATAGAAGGAGCCCACACCTCACAGCCAAAATTCAGGATAGGTTGTACAAGAGAATCAAACAGGTGGGTGAGAATATCAATATTGTATATCTCCATAGTATGGCATCGCCTACGGAGCATGTGGTGTGCCTTTTGGGCCTTAGTGAGCATCCTAGAAAAAGCAGCTTTTGCACGATTGCTTGAGTCACCATCCACAAAGAGGGATCCCAAGTAGATAAAAGATAACTTTGTAGAAAGTTGTGCTCCATCATAGACAAATTTGTAATCAGGATCCATGCGGGCCTCATCACAGAATTGCTTGTTGAAAACGACAATCTCAGTTTTCTTTATATTCACAGCCATCTTAGTAGCCTCGCAGAAATCTCTCAGGCAGTCAAGCATCGCTTGCATATCTGCCGGGGATTCTGCCATTATAGCTAGGTCATCAGCATAAAGTAACAGTTGCAGAATCTTTCCCCTAAGCTCAGCCCCTACATTTGGGAGCTTGGATTGGAGGAACGATTCAATTCTATCAATGAACAGACCGAATAGGAGTGGGGATAGGGGGTCTCCTTGTTTAACTCCTACAAGGGATGGAAAGGAGGATCCAATGTCCCCATGTAAGCGAACTTGGAAAACAACATGATTATACATGGACTTCAGAATACTGAGATAGGGGTCCTTGACTCCTAGCCTTGCTAAGCAATCCCATAGCAAGTCTCTGTTGACCCAATCATAAGCCTTCTTGAAATCAACAAAAGCCACAAAGAGTGGTTTTTTCTTTTCTCTATATTTATCTACAATATGGTTAAGAATGAATGATGCATCTGCAGTCCCCCTACCACTTCTAAATCCATATTGGCCAGCGGCTCTAAGGTTGAATTCTTCTGACCAATCATCTAGTCTACGTAGCATGCAAAGGGAGAAGATCTTTCCTATGGAGTTGCTCACCGCAAGACCTCGATAGTTGTCCTTGTCATACACACTGCCTTTGGATTTGGGTACGGGTACCAACATGAAACTTAGATTCCAACATCACTAAACGTAGATGTTGAGAAAACTTAGGTCTCAAGACGTAGATTTTAAAATACCCTAGAACAACACTGGTCCAGGTTCAACGGAGGTATGTACGAAAATAAGATATTGCGTTGATCGAAAGACCCTGGCCCAAAATCAGAATTGAAAGCGGATGCTGGTTTTCGATTGTGTTGAATTCACTCACTATGAGCAGTAGACGCTATAGCTGAATCTAATGACTTGCAAATCTGTAAGTAGGCTTACAATGGTATGTGGTATTCTGGTTTAGGTGGGTGTCGCACGGGGGGGCTTGGAATTGGAAGGCTGTGAGCCGCCCAATGTATGCTGAAACACCACACAATAATCCATTCATAGTGCCAATGCTGATGCACTTGGAGTTGAACCTTCTTCTGTTACATCAAAAATATATTGCATGGCAACCCGTGACGTTAAAGCTTTTGTTGTTAGCTGTTGCCTTCAAAAACAATTGTAACAGTTTGTGACCGAATCGCCACATTGAAAATCGAAAACTACATCGGCAAGTTTGATATATATACCGGAAGTGTAACCTGCTGCCATTTTTTCTGTAGGGATTGCTCGACACATTACATTATTTTCCTAGTCATTCTTTTTACTGCTGAAGACGGCGAGCAGCCAAATTGCTAGCACGAGCCATACAAACAAATTCAAGCTTGTTAGACAACACTCCATCAGTGATGGAAAGTGAGTGAGTGAGAGAGAGAGAGAGAGAGAGAGAGAGAGAGAGAGAGAGAGAGAGAGAGAGAGAGAGAGAGAGAGAGATTGTTTTACACATGTATTTATATTAAATGCCACACTAAAAGCTGGGCATTTTAAAGAGTGGGGGCTTCTACACGAAGCACGTGAAGCTGAGCCAGTGCTCTCCCCCTTTACCCATATAAGCACTCTCATATCCCCCCATCCCACCCCACAACCAGGGTAGTGCAGGACGCAGCTTCCTGCGTCGCAGGACACAACATGTGGAGGTTCGGTTGCGTGGCAGACGCAACATGGGAGGGTCCGTTGCGTCCCAGACGCAGGTATAGGATGTTGGTTGGGTCTCATCCATCGGTTGATTGGCCCACCACCACTCCATTTCCATGGGATACGGGTTCTGTTAATACTAGCACGCAGCCTAAGGACTTGACTGCGTCCCACAACGCAATCTACCGAATTAGGGTGCGTCCCAAGACGCAACCCCTGGGGTCTGTTTTAAATACCCTGCCCACGACCCCCCCTCACCACCACCACCAAAGACCAAATGCCAAACCTAAAGCTGAACAGATTAGAGAGTGTGGGCGTGTACACGAAGCACGTGAAGCTTAGCCAGTGCTTTCCCCCTAGCCCAATTTAAATACTCTCTAAGCCCCCCCCCCCCCCCCCCCCCCCCCCTCCCCAGCCAAACACACACAAAAAACAAATGTCACACCCGAAGCTGAGCAGATTAGATTGTGTGGGCGTGTACATGAATCATGGGAAGCTGAGTCAGTGCTTTCCCCCTAGCCCAATTTAAACACTCTCTATGCCCCCCCCCCCCCCCCCCCCCCCCCCCCCCCCCCCCCCCCCCCCCCCACACACACACACACACACACACATAAAGAACAAATGCCACACCTAAAGCTGAGCAGATGAGAGAGTGTGAGCGTCGACATGAAGCAAGTGAAGCTGAGCCAGTGCTTCCCCCCTTGACGCATTTAAACACTCTCTAAGCCCCCCCCCCCCCCCCCCCACACACACACCCCCACACCCCACAACCCCCCATCACCACCACCACCACCACCTAAGACCAAATGCCACACCTAAAGCTTCAGACGCCCCCCCCCCCCCCCCCCCCCCCCCCCCCCCCTCCCCACACACCCACAAAGAAAAAATGTCACACCTAAAGCTGAGCAGATGAGAGAGTGTGGGCGTCTACATGAAGCACGGGAAGCTGAGCCAGTGCTTCCCCCCTTGACGCATTTAAACACTCTCTAAGCCCCCCCCTCCCCCCCCCTCCCCACCCACCCACAAAGAAAAAATGCCACACCTAAAGCTGAGCAGATGAGAGAGTGTGGGCGTGTACATGAAGCACGGGAAGCTGAGCCAGTGCTTCCCCCCCTTGACGCATTTAAACACTCTCTAAGCCCCCCCCACCCCACCCCACCCACCCACAAAGAAAAAATGCCACACCTAAAGCTGAGCAGATGAGAGAGTGTGGGCGTCTACATGAAGCACGGGAAGCTGAGCCAGTGCTTCCCCCCTAGCCCCATTCCATCACTCTTTCCCCCCACCCCACCCTCCATCACCACTACCTCCACCACCAGAAACAAATGGCACACCTAAAGCTGAGCAGATTAGAGAGCGCAAAGACCACAGCAGCACTAAGAAGAATGCTATGTTGGTATGCGACAACCCTGGATGCGGCTAAGGCAAGTGGCTGGATTAGCCTATTGGATGCTGCCTGCTTCTTTTGTTGATGCTTACGATTTTGATCTTGTACTTCTTGTGGCATGCTGTTCTTTGCAATCCCCCCCCCCCCCCCCCCCCCCCCCCCTCCTTCTATGCACACACACACTCCAAGTCTGTTCAACAAAATTTGGCACACATTCCAGGCCTTGATCAAGGTTGATTTATTTTACAAAAAACAGAGACTAGTTTCGTCTCAAATGGACATCTTCAGGTTGGGGTTACACGATTTGGCTCTCTCTCGACCCCCCCCACCCACCCACCCACCCACCACCACCACCACCCGCCAGCACACACACACACACACACACACACACACACACAGACACACACACATGTGCAACTTCTATTTTCTTCTCTGGACGCAGGATGGCATTGCTTGTGCTTGGTCCCTCAAATCACTGGAGTGCCTTCATCCTTTTGGTACTGTCAACAGTGCAGTAGGCAACATAGGCTGGGTGGGCGGAAGCGCAGAGCTATATCTCCAGTTGGTGACAGTGACAGTGACAATGACAGTGGCGGTACTGTATCAGCTGATGACATGGACGAAGCCGCAGCAACCAGACAACCACCTTCAGCAGCAGCGACAGCAGCAGCAACGATAGCATCAGCATCAGCAGCAGCAGCAGCAGCAGCAGCAGCAGCGGCAGCAGACGCCAGTTCCAACATGGTCATGGCTCGGGTTGCTGCGTCTCATCAGTTCAGAGATAAGGTGCTCACAGCCTCTGGAGAGGTGTTCTACCCCTTGGCGCTCGTTGATGGTGTGCTTCGATTCGAGGGCATTAACAGCGTACTTGCCTTTGAATTGGCAGACTTGTTGAAAAAGGCTGATGGGGGCGACAATACCAACACTTTGTTCTCGGACACGTTGCAGGCCACTATACATGTCTTTGCTCAAAGCTTTGGTGTAGATCCTGCCGTCTTTGACAGCCTAAACACAGAGGGGGCAGAAGGTTTCTGGAGATCAAACTTCACCGCTACTATTCCTGGTAAATTCACCAAAAAGCCAGGAACTATCTCACCGTACATGAACAAGGGGAACGACCTGATGAGGGATATGTTGGGGTAACCGGAAGAGTACAAAGGGCATGACAGTCGTGATGCCATGGACCACCTAAAAGACAATCTCCCTACTTTCGTCACTGGGGCCAAAGTGAATGTCTTTGTGAGAAGGATGCTGGAAGGGCTTGTTCAACGCAATAGGACAACGCACACACTTGAACGTCTGACCCACAAGAACTACGAATCCTGGGTATCAGCGGCTACATGGTGGCAGGGTGTTCAGAGCCAACTGCTCACTGGTGCTGCTCCTCTGGCATGTGTCGCTATAGGGAGTGATGAAGGAGTAACCTCTAAGATGATGGAGTTAAGGAAAGCCACTGTTAAGACAGCTCTGAACGGTAAGTTGCACGAGCGTTGTGCAGGGTTTTAGATCAGGGTTTTGAGCACTCCCGTGCAGCCCAACTTCTGTCACCCACCATCCCCCTCTCGCCTCCCATTCCCAACTCTACCATCTCCAGGTTTGAACCTCGGTTGGTGAGCAACAGCACATCCTGAAATCAATACAACACAGCCATTAGGGGTGCCTGCTTGCAGCAGCAGCACTAGCAACCCGAACACCCATAGCACTCCCTTGCAGTCCCACTAAACCCTCCACCCCCCACATCTCCCCTACCAACCAACCAAACAGCCAACCCATCAGGACCCCAATTCATCAGGAGGGTCTACCTGCAGCAACAGCACTAGCAACCTGGCCACACCCAGCACTCCCTTGCAGACCCACTTCTGTCACCCACCCCCACCCTCTCACCTCCCACCCCCATCCTACTGCTTTTCTCAGGTCGAAAGCCATACCAGTGCTTGGATAAGCCCTATTCCGACGCAGATTGGTGCTCGATGTCCAAAGGCTGGAGCAAGCCGACACTGTGCCCACTCACATCTTACAGACTCCTTCGGACTGCAGCTATGATGTCGGTGGCGGAGCGTTGCTATGCGAGGGGGGACCATGTGAGGCAGTTTCGTTTCCTTGGCTTCAACTACTGGGCCTACAAGTCCCATGAAACCTTCCTTGTCAAGGACCGCGACATGGATGCTCTAGTGCTGGCCATCTTCGGGGACAAGGAAGACACTGGCGCTGACATCCAGTTTTCGGTGTACACACGCCACAGAGACGTCACCAAGTGTGCCATTTATTGGCTGTACTTGTACCTACAGATGGACCTTGACAACGCAGTTTGACCCAAAGGCGCATGGTCAGGCAGTGCGCTCATCACAGGCGCTGACAAAGAACGTCTTCGGGGCCTCAACACATCATTCGTGAAAAACTTCTGTGACGCGAGACAGGACCTTCATGGACATGCCTGCAGAGTCACAGAAACAGATGGGGAACTGGGCGTGTTCTGTCTTTACCACTACGTATCCCAAGCTTCCTGATGGAACAACTGGCGCGAAACAAGGTGGCTTCCTGACCAGGGCGGAGTACTACTTGCCGCGGGCTGATCTACTGCCCACTGACTTCAACGAGTTAGAGAGCACGGGCCACGAGTTTGTTGCTGGCTTCCAGGCCATGGCTGAGGACTGGCCTTTCTCTGATGCTGACTTCTTGCATGCACAATTGTTGAACCGAAACTACGAGAACAGGAACACAAAAGGAGGTGCGAAAGGCCTGGTGGACCTCCAAGGCTTGTGGATGCTCACCGCTTACACATAATTGTTTTTCAAAATCCAGTTCCAAGATGTGCCCTTCTTTTGGTGGGACAACCAAGAGCACACGATGTTTGACCAGCCCTTCTATAAGAAGCATGCCACAGCTTGGAAGTCATGGTGCAAGCTGCAGATCCGCTATTGTGAATTCATGGAAGAGGTGCGCACGTCAAACTTGAACAGGCCCCTAACCACTGTTGACGTGGCCCAGGTGTACACAATGGCTCTCAGGAAGCGTACCATGGCCTTGTTGTATGCGGGGGACTTTCGGTCACTGTTGGAAGACGCCGCGTCTGTTGTGACCGATGCTACCTTGGAAGAGATGGGAAAAGCTCAGGACCAGCTTGTGCTTGACTACACCAACAAGTTGGGTGATTTTATTAGACACCGCAAGAGAGCCATTGATTGCACACCGCCTGGCCCATCACCCTCTGCTGTCCACCATACGGATAACCCCCCACCGACGTTAGCCAACATGCAAGCACAACAAGGTCTAGCACAGCCTGTTGAGCTTCAGCCCATCCAACAACCATTGCATGCTAATCTGCCGTCCCACGCGCCTGTGCACCATACTGGAGATACGGTGAATTCTGGGCAGCAGCCTGGACGAGCTCAACTGCCATGTAACATGCCTGTGGCACCACAGCTCATGCAGACACAACTTGCGCCATTTGCCATGCAGATGCCTGCGTGGGCACCAATGATGGGCATGCCTTCTATTCAGGCACAACAAGGTCCTGCGCAGCTCATGCAGCCACAACTTGCGCAAGATGCCATGCAGGCGTCTATGATGCTGCAGCACATGCAACACATGCACGTGCAACAAATGCAGCAAATGCAGCAACACATGCAAATGCAGCAATACATGCAAATGGCAGAAAACCAACAGCTCAAGGCACAGGTTGAACAACTGGATCGCACACTTCGGCGTGTTCATTCAACGGTGATCGACTCCACCTTCTCATCTTCTCATGCTGCCATGTTGCATGGTGGCATGATACAGCAACAAACGCAGGCTATCCTAGTCTCGCAGAGAACATCAGCCGTCCTGCACAATCAGCCTCCTCTACACGGACCCAGAGTTGTCGCTCAGTCTCCCCCGAGGCAGCTTACAGCTATGGCAAGGCATGCTGCTCTGCCTTCTCCGCCCAACGTGACTCATCAGCATCTGGTTCGGCGTTGGAATGGTGCATTGGCAACCGCGGCCCGTCAACTGGCATTTCAACCGCCCAATGAAACGGATCAGGTGCGTAAATGAGAATGTGTGTTTGTCTCGTACCATTGCTTGTTGACGGTCCATAGGTTGCATATTTAGCTGGGGTGTGTGTTTGGGTTTGTAAGGGTGGGTGTGTGGGTAGGGAGGGGGGGGGGGGGGGGGGGGGGGGGCTAGGGGGGGCATCAGCATGTGATTTTGTCTATGTGGTGGGATTGGCTATGGGCATGCGTTTATGAGTGTGTGTGGTTATGTGGTTGTGCAGTGCTTTGGTGGTTTATGCCTAGCCTTGTGTTCATTTGTATGTGACGTGTGTGTGATTGTGTTCTTACTCATGCCTTCTTTAAACATCTGTAGGCTACCATCGAAGTCGGTGTGCTGTCCAACACCATGCACATTACCCATATCGGTAGGGATTCGGTACCCGTGGTGTTGTGTATAACTCTGCCGGAAGACCCAGCGTTCGAAGAGAGTTGGGTCATTCCCAATGGTTTCTTCCCTCCTCTCACGACATTCAAGGTGAACCAGTGGTCTACATGGCTAGGCAAGGCTTTGGAGGCTGCATCATTTGAGAGTATTCTGAATGACTGGGACAATGGCATCAACATCGTCAACCCTGGCGAAGGCCATACTACCATTGCGCCTCTGCGCTACCTTGAGCTGGCTCACGTGGATATTGCTAGCAACTGGCGCTACGCAAACGGTTGCTCTAAGATTCTGGGCTACATGAAGGGCATTGTCTTTGCATTGCACATGCGAGTGGTAGGTGAGTGGCAGAAGGTTGGATGACGCAGCTGACATCACCCATGAACCCATGGAGCAGTCAGCGGCCAAAGCAGATTTGTTAGTCGCCTGCAAAACCGATGCTGCTGCCATTGCCAAATGGGGTATGTCCGCTCTGGCCAAGAAAATAAGGCTCCTCCCCATGCACGGTAAGCCTTCTGATTACCAAAAGGGCAAGGAGGTCCAGTTGCGCTCATGTATTAGCAGTGAATGGTACAGCAAGCGGATGCAGGGACACAACAACGATCACAACAAAAAACAACAAAAAACAACAAAAAAGCATCACGACTGAAGTATCCCTCAGCACACAACGTTGTTGCAGGAGGGAGATGGAGAACTTCGGCAGAGAACTCCTCCCAGAAGCCATCTCTCTGAGTCACACTCTGCTCCTGTCAACAATGAAGGAGAGAAATAGCACCAGTATCAGCATGCATAGTAGTAGCAGCCCCACGTACAGAAGCAGCATTAACATCTAAAGCAACAGATCAGAGCATGATCAGTCACCAGTATCAGGAAGAACAGCAGCAACAACAAAACACAACACACAGCAGCAAGCATATCACCTTCTTCCGGAGATACATGTGTTGAACGACGACCTGGGACAAGTCGAACGAGGTCTTGAAGTCTTTGGCAGGGACATCTGAGCTCAGTTCGCCTTTCCCAACCTGCAAGATCGAGAACATTGGTAACTCCGAATGCAACTGCGCATCTTCAAGTCAGCCAAACAAAACGCACCTTCAGCGCAACTCTGCAGGACCTGGGGAAGCTGGGTTGCACTGCGCGCATCTTGTAGGCTAATATCTCTCTGAGCGATTCCTTGCCTAGCACTGACACCTTCTTCTGCTGCCGGGTGACCTCCTCCTGCACAAATATCTCAAGCGCATCCTCATTTGCTATTAATTCGTGCATCACGGAGCAGCTAGCATGGCCGCAACCCCGGTCGGGCCCGACCCCTCCCCAGGTTCGAGAACCTGGGGATGCCATTATGCTCAAAAACGATTAAGGACGAACTGAGAAATAACGATGGGCGAATCAGGGGAGAGAGGCTGGGGAGACCATCTGGGCGAGCTCGGCCCACTCAGTAAAACAGACATACAGACAGACAGACAGAAGACAGAAAGACAGAAGAAGACCAGACAGACTAGGACCAGACAGACAGACAGACAGGACAGACAGACAGACAGACAGACAGAACAGACAGACAGACAGACAACAGAAAACGAAGACAGACAGAAAGAAAGACAGAACAGACAGAAGAAAGGACAGACAGACAGCCAGACAGACAGACAGACAGACAGAGAGACAGACCAGACATGTACAGACGACCGACACAGACAGACAGACAGACCAGTAAGACAGACAGACAGACAGACAGACAGGACAGACAGACGAGCAAAACATGACAGACAGACAGACAGACCAGACAGACAGACAGACAGACAGACAGCAGACAGACAGACAGAAGACAGAAGACAACAGACAGAAGGAAGACAGGACAGACCGGACAGACAGAAAGACATACCGACATACCGACAGACCAGACAGAATCAGAGACATACATACAGACACAGACAGAAAGACATACAGACAGACAGACAGACATACAGACATACATACTATACATGACATACATACATACATACAGTACAGACATACATACATACATACAGACATACATAACATACATACATACATACATACAGACATACATACATACATACATACATACATACATACATACATACATACATACATACATACATACATACATACATACATACAAATGCATGCATACATACTGCAAGTCAAATGGGTTTTGGAGGGTCTTCAGCACCTTTTCTGCACACTTGCGGCACCTCCCTCACCCATAACCCCCCTCACCCTATCGAGCCAGATACAGGGTGCCGAATTCCCCCCAAATTAGAAGTGGCCATTTGCTAGACCTGGAAGACTTAGTGCTTGATAGGATGATGAGGGGGATGAAGTCTCCCCCCCCCCCCCACCCTTCTTAACGACCTCAAGGTGGTTGTTGTGCGGACCCATGCATGTTGATGATTGGTTGTGCTTGTTTGGTGCAGGTGAGCACAGCCGTCTGCTAGAGCTGCAGGACTCAGTGCTTGATGCCAAGGTGTCTGCGGTCCCCCACCTCCCCCTTCTTAACGACCACGAGGTGGTGGTTGTGTGGAACCATGCAGGTTGATAATTGATTGTTCTTGTCTGGTGCAGGTGAGCACAGCCGTTTGCTTGAGCTGCAGGACTCAGTGCTTGATGTCAAGCTGCCTGAGGTTCACCTCCCTCTTCTTGACGACCTCGATGTGGTGGTGGTGTGGAACCATGACAACGAGCCAGGCAAGATCAAGAAGCTGCGTGAGCATGTGGAGGACACCCAGGACCTGATGAAGCCCAGTGACAGTCTCACTTTGACTGGCAGCTTGAAGGGGTATGGGAAGGGAGAGACCATGGTCACCTTTGTCGTGTCTCCGGACTCCTTTTTTGGCTCGGTGATGTTTCCCTGGTTCAAGGACAACGGTGATGTGGTCAATCGCATTATCCAGGTGTGCATGTGTATAGGTGTGTCTGTGTGATTATGTTTGCATGGGTGTGTATGTGTGTATGGATGTGTACGCGTGTGTATGGGTGTGTATGGTTGTGTATGAATGTGTATGGGTGTGTATGCATGTATGTGCATGTGTATGGGTGTGTATGTATGGGTGTGTGTGAATGGGTGTGTGCATGAATCGGTGTGCATTCTGTTAGTGTGAGGGTGTGCGGTTGTGTGCGCATGTGTGGGTGTGTGAGATTCTGTCGGCATGTGTGTCACAATGGTTATGTGGTCACATGCTTCTGTCAGTGTGTGTGCGTATGTGTGTGTATGTGTGTGTATGGGCATGTATGTGTGTGGGTTATGTGGTCGCATGCTTCTGTCAGTGTGTGTATGGTGTGTATGTGTGTGTATCGGCGTGTATGGGTGTGTGTTATGTGGTTGCATGCTTCTGTCGGTGTGTGTGTTTGGGTGTTTGTGTATGGTGTGTATGTGTGTGTTATGTGGTCGCATGCTTCTATCAGTGTGTGTGTAGGTGTGTGTGTAGGAGTGTATGGGTGTGTGTTATGTGGTCGCATGCTTCTATCAGCGTGTGGGTTTATGTGTGTGTATGTGTGTGTATGTGTATGTATGTGTGTGTGTGTATGGGTGTGTGTATGGTGTGTATGGGTGTGTGGTATGTGGTCGCATGCTTCTGTCAGTGTGTGTGTATGTGTATGTATGGGTGTGAATGTGTGGGTGTGTGAATGGGTGTGTATGGGTGTGTGTTATCTGGTCGCATGCTTCTGTCAGTGTGTGTGTATGTGTGTGTATGGGCGTGTACGTGGTGGTGGTGGTGGTGGGGGAGGGGGTATATGGTGTGTATGGGTGTGTGTTATGTGGTCGCATGCTTGTCAGTGTGTGTGTGTAAGCGTGCATGTGTGGGTGTGTGTACGGGTGCGTATGTGTGTGTATAGACATGTATGTGTGTGTATGGGCGTGTATAGGCATGTATGGGCGTGTGCTGTGTGGTGGCATGCTGCTGTCAGTGTGTGTATGGGTGTGTGTTATGTGGTCGCATGCTTGTCAGTGTGTGTGTGTAAGCGTGCATGCGTGGTTGTGTGTACGGGTGTGTATGTGTGTGTATAGACGTGTATGTGTGTGTATGGGCGTGTATAGGCATGTATGTGCGTGTGCTGTGTGGTGGCATGCTGCTGTCAGTGTGTGTATGGGTGTGTGTTATGTGGTCGGGTGCTTCTGTCAGTGTGTGTGTGCGTATGGACGTGTATGTGTGTGTATGTGTGTGTATGGCCATGCATGTGTGTGTATGGGTGTGTATGGGCGTGTAATGGGGTGTATGGGCATGTATGGGCGTGTGTTGTGTGGTTACCTGCTTTTGTCAGTGTGTGTGTATAAGCGTGTATGTGTGGGTGTGTGTATAGGCGTGTATAGGCATGTATGGGCGTGTATGTGTGTGTATGTGTGTGTATGGGTATGTATGGGCGTGTGTTGTGTGGTTGCATGCTGCAGTCAGTGTGTGTGAATGTGTGTGTTATGTGGTCGCATGCTTCTGTCAGTGTGTGTATGTGTGTGTATGGGCGTGTATGGGTGTGTGTTATGTGGTCGCATGCTTCTGTCAGTGTGTATGTATGTGTGTGTATGGGTGTGTGTTATGTGGTCGCATGCTTCTGCCAGTGTGTGTGTATGGGTGTGTATGGGTGTGTTATGTGGGCGCATGCTTTCTGTCAGTGTGTGCGTAAATGTGTGTTTGGGTGTGTGTTATGTTGTCGCATGCTTCTGACAGTGTGTGCGTATGTGTGTGTGGGTGTGTGTGTTATGTGGTTGCATGCTTCTGTCAGTGTGTGCATATGTGTGTGGGCGTGTGGGTGTGTATGGGCATGTGTTATGTGGTCGCATGCTTCTGTCAGTGTGTGCATATGTGTGTTTGTGGGTGTGTGTTATGTGGTCGCATGCTTCTGTCAGTGTGTGCATATGTGTGTGTGTGGGTGTGTGTTATGTGGTCGCATGCTTCTGTCAGTGTGTGCGTATGTGTGTGTGTGGGTGTGTGTTATGTGGTCACATGCTTCTGTTAGTGTGTGCATATGTGTGTGTATGGGTGTGTGTTATGTGGTCGCATGCTTCTGTCAGTGTGTGCGTATGTGTGTGTGTGGGTGTGTGTTATGTGGTTGCATGCTTTCTGTCAGTGTGTGCGTATGTGTGTGTATGGGCGTGTGTTATGTTGTCGCATGCTTCTGACAATGTGTGCGTATGTGTGTGTGTGGGTGTGTGTTATGTGGTTGCATGCTTCTGTCAGTGTGTGTGTATGTGGTGGGCGTGTGGGTGTGTATGGGGCGTTGTGTATGTGGTCGCATGCTTCTGTCAGTGTGTGCATATGTGTGTTTGTGGGTGTGTGTTTTGTGGTTGCATGCTCTGTCAGTGTGTGCATATGTGTGTGTGTGGGTGGGTTTAGTGTTTCGACATGCTCTGTCAGTGTAGTGCGTATGTGTGAGTTAGATGTGTGTTATGTGGTTGCATGCTTCTGTCAGTGTGTGCATATGTGTGTGTGTGGGTGTGTGTTATGTGGTTGCCTGCTTCTGTCAGTGTGTATGTGTGTGCATATGTGTGTGTATGGGTGTGTGTTATGTGGTCGCATGCTTCTGTCAGTGTGTGTGTATGGGTGTGTATGGGTGTGTTATGTGGGCGCATTCTTTCTGTCAGTGTGTGCGTATGTGTGTGTATGGGCGTGTGTTATGTTGTCGCATGCTTCTGACAGTGTGTGCGTATGTGTGTGTGTGGGTGTGTGTTATGTGGTTGCATGCTTCTGTCAGTGTTTGTGTATGTGTGTGGGCGTGTGGGTGTGTATGGGCATGTGTTATGTAATCGCATGCTTCTGTCAGTGTGTGCATATGTGTGTTTGTGGGTGTGTGTTATGTTGTCGCATGCTTCTGTCAGTGTGTGCATATGTGTGTGTGTGGGTGTGTGTTATGTGGTTGCATGCTTCTGTCAGTGTGTGCATATGTGTGTGTGTGGGTGTGTGTTATGTGGTCGCATGCTTCTGTCAGTGTGTGCGTATGTGTGTGTGTGGGTGTGTGTTATGTGGTCGCATGCTTCTGTCAGTGTGTGTGTATGTGTGTGTGTGGGTGTGTGTTATGTGGTTGCCTGCTTCTGTCATCGTGTGTGTATGTGTGTGGGCGTGTGTGTATGTATGGGCGCGTGTTATGTGGTCGCATGCTTCTGTCAGTGTGTGCATATGTGTGTGTGTGGGTGTGTGTTATGTGGTCGCATGCTTCTGTCAGTGTGTGCATATGTGTGTGTGTGGGTGTGTGTTATGTGGTCTCATGCTTCTGTCAGTGTGTGCATATGTGTGTGTGTGGGTGTGTGTTATGTGGTCGCATGCTTCTGTCAGTGTGTGCATATGTGTGTGTGTGGGTGTGTGTTATGTGGTCGCATGCTTCTGTCAGTGTGTGCATATGTGTGTGTGTGGGTGTGTTATGTTGTCGCATGCTTTTGACAGTGTGTGCGTATGTGTGTGTGTGGGTGTGTGTTATGTGGTTGCATGCTTCTGTCAGTGTGTGTGTATGTGTGTGGGCGTGTGGGTGTGTATGGGCGTGTGTTATGTGGTCGCATGCTTCTGTCAGTGTGTGCATATGTGTGTGTGTGGGTGTGTGTTATGTGGTCGCATGCTTCTGTCAGTGTGTGCATATGTGTGTGTGTGGGTGTGTGTTATGTGGTCACATGCTTCTGTAAGTGATTCCCCCTGGTTCCAGGACAATATTGATGTGGCCCTGCACATTATTCAGGTGTGTATGTATGTGGGTGTGGGGGTGCATGTGTATGCACGTGTGCGTGCATGTATGTGTGTGTGTTTGCTACAATTGTGATGTGGTAATGGGCGTTATCCAGGTGTATGGGTGTATGTAGGTGTGTTCAAAAGTATCAGTCGCTTCCGAAATAAAGTAACCTATGGAGCCTGTCTACATATTTCGTCACCCACACTGTGCCATTCTGGGAGTTCAGGGTCCAAACTTACAGCGCTAGGTAAAAACCTTCTCTAATAACCGAGCCAGGTCCAGTGGTGACGTTTTCCCGGGTGATCTATTGCGAGGCTCCAAACCTATATTTTCACACTTTAGCGCTTTCCGGACTTCCGCAGCGTGTTTGGGCATGGAGGGATACAGATGTTTCTCACATGGTGGGTATACTAGACTCATCTTGCATGCACATGTGGCACCCATTCAAATTTGAACTGACTATTGAGGATGGGGCTCCATGCAATGGGTGAAGTGCTCATATAGGGGCCTACATGCTGGGGTCCATACCCATTCGGTTAATGTGTGTGCCCACGACACACACCAGCATCAGAGTACCACAACATGCTTACCAGTCTGACCCCCCAAGTACACCTATGGAGGCAACAATACATTTGGGGCTGGTGTGCCTTGTGTACTATAGGGTACTTCTGACATACCCCAACACCCGTGTTAATTTGACAATCCAAAGGGGGAAAATGGAGGAACTGGTTTACAGCTCCCTAGTCATTGCTTCACAGCACATGATGACACATGCATAATATGAGCCATCATTTGTGTTATATCCATAAATGTCACCCAAGTAGTTGAGGAGGGTGGTTGACGTGTGGCAAATTTTAGAAGATGACTAATACTTGTGAACAAGCCTAGTGTATGGGTGTGTATGGTCATGTATGGGCGTGTGTTGTGTGGTTGCATGCTTCTGTCAGTGTGTGTATGTGTGTATGTATGGGCATGTATGGGCGTGTGGTATGTGGTTGCATGCTTCTGTAAGTGTGTGTATGTGTGTATGTATGGGCATGTATGGGCGTGTGGTATGTGGTTGCATGCTTCTGTCAGTGTGTGTATGTGTGTATGTATGGGCATGTATGGGCGTGTGGTATGTGGTTGCATGCTTCTGTCAGTGTGTGTATGTGTATGTATGGGCATGTATGGGCGTGTGTGGTATGTGGTTGCATGCTTCTGTTCAGTGTGTGTATGTATGGGTATGTATGGGCATGTGGTTGGTTGCATTCTTCTGTCAGTGTGTGTAGGTATGGGCATGTATGGGCATGTGGTATGGGGTTGCATGCTTCTGTCAGTGTGTGTATGTGTTATGTATGGGCATGTATGGGCGTGTGGTATGTGGTTGCATGCTTCTGTCAGTGTGTGTATGTGTGTATGTATGGGCATGTATGGGCGTGTGGTATGTGGTTGCATGCTTCTGTCAGTGTGTGTATGTGTGTATGTGTATGGGCATGTATGGGCGTGTGGTATGTGGTTGCATGCTTCTGTCAGTGTGTGTATGTATGGGTATGTATGGGCGTGTGGTGTGTGGTTGCATGCTTCTGTCAGTGTGTGTATGTATGGGTTGTATGGGCGTGTGGTGTGTGGTTTGCACTGCTTCTGTCAGTGTGTGTATGTATGGGCATGTATGGGCGTGTGGTGTGTGGTTGCATGCTTCTGTCAGTGTGTGTATGTATGGGCATGTATGGGCATGTGGTATGTGGTTGCATGCTTCTGTCAGTGTGTGTATGTATGGGCATGTATGGGCATGTGGTATGTGGTTGCATGCTTCTGTCAGTGTGTGTATGTATGGGCATGTATGGGAGTGTGGTGTGTGGTTGCATGCTTCTGTCAGTGTGTGTATGTGTGGGCATGTATGGGCTTGTGGTATATGGTTGCATGCTTCTGTCAGTGTGTGTATGTATGGGCATGTATGGGCGTGTGGTGTGTGGTTGCATGTTTCTGTCAGTGATGATCCCCTGGTTCTAGGACAATCGTGATGTGGTCATGTGCATTACCGGTATCCAGGTGTGTATGTGTGTGTGTGTGTGGGGTGGGTGGGTGGGTGCATGTGGGGGGTGTATGTGTGGGTGTGTGACATTCTGCCAGCGTGTGTGTCACAATGTTGGTGTGGTCATGCACAGTATTCAGGTGTGTATGTGTGTGTGTGTGGATGTGTGACATACAGACGGTTGACTCAGATTCCTTTACAGTTGCTTTTCATATTTCCAAATACGTATAATTTACCCTTGAGGGTTTAGGAAATAAGCACATGCAGACTTCATTATTGTCAGTACTTATATTTACAAAAGTTGGGGGCCTGCTTGCTGGACATTGAGTCACTACACGAGAGGTCCAGCGATCTTTCAGATGGGGCCCCCATTGGTACAAGTGCTAGTAGACATATTTAAGGTGTATGCTGAGCCTTGAAAGATTTTAGCTCTGTGTGCGATATTCCCTTAATTAGGGGGTATATCACACCACTGGCTGGCCTTACTGGTCTTATCAGCTGTTACCATTAAAATAAAGTCAACTGCACTATCTAGCTTGTAAGTCCAGACTGTTCAGGTCTGTCTTTGTGCTACTACCAAAAGAGTCGCTACTGTCAAATAATAACAGAGTCACTTCCCCTGGGAGGCTCTGGTAGCTTCTGGAAGATATAACTCCTGTGGGACAGAGGGATGGTGGTGGGAACTAGAAAAGCTGGTAAAGATCGAGAGCTTTGGCAGCTTACAGTACTAGAATTTGAGTGGTCTCTATTGCTGTGCTTTCGCTTAAATACCGTGCAGATCAGGGTACTGGTTGAATTCACCGGTGGTGGTCATTCCTGGTTTTGCCCGGGGTTAACGGGTATTTGAAATATGAAGGATATGAAGGCAGCTTTCAGAATTCTGCGGCGCGCGTCTGAATACTCCATTTCTCCCACTACTGTGTGGGAAATACGGCATTCTATTAGCGTGTGTGTCACAATGTCGGTGTGGTCATGCACAGTATTCAAGTGTGTATGGGTGTGTGTGGGTGTGTATGTGTGGATGTGTCACATTCTGCCAGCGTGTGTGTCACAATGTTGGTGTGGTCATGCACAGTATTCAGGTGTGTGTGGGTGTGTTTGGGTGTGGGTGTTAACGTGTGGGTGTGTGACATTCTGTCAGCGTGTGTGTCACAATGTGTATTATTCCTGTGGATAACATTCACCCCTTGTAGACGTGACTCCATGTGCTGTGCAGATTGAATCCCTCCTTGGGGAAGCTCAAATAACCCCACCTAAACTTCACTTTATCCCACCCCATCCCACCTACAATTCACCCCACTCCAACCCGTGTCCATGTGCTGTGCAGATTGAATCCCTCCTTGGCGAAGCTCAAATAACCCCACCTAAACTTCACTTTATCCCACCCCATCCCACCTACAATTCACCCCACTCCAACCCGTGTCCATGTGCTGTGCAGATTGAATCCCTCCTTGGCGAAGCTCAAATAACCCCACCTAAACTTCACTTTACCCCACCCCATCCCACCTACAATTCACCCCACTCCAACCCGTGTCCATGTGCTGTGCAGATTGAATCCCTCCTTGGCGAAGCTCAAATAACCCCACCTAAACTTCACTTTACCCCACCCCATCCCACCTACAATTCACCCCACTCGAACCCGTGTCCATGAGCTGTGCAGATTGAATCCCTCCTTGGCGAAGCTCAAATAACCCCACCTAAACTTCACTTTATCCCACCCCATCGCACCTACAATTCACCCCACTCGAACCCGTGTCCATGTGCTGTGCAGATTGAATCCCCTCCTTGGCGAAGCTCAAATAACCCACCTAAAACGTACTTTATCCCCCCCCCATCCCACCTACAATTCACCCCACTCGAACCCGTGTCCATGTGCTGTGCATATTGATTCCCTCCTTAGCGAAGCTCAAATAACCCCACTAAACTTCACATTATCCACCCCATCCCACCTACAATTCACCCCACTCCAACCCGTGTCCATGTGCTGTGCAGATTGATCCCTCCTTGGCGAAGCTCAAATAACCCCACCTAAACTTCACTTACCCCACCCCATCCCACCTACAATTCACCCCACTCGAACCGTGTCCATGTGCTTGCAGATTGAATCCCTCCTTGGCGAAGCTCAAATAACCCCACCTAAACTTCACTTTACCCCACCCCATCCCACCTTACAATTCACCCCACTCGAACCCGTGTCCATGAGCTGTTGCAGATTAATCCCTCCTTGGCGAAGCTCAAATAACCCCACCTAAACTTCACTTTACCCCACCCCATCCCACCTACAATTCACCCCACTCGAACCCGTGTCCATGAGCTGTGCAGATTGAATCCCTCCTTGGCGAAGCCCATCTGGGTGTCTCATACGAATATTTCGAGCCTGTCTTCTCTGATGAGGACCTTGTTGGGCATGTTGGGACTGCCCTCTTTAAAGAAGTTGATGATGATGATGATGATGACATTTTTCCTGGTGCCCCAATGGACTCCAAATATGAGAAAGCTGAGGTGGTGCAGGATGGTGGGGACTCTAGCCCATTGGCTGTGCCTGCCACCCCCTTGTCTGTGCCTGTGGTCCCACTGGTGGGGCAAGATGACGCCAATCTCCTTGAGCGTGTTGGCAATGACCCCTATGAAGAAACTGAGGGGGTGCAGGATGGTGGGGCCTCTATCACATTGGCGAGGCCTGTGGTCCCGCTGGTGGTGCAAGATGCAACCAACCCCCTTAAGCCCGATCCTGCCGGCTCAGGCGATCGCAGGAGGCTACAGAAAAACAAGAAAGTCAAAACGAAGACTGAAGTCGACCTCTTAGTTTTGTACACGCCTGCCGCAGCTAAGGCCATGGGAGGCAAAGGAGCTACTATGAACAAGATCGTCAACATGATAGCTGTCACCAACGAGATCTATGCAAACTCTTACATTCATATCAACATCAGGCTGGTGGGAGTGGAGAAGGTGAATTACAAGGAGACACCTTCCAACTCGACCAGTCTTGATGATTTGTTTGAAGGCAAAGTCCCTGACTCAGCCCGCATGCGAACTGAGGTGAGGTTGGTTGGGATTGCTGGGTTCGCTGGTGTTGATTATAGGTGGGGCAGCAGGCTGGTAGGAATGTAGAAAGTGGACTACAAGGAGACACCTTCCGACTCGACCCGCAGTCTTGATGATGTTTTTGAAGGCGAGGTCCCTGACTCAGCCCGCATGCAAACTGAGGTGAGGTTGGTTGGGATTGTTGGGTTTGTTGGTGTTGGTTTTGGGTGAGGCAGCAGGCTGGTGGGAATGTAGAAAGTGGACTACAAGGAGACACCTTCCGACTATACCAGTCTTGATGATTTGTTTGAAGGCAAAGTCCCTGACTCGGCCCGCATGCGAACTGAGGTGAGGTCCTGACTGGATGGGCCTCAGCTTCAAAAATGTTTTTCTTAATAATGCGATACTAAAGGTTTACAAAAGAGTCAAGTCCCTAAGTCATCACCCAATATATAAATGAAGCCACACCCACTTCGACAACATTCGTAAACTATACACGGATAGTGTCAGGGATGTTTTCCCGCTATACATAGCGATCACTATTTTTGACCTCGTTTAGATATAGCGATCGCTATTTTCCCGCTAGATATTGCGATCGCTATTTTCCCGCTTGATATAGCAATCACTATCTTTGACCCCGTTTAGATATAGCGATCGCTATTTTCCCGCTAGATATTGCGATCGCTATTTTCCCGCTTGATATAGCGATCACTATCTTTGACCCCGTTTAGATATAGCGATCGCTTATTTTCAGCTAGATATTGCGATCTGCTATTTTCCCGCTTGATAAGCGCTCACTATCTTTGGGACCCCGTTTAGATTATAGCGATCGCTATTTTCCAGCTCTATATTGCCGATCGCTATTTTCACGCTTGATATAGCGATCACTATCTTTGACCCCGTTTAGATATAGCGATCGCTATTTTCCCGCTATATATTGCGATCGCTATTTTCCCGCTTGATATAGCGATCACTATCTTTGACCCCGTTTAGATATAGCGATCGCTATTTTCCCGCTAGATATTGCGATCGCTATTTTCCCGCTTGATATAGCGATCACTATCTTTGACCCCGTTTAGATATAGCGATCGCTATTTTCCCGCTAGATATTGCGATCGCTATTTTCCCGCTTCGATATTAGCGATCACTATTCTTTGACACCGTTTAGTATATACGCTCGCTATTTTCCCGTAGATATGCGATCGCTATTTTCCCGCTTTTGAAATAGCGATCATATCTTTTGACCCCGTTTTAGATTTTATCCGATGACATTTTCCCGCTTATCTTGCGATCGCTATTTCCCGCTGATATAGCGACTCACTATCTTTGACCCCGTTAGATAGCGATCGTATTTCCCGGCTTAGATATTATTGCGCTCGCTATTTTCCCGCTGGATTATACTAACCATACTTTGACACCGTTTAGATATAGCGATCGCTATTTCCCGCTAGATATTGCGATCGCTCTCTTTCCCGCTTTTATATAGCGATCACTATCTTTGACCCCGTTTAGATATAGCGTCGCTTTTTCCCGTATGATATTGCGATCGCTATTTCCCGGCTTGATATAGCGACACTATTTGACCCGTAGATCTAGCGATCGCTATTTTCCCGCTATATATTGCGATCGCTATTTCCCGCTTGATATAGCGATCCCCTATTCTTTGACCCCGTTTTAGATATAGCGATCGCTAATTTTCCGCTAGATATTTGCAGATCGCTCTTTTCCCGCTTCGATATAGCAATTACTATCTTTGACACCGTTTAGATTAATAGCGATCGCTATTTTCCCGCTATATTTGCCTCGCTTTTCCCGACCTGATATATCTGATCACTATCTTTGACCCCGTTTAGATATAGCGATCGCTATTTTCCCGCTAGATATAGATATTGCGATCGCTATTTTCCCGCTTGATATAGCGATCACTATCTTTGACCCCGTTTAGATATAGCGATCGCTATTTTCCCGCTAGATATTGCGATCGCTATTTTCCCGCTTGATATAGCGATCACTATCTTTGACCCCGTTTAGATATAGCGATCGCTATTTTCCCGCTAGATATTGCGATCGCTATTTTCCCGCTTGATATAGCGATCACTATCTTTGACCCCGTTTAGATATAGCGATCGCTATTTTCCCGCTAGATATTGCGATCGCTATTTTCTCCGACTGATTTATAGCCCCGATCACTATCTTTGGACCCCGTTTTTAGATATAGCGCTGCTATTTTCCCGCTTAGATATTTCGATTCGTATTTTCCCGCTTGATTCTAGCGATCACATCTTTGACCCCGTTTAGAATAGCGATCGCTATTTTCCCGCTATATATGCGATCGCTATTTCCCGCTTGATTATAGCGATTCACTATCTTTGACCCGTTTATATACAGGGATTCGTATTTCCCGCTAGATATTGCGATCGCCATTTTCCCGCTTCGCTTGATATAGCGATCACTATCTTTGACCCCCGTTTTAGATATAGCGATCGCTATTTCCCGTTCTATATTGCGATCGCTATTTTCCCGCTTGGATATGCGATCATACTTTGAACCCGTTTAGATATGCGATCGCTATTTTCCGCCAATATCTGCGATGCTCTTTTCCGCTTGATATAGCGATCACTATCTTTGACCCCGTTTAGCTATACGATCGCTATTTTTACCGTAGATAGTGCGATCGCTTATTTTTCCCGCTTGATATAGCGATCACTATCTTTGACCCCGTTTTAGATATAGCGATACGCTATTTCCCGCTAGATATTGCCGATGCATTTTTCCCGTTGATTATAGCGATCCACTTATATTTGACCCCCTGTTTAGATTATAGCGAGAGAATATTTTCCCGCTTTAGATTATTGCGATCGCTATTTCCCGCTTGATTATAGAGCGATCACTAATTTTGACCCCGTTTAGATATAGCGATCGATATTTTTCCGCTTGATATAGCGACTCACTATCTTGGGACCCCGTTTATGTTTAGATTTAGAGCGATAGCTTATTTTTTCCCTCTAGCTATTGCTGATAGCTATGTTCCCGCTAGAGATTGCGATCCTATTTTCCCGCTTTGATATAGCCGATCCCATCTTTGAACCCGTCTAGATATAGAGCATAGCTATTTTCACGCTAGATATTGAGATAGATATTTTACCGCTTGATAAGGATCTCTATATTTGACCCAGTTTAGATTATAGCGATCGCTATTTTCCGCTTGAGCATTGATTATAGCGATCACTATCTTTGACCCCGTTTAGATATAGCGATCGCTATTTTCCCGCTAGATATTGCGATCGCTATTTTCCCGCTAGATATTGCGATCGCTATTTTCCCGCTTGATATAGCTATCACTATCTTTGACCCCGTTTAGATATAGCAATCGCTATTTTCCCGCTAGATATTGCGATCGCTATTTTCCCGCTAGATATTGCGATCGCTATTTTCCCGCTTGATATAGCGATCACTATCTTTGACCCCGTTTAGATATAGCGATCGCTATTTTGTTTGTTTTCCCGCTAGATATTGTGATCGCTATCTTTGACCCTCTTTTGGCCCAATTACCGCTGTACAAAATATATATTAAAAAATTCCCTTAATGGCCCTAAAAAGCTATCAAAGCTATAAAATGCTGCCCCTGGAGGAGGCCTAGAACCACGAAGCTAGAAAAAAAACTTTCACATTTGAAAACAAATCCCTGGATAGTGCACCTGTCCCTATATGGTTCAATAATACACATACACTGTTAACCGATAGCATACCTGCACCTAAATGTTTCAAAAACGTACAAACATGCGTTATTTAGATTGCAGCTCCCTTGCTTTCCTTATCGCTGTATGGAGCTGATCTTGAAATTCATATTCATATTCAAAACACATCTTTTGCAGGACGGCGCTGATCTGGTCCAAATGGTTTCCATTGACTCAGCCTCCTGTGGTAAGGCGATAATGCCCTTCGTTTTTTTTTTTGATTTCCTTTTCGCAGTATGGAGCTAATCTGGTCCAAATGGTAACTCATCAGCCCCTTACGTGGGGCCAGTGTTTCATTTTTCGACGACGCGTCGCCATTCCGTCGCCATTCCGTAGAATGCTACACCCCCTGGGCCCCCCGATATCGGGACGCGCTGCCCCCCGACCCCCCCAGGCTCCGCGCTTTGCGCTCCGCTATGCGATGGCTACGCAACTATCCTGAAATCAGGGTTGAGTAGCCCAAGTAGCTACTCAACCTGGACTACAGAAATCTGAAATAAAAAACACTGCGTGGGGCGTCATTGCCAAACCACATGTATATATTATATATTTCAACAACATACATACATGCATGCCTACCTAAGATTGCAGCCCCCTTGCTTTCATTATCGCAGTATGGAGCTGATCTTGAAATTCAAATTCAAATGTAAAAAAAACTTTTTGCAGTACGGAGCAGATTTGGTCCAAATGATCACCATTGACTCATCCTTCTGTGGTGAGGCGATAATGCCCTGCGCGGGATGTTTTCTGCTTTCTTTTTTGCAGTATGGAGCTGATCTGGTCCAAATGGTCACCATCGACTCATCCTTCTGTGGTGAGGCGGTTGCGCCCTTCGTGGGTGAGTGGACTGCTGAGACAGGAGTGTCTGTCGTTTCGACCAAATGCATGCGAAGGACGTCTGCCCACGAGATTGGACATAACTTTGGGTGCGACCACGACTACTACTCCAGTGTCAAAGTGGAGAAGTACAAGTACAACGGGTTGGCCAGGTAGGATGAGAGGAGGAGCTTATAAGCCTAATTAGGCCATCCATGTTGTCCCTCGCATGCACTAAGGAAACAGAAATGGAAGGAGAAGTGTTATAACATGTTACACAAAGTTACTGATAAAGGTAATGATATCGCCTGGTGGGGCATGGTGTTAAGGGGTTCCCATCGTAGGCGGGTGGGAGCAAGTCTCCTACTCAACTATAAAAAAAGTTGCCATCCGTGGTGGGAGGGGGGGGGGTCGCGGTTGACAACGACCTGAACGTCATAGCGACTGGAAGTAAACGTTACCACTAGTTCACTTCGTTATTTGTGACAATTGTTTCATGGTATAACCATGATTTTAAACACACGTTGTAACCATGATACAACCCGTTTCTACACACCATGATACACAGGATAAAAACCGAGGATCCAACTTATACCATGATAACAACACGTTATAACATGATTTACACACGTTATAAACCATGATACACACGTTATATACCATGATACACACATTATAAACCATGATACACACGTGATAAACCATGATACACACGTTAAACCATTGATAACCACGTTATAACCATGATACACACGTTAATAAACCATGATACACACGTTATAAACCATGATCACACATTATAAAACATGATACACACGTATAACCATGATACACACGTTATAAACCATGATACACACGTTATAAACCATGATACACACGTTATAAACCATGATACACCACGTTATAACCAATGATACACACGTTATAAACCATGATACCACGTTATAAACCATGATACCACTTATAAACCATGATCACACGTTATAAACCATGATACAACACGTTATAAACCATGATACCCACGTTATAAACATGATACACACGTTATAAACCATGATGCAGCACGTTATAAACCCATGATTACACACGTTATAAACCATGATACACACTTATTAAACCATGATACACACGTTATAAACCATGATACACACGTTATAAACCATGATACACACGTTATAAACCATGATACACACGTTATAAACCATGATACACACGTTATAAACCATGATACACACGTTATAAACCATGATACACACGTTATAAACCATGATACACACGTTATAAACCATGATACACACGTTATAAACATGAACCACACTTATAAACCATGATACGCACTGTATCAACCATATACACCCACACGTTTTATAACCCATGATACACACGTCTAAACTATGATACAAACACCCGTTATAAACAGATACACACGTGTTACACCTGATACCCGTTTATAAAACCATGATGCACACGTTATAAACTATGATACACACGTTATAACCATGATACACCCGTGTTTAATAAACATGATAACACACGTATAACCATGATACACCACCCCACACGTTTAACCATAACCACACGTTATAAACCATGAACACCGTTAAAAACATGATACAACAGTTTATAAACCATGACACACTTTATAAACCATGATAACACACTTATACCATGATACACCACGTTATAAAACCATGATAACACACGTATAAACCAGGATACACACTTAAAAACCATGACACACACGTTATACACCAGATACACACGTTTTATAAACCATGATCCACACTTAAACCACGATAACACACGGTTATAAAGAAAAGAAGGGGAATAGCAAGAGGGCAGGGTGAGGGGAACGGGAAGGGAGAAGGAAGGAAGGGGGATGAAGGAAGAGTGTAGACAGCGAAAGGGAAAACAAAGATGAATTAGTGGATGGAAGGAGGAAGTGGGTGGGACTAAGGGGGGAGATGACAGGGAAGAGAGATTGGAAGGCGACACAGAGAGAAGGGGTGTATGGGGAGGAGATGGGAAACGTAAAAAAGAAAAGGCGAGAAGAGGCGAACAGCACGTAAAGAGGAAGCTGGGGTATGGGAAAAATAAAAAGTCAACGGGAGCGTAAGAATGAGGGATGGACAACGAGGAAGGGGATGCAGAGGAGGATGAGACACACGTTATAAACCATGATACACACGTTATAACCATGCTACACACGTTATAAACCATGATACACACATTATAAACCATGATGCACACGCTATAAACCATGATGCACACGTTATAAGCCATGATACGCACGTTATAAACCATGATACACACATAATAAACCATGATACACACGTTTCAAACCATGATACACACGTTATAGACCATGATACATACGTTATAAACCATGATACACACGTTATAAACCATGATACACACGTTATAAACCATGATACACACGTTATAAACCATGATACACACGTTATAAACCATGATGCACACGTTATAAACATGATACGCACGTTATAAACCATGATACACACATTATAAACTATGATACACACGTTATAAACCATGATCCTTCCTCTCCTCCAATATCCCAACATTCGAACTTCCGATGTAACTTTCTCGCTGCTCATTTTCCTTCTTAGCATTCGCGTAGCGCATTCGCATTCTCCTGCGTCTGCCCTACCGAATGATACCACCTGCTCTCCGTTCCATACAGTTTCGGTCAACTCTTCCCGAAACTGCAACCAAACAGGAGCTTATGCTTTCGCAAAGGCAATGCTGCTATCGAAGTCGCCGTCTACAACATCTGACGCGACTCGCAGCAACTTCTATGGTCGCATGGTGATAGACGGTTACTTTGACAGTCAGCTGCGCCTCTGGGCAGTCGGAAGCGTGGATTTCCGGACAGAATGCGTCTCTCCCCGGACTTCCCAACAGGGGGGGATGCGAAGCGCACATTCCTGGCGCATTCTTGAAGGTCGCTGCCAGGAGCGAAGGCTCCATGCAATCGAGAAACCTACTAACAACCACTTCCCTCCTCCATGCAGGTGCCCTTAACAGCTACCTGCTTTTTTGAACAAGAAAGACGTGTACTGCCCAGGATTTCGAGAAGCCGGCAATAATAATAAGAAGGAATGCGTGAAGATTTTCAGTCGCGAAGTGTTGCGCGAAATCTCCCATGACCCCCAAACTTTGACTCTCGTCCCTGATTCTGCTTGTTTCCCTTCCTTGGCCTCTGCGCCTGCTTGTGATCCTACTCGAACCATCGATCCGCTAGTGCTGAATCACGACGACAGTGATGATTACCACCCTGATTACAAAGCTATTAGAACCATGAACGACTACGGGAAAGCCGTTATGCATGGGATGAGTGGCCTGCACAAAGCCGTAC
Organism: Chlamydomonas sp. ICE-L; assembly: GCA_013435795.1. Taxonomy (NCBI): domain Eukaryota; kingdom Viridiplantae; phylum Chlorophyta; class Chlorophyceae; order Chlamydomonadales; family Chlamydomonadaceae; genus Chlamydomonas; species Chlamydomonas sp. ICE-L. The sequence continues at coordinate 8,537,023 of JACBWV010000825.1, read as the reverse complement.
GTGAGTGCTACCCATCCCGAAAACTCGATCATGCGCGATACATAGGCACAGGCGAGAGATATGATAGATCTAGGGCGCATTATAATAATCACACCTCTCCTTGCCGAAATGCACCCCTGACCTCCTCCTGCTGTCCTCAATGCTGGGCTCCCCCTAACCAATCCCGCTCGAAAGAGCTCTGCCGAGAGGCATCCCCGACACCTTCCCACTGCAAGCAGTGCTGGTATCACCCTACCCAATCATACTGGAAACAGTGTAGATTACCCAAACCTTGCTCGAAAGAGCTCTGCCGAGAGGCATCCCCGACACCTTCCCACTGTAAGCAGTGCTGGTATCACCCTACCCAATCCCACTGGAAACAGTGTAGATTACCCAAACCTTGCTCGAAAGAGCTCTGCCGAGAGGCACCCCCGACACCTTCCCACTGTAAGCAGTGCTGGTATCACCCTACCCAATCCCACTGGAATCAGTGTAGATTACCCAAACCTTGCTCGAAAGAGCTCTGCCGAGAGGCACCCCCGACACCTTCCCACTGTAAGCAGTGCTGGTATCACCCTACCCAATCCCACTGGAAACAGTGTAGATTACCCAAACCTTGCTCGAAAGAAGCTCTGCCGAGAGGCACCCCCGACACCTTCCCACTGTAAGCAGTGCTGGTATCACCCTACCCAATCCCACTGGAAACAGTGTAGATTACCCAAACCTTGCTCGAAAGAGCTCTGCCGAGAGGCATCCCTGACACCTTCCCACTGTAAGCAGTGCTGGTATCACCCTACCCAATCACATTGGAAACAATGCCGATGCCGATTAACACCCCCTCGACCCCTTGGATCCAATATATTAAGCTTACTCCAATCCAACTTGCAACAATGCTGGGTTACAGGTCCTTGGCTTCTTCAGCACCTATCCAAGACGCAACAACAAAGCACCTCCAGACACACCCTGGTCACTGGCCCACCAACGCGCTGGCTATCATGGCTGGACGACCATGTGATATTATGTAGTGCTATGTCTGCTGCCCTTCTCTTGATTTCTGTATCCTGGGTGGACCAAAAAGTTATAAGAATTCTATATTTACCTCTAGGGAGAACAAATACTGCCCCAACCTGGCCTACTCTCCCTTGCGATATCCTTACCCGCGCTTATGCTACCTTGATTGAAATCTTGGCAGACCAAATAGTTCTTAGAAGTATCTCTGCCCATTTTGGTGTATATATGAGACCCAGCGTGGGACCTCAAGTTGTAACTGAGGGCACTACCCCCCAGTACCACACCACTATTATAGCCGGTAACTTGACCTTGCTCCGGGATACGCGGATCTGGTGGCTCCTTTGGATCATTCCTACATGGCTACACTGGATGGCTTTCTGGATTTGTTCTCAGCACACAAAAATTAAAGAACGTTTCCTCGCCCCCACTTGTATTAAGGACAGACTTATTCAAAACTACGCATTCAATGCCTTACTCCAGCCCCCCCAGGACCCGACATGTAGGGGAGGAAAGCGCCCCCCCCCTCAGCTAGGCCAGTCCACAATCCCGGCCCTAAGCACTATCCTACCATACATTGAGAAACAAATTTCAAGCCACTGCCAAGTGCACGCCATCAATGCCAACCTAGGTGGACCGCATGTCAATACAGGGGAAATTTTCAAATTTGGGGAGAGACACCACCAAATACTCAAAGCAACCCGTAGCGACCTGGGTGTTAGGCCGCTCCACTTCACCTCAGCGGGAAATTTTTCTAATTTGCTGATGCATGCCTACATGCACACTGAATGCCCCCAGATGGGCATACTCCACCAAATTGCACAACCCGATTATAACCCTGAACACACCAATCCCCACAACCTTTCCTCTGATGAATCCTACAACTTTGGGATCCTACCTGGTAGCAGCAAAAAACAAATCCTCGAACGTCTACAAGGACACAATAAATGTATCTTGCACTTTACCACCCCCCTCCCAGCCGCATATGGACATGCCGGCTGTCTCAAACAATATCATAACACCTGGTACTGGATAGACTCAGAAAACCTCTCGCCAATCCCCTTGGACTCCACACCGGGCGCCTGGCAGGCCATATATGGGCAAATCCTCATCCTTAAAGATGGGAGCGCAGACATGAGGTTTTTGGACCCCCAATTCCAGCTTGGAAATGTTTCGGCTGTTACCAAAGATACAACCCCTCCAAACCCAATGCCTACGCTAACCAACATGGAATATACCATGATGGAGGACGCCAGCTCACCCCAACGCACCTCCCCCCAAAACACACGAATGGACTGCGACATGGGAGATGTTGCCTTAGACCCAACCCCGGCCCTGAGTGCTATCCTACCATACATTGAGAAACAAATTCGATGCCACTGCCAAGTGCACGCCATCAATGCCTATCTCGGTGGACCATTTGTCGACACAGAAAAAATATTCAAATTTGGGGAGAGACATCACCGGATACTCAAGGCAACCCGTAATGACCTGTGTGTTTGGCCGAACCACTTCATCCCTCGCAGGGGGAATTTTACTAATATGCTGATGCAGGCCTACATGCACACCGAATGCCCCCAGATGGGAATACTTCACCGAATCGTACAACCTGATTATAATCCGGAACACCCAAACCCGCACGACCTTATCCCTGATGAATCCTACAACTTTGGGATCCTACCTGGCAGTAGCAAAGACCAAATCCTCCAACGTCTGCAAGGACACAGTAAATGTATCTTGCACTTTACCACCCCCCTCCCAATCGCCTATAAACATGCTGGTTGTCTAAAAAAATACCATAACATCTGGTATTGGATAGACTCAGAAAACCTCTCGCCAATCCCCTTGGACTCCACACCGGGAGCCTGGCAGGCCCTATATGGGAACATCTTCATCCTTAAAAAGAGAGCGCAGACATGAGATTTTTGGACCCCCAATACCATCTTGACGTTGCGACGATGGATACTTTAGACACATCCCCTACTACAACTCCTACAAAACCCATGCCTTCACAACCCAACATGGAAGATACCATGATGAAGGACGCCAGCCCGCCCGATCGCACATCCCCCCCCAACACGCAAATGGACTGCGATACAGGAGATGCTGCCCCTTCAACTGTCACCAACCTGAAAAAACGTGGTACCACAGAGCACCCCCCCACCACAAAAAATATCAGGCACCCCAACAAGCATCTGAAACACTCGCAAAACCTGGGCCCCAACATTAAACTCAAACAAACACCAATCCACAACTTTTCCCCCCCACCCCTACCACCACCAATTCCAAGGGAGCCCCCCCCCCCCCCAACAGGCTAAGAAGCTCAAACAAACATGCTTTAAACCAACCATTCCTTTTACCCCTAAGGATAATGGACCTGCCCAACAACCCACCCACCATGCCCAGTCACCCCAAGACTACTACATGGATAACATACATTTTCTACTCCTCAACTGCAGAGGGCTGAGGAGCTCCTGGGAGCTAATTCTCAATCACATCCTAGACCACAAACCTGATGTGGCTATTCTTACAGAAACCAAACTGCTCTCCTGCCTCTCCTTCATCCAATTCATCAAGAAGGAACTCCCCCAATACTCCCTTCACCACAGTAGTGTGGCCAAAACCCCGGACAACAACCACGGTAAAGGAGGGGTCATAATCCTCACCCACAAGCAATTAGGCCCCCCCGTCCACCATGAAGTCAATGCAGACCTGGCTGGTTGCCTGGTGCACATCACCTTCGGCTCAACCACCCCAACTCCTACACACATCATAGGCGTCTACATGCCCCATGACCAACCCCAGCAACGGCAAGCCGCCTATACATACATCGGGACTCACACCAAAAAGCCCAATCACACCACACTCTGTGGAGGGGATTGGAATGCAACCCTCTTTCCCTCAGATAGATCTACCCACGCCACTTCCCACACAGACCAACATCACATATCTATGTGCTCCCAACTCAACCTCCACCCCACCAACCCTTCCACTAGAGCACCCACCTTCCATTGCTACCAGGAAGGCAACCTCGAGCACCACAGCAGAATCGATGACATCCTCATCTCCCCTTGCCCCAACCCCCTCCACCCCCATATTAGTGAAAAGACCAGGGAGGTCGGAGGATACCTAGACCATATGGCCCTTCACCAAATTATCCCCCCTTATTTACCTTCCCATACCCCTGACATTGACTGACACCCCCCCCTCCTAGACCCCAACAACTAGTCACCCCCGTCAGCAAGGCCTCCATGAACGCCACTAGAAAGGCCATTGAAGAAACGCACACTACCTTCTTCATGGAACACACCCAAACCATCAGGGACTGGTGGGACCAGGCCACCAACCTCATAGGAGACAATTCCCTCCCATCCCACCTCCACCAAGTCAAACACACTCTCCTTGCAAAAGGATTAGACCTCGACCATCTCAGCAACCAGATTATGGAACCTATTAGGATGGCCCTCACCACTATGTTTGAAACCTGCCCTACCAGGAACCAAATCCCAGGGCACTTCCTTGACAGAAAGAAGAGCAAAGCCCACGCCAAAATCAACTCCCATATCCAACAACTTAAGACGTACAGGAAACTCCTAACCACCGACCCCAACTCCTACCACACCGCCCATTCTACTCTCCTAGAAACATGCCATAACCATCCTACCACCCTCACCCATATCCAGCTTGCCTCAGACCATGCCTCACTCTTGGCTGCAATCAATATATCCCTCGATGAGGCCCTCCCTGCCCTCCGGAGAATTCTCACAAACAGCAGACAAACAGCTACCGCCACTGGCAAAGCAGCCTTCATGACCCAACTATCCAACAAACCTAAACAAGCCCACAGAAGCATCTTCAAAACCTCTGATAATCCGACGTCACCCCAGACCCTCAAAGACCCCACCACTGGCCAACACAAAACGTCCACTAATGACCTCCTGGACATCTTGGGGGAGCACATGGGACACTTGATGGCCCCCCCTCACCACACGTGCACCGGCAAATACCTACCCCAGGACAGACAGACCGCCCCCCCTCCATGGGCCTCCCTGCTAGACACATTCTCCCTAGAAACCAAGGCCCAACCCCACCAACACTCCAACCCCATCCTACCCTACCTCATGGAGTTCTCTAATTACCAAACATGCATCCAACACGTAGCAAAAAGCAAACAGGCTGGCCCAGACGGAATCCCCAATGAACTACTAACCTGCCTCCCCTGGTCTTGGCACCACACCATACATAAAATGTTTGGGCTTATGTGGATCACCGGCTACACCCCCATTTGCTGGAAGACCTCCAACACCATCATGCTTTACAAGAAAGGAGACCCCACCCAAGCCAACCACTACAGACCTATTGGCCTCAACAACACGATGGGTAAATTGTGGACTAACATGGTTACAACAGTGATGTCCAAATACTTGGACCAATACCAAGTCCTCAGTGACTCCCAAGAGGGATTCAGACAGAACAGAAGCACCCATAGACAGCTCACCCACCTCCTACATGACATCGAGGATGCGGCCCACTCAAAAAGAGACCTGTTTGCTGCCTACTTTGACTTCTCATCTGCCTTTAATATGGTGGACCATGACAAGCTGCTCCAAACTATGTATGACCTTGGAATCCCGGTAGATGTCATTGAAACAGTGAAAGGAATTTACAACGGGGCTACTACCCACATGTACCTCAACAACACTCAAGGCAAACCAATTCAAATCACAAGAGGCACCATCCAAGGTGACACCCTCTCCCCCCTACTCTTCATCATCTTCATCGAACCTCTCCTCAGATGGCTACAAGCCGGGGGCAGAGGATACAAGCAAGGCATAACCTCAACATCCAATACTGACCAAGATAAAACAGGTAGCCTAGGATATGCTGATGACACCAGTGTGGTCACTAACACAGCAGACAACCTCAAGGTACAATGCCTTAAAGTGCAACAATTCAGTACTTGGTCTGGGATTCCTCTTAACGGGGGTAAATGCATGATCACTGGCATATTGCATGGCTCCCACCCCAAGGATCCCACCAACCACAAGGCCCTAACCAAACTTCTCCACAACACCATCCTCATTAACGACACATGGGCTACATACCTTCCCCCAAATGAACCATACAAGTATCTAGGGGTGCCGGTTAGCCTCACCCTAAACTGGAGACCCCTCATGAAACAAGCCTTGGCCCTCATACATAGTAAAGGACACCAAATCCTCACCACTGCCAAACCAAAAGGCGCCACCCCTCTCCAATGTCTCAGACTCATCACCACGTGTATTAAGCCTGCCATCACCTACCCTATGACCGTAGCACCCTACAGCTACTCGGATATAGGCATCTTAGACAAGGCCTTATGGACCCTGGCTAAAAAATGCTGTGACCTACACCCCTCATTCCCAACTGCTAGTGTCTGCCTCCCCTTGGGACAGGCAGGATTGGGTATCCCCTCCCTAATGGTGGACTATGCTCAAATTACAGCAGCCCACCTCACTAGGTCCCTCAACGACACGGGGAAACTAGGCAGGCTCACTACAGCCCTCCTCCACAAAGAAGCTGCTATGCTCCAGGGTATGGATCCTCTTACCTTGCCCAGCCACACACTTCAATACTTTACCTTGGCCAGGCAAATGCACATCCTCAAAAGAGCCTCCATCCAAATCCATATGGAGGATGAAACCCTACTCAACCCCCTTCAAGACTCCCTCCCGGACTTACCCCAACACACCATTCCCCCCAACCTTCTCAAAACCCTCATCCCCTTGGGCATTACTTCCCTAGCTGACATTGTGAGCCCTGATGGGACCACAATCATCCCATCCAATACCCTCTCGCACACCTATGGCACCAGAGTCTCCACTAGGCATAAAGTTGCCCTCAACAGACTCAGCCTACACCTGTGCTCTCCACCCCCACCTGGAAGCCCACCTCAACCCTACTCCTGCCACAGCCCCCTGCCCTTGGCATCGAGGACCCTCCCCATACACCTACGCATTCCCCAACGGCACATTACCAAGTTCTCCACATATACTATCAGCCACCACCTTAACAACTGGGACACCGCCCCCATACTGCCCCGACCCTTGACCCCCAGTGCCGGCATCCTTACCCCAACCACAACACAGCCCCCCACGCATAATATCGAGGAGATCCCTGCCTCCAATGCACACATGTGGTGGGCCAGAGAGTCCTATCTTCACCCCACCAAGTATGCTCAAGCCTGGAGCACTGACCCCAAGATTGCTTGGACTGCCAGAATGCAATTCATCAGAAATGACACCCACAAATGTACTGACGCCTCGTACTACAAACACCACACCATCCGTAAGAACAGCTCCCCCGACGACCTGGTGCATGCTGTCTCTACCCCAGACCTTCTTGCTCCCCCAACCCCAGCCAAGCTCCTCCACCTCCTATATGGAAACCAACACAGCCTGACCCACCTCCTGGGCTTCAGAGCCCAAAAGAGGAAGGCTAACGAACCTCGAGAAACCCCCCATCACAGATATTGGAGGGTCCAGAAAGCCCCATGCACCATTCTCTGCCACCATCTCCCTTGTTACATATCTGCTGGCCTCCCCGTGCATTCCCACACCTACTCCTCTGCCACCTCCATTGTGGTCACTTGGTCCCCCGTCCATCTCACAGAGGAACAAATCACCCTGCTGGTTGGCCCCACCAGATTTCAGGAACTCCTCCATGCCTACAACACTGAAACTACCCCCAAAGCCCCCTCCCCCTCCATTCCACCCAGACAAGACCTCCACCTCACTAACCTCCAACAACAAGGACAGTGGGCGGAGGGAGGAGAGTTTGATGCCAAATGGTATAGCGAACTCAGGCAAAACCTCATCATTAACACGGCAGACCACCACCCAGACTGGGATATCCACCCCCCCGGCAAATACCACATACAGGCTGGTACACTGAATGACAGGTACCACCACCTCCCTCCCCAACTCAACAACGGAGACACCACCTACATCTACTCACCAACAGGCCAATGTGTCGGTCATATACCCCTCTCCCAACTCCACCTCCTCCACCACAGATACCATACCACCAAGGCACACTCTCCCCACCTCTGGACCCTCCACAGCACAGGAACCTTCGCTGGAGACGTAGCTACCCTCCTATCACAGCACAAAGACACTACCATCTCCAATGTCTCCCCTGCCATACACAAAGCTATGTCCACCCTGGGGATGACAACGGACCTTGACACATCACCCCTCCTAATGAGTCCCCACCTCCCCATGGGCAACACCCCCACCCCTATTGGCCAACTGTTTGGCTTAGGACCCCACTGCTACACCCAACCTTGGTACGGGGGAAACACACACCTCACCAGCCAGAACCCTGAAGAGGCCCACAAGGCTGTTCGATGGGCACTAGGCAGTGCCATACATGCTCACACCCTTGATATTCCCGCGTGCACCATTCTCTTGGTCCCACACAAACCCACATATGCCCATAACGCCCTCCTAAATCACCCATGGGCTATGGAACTAGCCACTCTGCCTCCCAAGGCCAAACCCCTCACCCCCTCCCTAATCTGGACGGGGGGAAAACTCAACCCTGCCAAGAGACACAGAGGAACCTACAAACTCATTGCCATCTCAAACCCAGCTGGCCATGCCAAGTACCTCCACAACCCACCCACCACATGGGCCCAAACCATGAGGGACATGGGGGCCACTTCCATCCCACGACCAGGTCCCCCCCCCTCCCAACTGGGCCTTCCTACCACCCACCTACCCAAGGCACTTAGCTCCCTCCTTAAGACCTGGGCACAACAACCCACCCCCATGCAGATAGACCCCACACCCATAACACCCCCCGTGCTCCCGTGCACACATGCTATCCTACAAGCACCAGGCCTCGCTCTATACACAGATGGAAGTGCCATCATAGACAAAGACGGCGTCCTACGCCTAGGGGCAGGCGTATACTCCCCCAGGGCCGCTTCACGTTGCCTCCGCATAGACCCTGGCGGACAGGGCATCACTGCCGACATCAATCGCGCCGAACTCGTGGCAATCCAACAAGCACTCATACACTCCGAAATAGATGAAGAACTCACCATCTACTCCGACAGCTTATGTTCCTTGCAGCTTATTAACCTGCACATTTACCATCCCAGCAGGACCCGGGAAAACAAACACCGCGACCTCCTGCAAGACATCGCCATCCACATTATCAACAGACACAACGCTGCTGCTACCACACGCCTGCTTAAGGTCCGATCTCACTCAGGAATCATAGGGAATGACGAGGCAGACACGCTCGCGAAAGAAGCGACGACAGGATACAATGTAATTGGGCCAGTTAGAACAGGGGAACATGCGCACCTCAATATGCATTGGCCGTCTGTCCAGCCCCCCAAATCTATTAATGGGGACCAGCCCCCCCGGCACCCGGCCAACAATCTCACCAAGGGTATCAAGGCTAACCTCCCCACCCCCCTGCACACCGGGCATGCCAACACCACGGGCATATACTCCTCCATGTGGGAGCAAGCCAACCCCTTCCTCCTCCCTCAGGCTAGTAATCGTTTCTGGCAATCCACCGACATGAAATGGTGGCAAAAAATACAAATCCACAAGGCTCGGTGGGGACGCTTATGGACTAGGAAATTGGCGTACAGATACAAACGCCCCTATGGTACTAGCACTAGCCCCCCCTCTGATGATAACTGCCCTCTTTGTCGCAAAGCACAGGACGGAGCTGGCCATATTCTTGCTGGGTGCAGCCACCCTGTCTTCAAAGGAATGTATATTAACAGACATAATAAGGCGGTCCAACTCATCCAAAAGGCAGTAGCCAAAGGAGCTCTGGGGGCTCTCCCCATGTACATGGATGCAGGCACTTGTGAAGCGTCCTCCGACATTCCCACAAGACCCCCAGCCACCCTCAAACCCCCTGATCTTCCCCAAGCCACATGGGATAAATACAGGCCTGATCTCCTCCTCATTGACGACGAATCCAAACCAAGAAAAGCCTACCTAGTTGAACTGGGCTACTGCTCAGACACTAACCACCAAATCAAATTCCAGGAAAAGAGCGTTCAGCATAAGGAGCTCCAACGTATCCTTCAACAACAAGGATTCCTTGTACACTACCTAGTCTTCACCATAGGTACCACTGGTACCAATCCCAACTATTACCAATCTCTCCACCTTAGGGATCAGTCGCGAACACGTAGAGAAACTCATCTCTAAGCTGCACAGAGAATCTACCGCCTCCTGTACCAACATTCTTGCCACACGTCGCATGAATGAGTCCCTCCCGCCTGGAGGGTGACACTTACTATGTCTGCCATGGTGACTTTCCCCAGCTGCGGCGTACGGGAGGGTCCCCTTAATACCACGCCCCTCCAGGCGTTTTTTTTTTTTTTTATAAACCATGATGCACACGTTATAAACATGATGGCACACTTATAAACCATGAACCACGGTATAAACCAGATACACACGTTGGAAACCAGGATACACACGGGGCAAACATGATGTCAGCACCCGTTATATACCATGATACACACGTTATAAACCATGATACACACGTTATAAACCAGATAAACAAACACACGTGAGAAACCAGGAAACACACGGTGGAAACCATGATACACACGTTTATACACAACCAGATAACACACGTTAGAAAAACATGATACACACGTGATAACCTGATACACACGTGATAAACCATATACACACGTATAAAACCAGCATAAACACAACGTGAGAAACCAGGAGAACAACAGTTTATCAGCCATGAGACCACAGGATAAAACCATATCTCACGTTTAAAACCATGATACAACACGTATAACCAGATAACAACACCAACACGGGAGCACATGATACAACACGGAATAAACCAGGATACACACGTTGGGGAAACAGGCGCCACACGTTAATAAACCTGATCACACGTTATAATAACCAAGACACACATAAGACCATGGACACCACGTTAGAAACCATGAGACAACACGTTATAGGACCAATATCGACATGGATACAACCACACGTTATAAACCATGATACACACCGTATAAAACCATGTGATACACACGTTATTACAACATGATACACACGTATAAACCATGATACACACGTTATAAATCCCATGATACACAGTTATAAACCATGATACACCCACACGTTATTACAACCATGATACACACGTTATTAAACCATGATAAAACGTGTATAAACCATGTACAACGTTATAAACCCATGATACACAACGTATAAACCATGATACACACGTTATAAACCATGATACACACGTTATTACCATGATACACACGTTATAAACCATGATACACACGTTATAAACCATGATACACACGTTATTTACATGTGATACACACGTTTATTAAACCATGATACCACGGTATAAACAATTGATTACACACGTTATAACCATGATACAAACACGTTATAAACCAGGAATCACACGGTAGAAACCCATGATTGCACATCGTTATAAACCTGATACAACAAGGTTAATAAAACCATGATACACCACACGTTTTATAAAACCATGATACACCACAGTTATAAACCATGATACACCACACGTTATAAACAAGATACACCACACGTTATAAACCAGATTAAACACGTTAAAACCATGTACACTCGTATAAACCATGCTACAACACGTTCCTCAACCATGATACCACACGTTATAACCATGATACACACGTTATTATATATTATAAACCATGATACAACACGTATAAACCATGATTACGAACGTTTATAAACCATGATACACACATTCTAAACCATGATACACACGTTATAAACCATGACACACACGTTATAAACCATGATACACACGTTATAAACCATGATACACACGTTATAAACCATGATACACACGTTATAAACCATGATACACACGTTATAAACCATGATACACACGTTATAAACCATGATACACACGTTATAAACAATGATACACGTTATAAACCATGATACACACGTTATAAACCATGATACACCACACGTTATAAACCATGATACACACGTTATAAACCATGATACACACGTTATAAACCATGATACACCACACGTTATAAACCATGATACACACGTTATAAACCATAATACACCACACGTTATAAACCATGATACACACGTTATAAACCATGACACATTACTCGTTATAAACCATGATACACACGTTATAAACCATGATACACACGTTATAAACCATGATACACACGTTATAAACCATGATACACACGTTATAAACCATGATACACACGTTATAAACCATGATACACCACACGTTATAAACCATGATACACACGTTATAAACCATGATACACCAACGTTATAACCATGATACACACGTTATAAACCGTGATACACACGTTATAAACCATGATACACACGGCAGGACTTTGTGCAAACAATATAACACCATGATAACACTTACTTAAAACCATGCTACACACGTATAAACCATGACACACAGATCAACATGGATAAACGTTAGTACATGAGTAAACCAGCTTAAAACATGATACACAACCGTTATAAACCATGATACAAGTATAAAACATGAACAAACCCGGTTACAAACATGATCACACGTTCTTTATAAATGATACACAACGTTATATATTAAACCAAATACACGTTATAAACCATCGAAAACATGTTATAACATGAAAAACACGTATAAACATGATACAAACGTTATAAACCATGATACACAACGTTTAAACACGTACACACGTTTAAAACCTTATACACCGTATTAAACTATCACAATTCTAACATGATCAACTTTATACAGAAACACACGTAAACATTAACCGCTTAGAAAACTGTACACCCGTTGTAAACATTACAAAAATTTATAAACCCTTCCACAAGTTATAAAACATGAAACACGTATAAACCTGATACACAATTTATAAAAGACCTTCCCTTTCCCCTCTCCCCCTTCTCCTTCCCCCTTCTCCCCTCCTTCCTTTTTCCCTCCCTCCCTCCCCATGATACACACGTTATAAACATGATTACACAGTTATAAACCATGATCCCACGTTATAAAACCATGATACACACGTAAAACTATGATACCACACGTTATAAACCAGGGCACACACGTTATAAACCAGATAACACGTTATAAACCATGATCAACGTTATAAAACCATGATACACACATTCTAAACCATGATACACACGTGGAAAACTATGATCCGCACGTTTCAATAAAACCATGATACACACGTTATAAAACCATGATCACCACGTTATAAACATGTAAACACTGTTTATAAACCATGATACACAACGTTATAAACCATGATACACACGTTATTTATAAACATGATACAACACGTTTATATTAAACCATGGATTAACACATTATTATAAACCATGATACACACGTAATAAAACACGACACACACGTTTATAAACCCATGATACACACGTTATAAACCATGATAACACATTATACACCTGATAAACATCGGTATTAACCATGTGATACGCACGTTACAAACCATGATACACACATTATAAAAACCCATGGTACACACGTTATAAACATGATACACACGTTTTTGCAAACCAGTGATTTTACACACGGTTAATAAACATGATACAAACGTTATATAATAAAACCAGGATACACACGTTATAACCATGATACACACGTTATATTATACCATTATACAACGTGATCAAACCATGATACACTCGTTATAAACCATGTACACTCGTTAAACCTGCTACACACGTCATATAAACCATGATACCCACGTTATAACCATGATACACACGTATAAACCATGATACCACCACGTTACAAACATGCACAACGTAGAATAAACATGCTACACACGTTATAAACCTGCTACCAACACGTTATATACCCATGATACACAGTTATAAACTAGGACACACAACACGTATAACCATGTACACACGTTATTAAACCATTGATTACACACGTTATCACCATGATACACACGTTTCTAAACCATGATACACACGTTAGTAACCATGCTACCACACGTTATAAACCATTGATACACCACCCCGTTATTAAAACCATGATACACACGTTACACCATGATACACCACACGCATTCCAAACCATGGATACACACCGTGATCAACCATGATACAACACACGTTAAATAAACCATGATACACGTGATAACATTGATTACACACGTATAAACCATGATACACACGTATAAAAACCATTACACACCCGTTAATAAACCATGATACACCGTTATAAACATGATACACACGTTAATAAACCTGATACACCCGTTAGAATACATGATACACACATTTAAACCATGTACACACGTTAATTAAACCATGACACACCGTTATAAACAGATAACACCACACGTTATAACCACATGATAAACACATTAGAAACCATTATACCACACGTTATAACCATGATACGCACGTTATATAAACCATGATACAACATTATAAACATTGATACACACGTTATAAACCAGATGACACGTTTAATAAACCATGATACACACGTTATAAAACCAGTGATACACACGTTATAAACCCTTCTTTCTCTCTTTTTTTTCCCCCTCTCCTTCTTTTTTCTTTTTCTTTTCCCACCCCCTCTTCTCCCCCCTTCCCTTTTTTCTTCTCCCCTTCCACCCCCTTTTTTTTCCCTCCTTTTTTTTATTGATGTACACACGTTTATACCACCATGATACCACGTAAATCCATTGATACAACGTAACTTAAACATGATTACACAGTATTTAACACACATGCGATACCACACGGTTATTGATTACACATTTTAAACAGTGTTGATAACCATGTTAAACCTTCGTGATAAACTTCAATGCTATCACCGTTTATCAAAACATTGATACACATCTGCTTATAAACATGATACCACGTATTGAACCCATGAGACCACACGTCTATAAAACCATGTATACCACACGTTAGTATAACACTGTACACCCCGTTTAACACATGATACACACGTTATTAAACATGTCTACACACGTTATAACCATTATACACCCCGTTATTAAAACGTTTTAGAACGTTCTAGAAGAGTTATAAAACGGTGATACCCGTTACCAACTACCCTATACAACTTTAGCAACTGTCTATGTAGCAGGCCTCTAGTTTTGTTTCTGTCTTGACCCCTGTTCAAGCTCAGTTCACATCACTGCTGATTTGAGGGGTCTTTGGCGCCCTGAGGTCACTTTCTTTTGCGACACATTGCCATTTTGTTGCTGCATGGCGACACATACGTCCGGCTAAACTAGTCAGAAATGCTCTCCTAAACCCTCGGGCTCCGCGCTTCACGCTCCATGCAGTTTGGGGGACAGCGCATCCCACTGGGGTCGCACGGAGTCGCTCAATTTGCGACGAATAGCACGAAACAAAAATCAGTGCCTGATATTCAGATTGAAAGGGTGCATTGTGGGTGAAAGGGGTGATGCAGGGGTGCAGAAAAGGGTGCCAAAGATCCCCTAAATTTGCAGTGCATGCTTGATGCATCCTCTGCCATCTGCATGCAGGTGTGACATCCCCCGAGAGGCCAGATTCCATACTGTACTCTCCTACGGCTGCCAAAACGGTGATGTAACTCAGCAGTTGTACTACATCTCCAACCCTCATGTACTGGTCAATCGAGGGGGATCCATGTACAGTACTGGTGATTCCCGTACTGGTGACTGCGCTGCTGTCTTTGCTGCTGGGTTAAGCAAAGTGGCCCGCTACTTGCCCTCCAAGAGTGCTGGTGGTGCTGGCGGTGGTTGCGGTGGCAGTGGTGGTGCTGGTGCTGGCCCTGTTGCTGGCGGTGATGGTGGTGCTGCTAGCAGCTGTAACGGCCAGACGGAGACCTGTGTTGGTGGTGGCAGTTGCACCTCCCCCAACGTATGCGCCTCCTTTGAAGGCAAGTCTACTTGCTGCACAGAGGACTACCCTGTTTGGTGTGCCTCTTCTCTTTGCTTCAAAGCGAACCATAGCTGCCGGATGCCTGAGCTATGTCCATCCGGTGAGGGTCGCTGTTTTGCCCCTGGAGTTTGCGCTTCCTTTGGAGGTCAGGATTCGTGTTGTCCCCCCAAAAAACCGAAGTCGTGCGGAGAGGGTAAATGCTATAAATCTGACTTCCAGTGCCCCACTGCAAACCCTCCCCCCCCTAGCTCCCCTGCACCATCTGCGGACTGTCCGCCTAGCATGTGGTGGGGGAGCTGTCTAGAAGGTACAGTGTGCGCTGTATATGGTGATTTGTATGGGTGTTGTCCCAGCATTTATCCGGCGTGGTGTGGAGGAGACAACTGCCTACTGGCCGGCTGGGAGTGTGGCAAAACAAGCCCCAACAAATCAGATGAGATCTGTCCATCTGGAGAGAGTAGCTGCACCGCCCCCTCACTGTGCGCTACCTTTGGTAGTCAGGAGGTATGCTGTCCCAGCAGACACCCAAAGTGGTGCGGAGAGGACAGGTGCCGTAAAAGTGACTTCAAGTGCCCTGGACAAGAAAAGGAAACATAACCCCGAAGGTGCCCAGGCCTCCAAAGTTTTACTCATCCCGATCGATTTATTCTGAGAATCAAGCTATAATGGCATTTATACTGAGAATTAAGCTATAATGGCATGATTCATGGCGATGTTTTGAGCCATTTTTCAGGTCATTCTGAGACAACCATTGGGAAATCTTTTTACTCAGACCTCCAAATAACATTCGGAGACCACCAATGAGATTGTGTTGACAAAGGCAGTTCATTGGCACCACTTAAGATCCGGGGTTGGGTGGGTATGGATGGGTGAATGGGTGATATGGATTGGTGTATAGGTGGGTCAATGGGTGAGTATGGATGGGTGGTGAAGTATCGGTAATGCGGGTGGGAGGGTGAATGGGTGGGTGAGTATTTTGACTATCACACAATCCCTGTTTGGGAATTCTGAGAATGCCATTGTGTGCACCAAAGTGTAAATACCCAGAATCCAGCCAGAATTTATATTTAATTTCAAGTTGTGGCTCTTATTTCAATTAAGGTTGGGAAGGGGGAGGATTTTCAGGGATGACACCGATGACAGGTAATTGGTCGGCCCCCTTAAGGGAACAGACCTAAGCGATACTTACGCGATATCGTGCTGTTTTTCAAATCTTCAAATTTCCCAAGAAACGGTTAAACCGACTTCTTTCGCATGGGATCGACCCGTGTTAATTTCTCTGAGGGCACTTATTAGCGTTCGGATCTGAGGGCTGCGGATTCCGAAAGTGGCAAAGCAAGTTGAATAGTCGCAACACCAGTAAATGCAAAGCCTCGCACGTCCAATAGTCGCAAAGCAGTTGGGATAGTCTGAAAGCAAGTTCAATATCCGCAAAGCAACTCCAATCGTCGAAGAGCAACTTCGCTTCTCAACTTCCTTGGGAGTTGCTGTACCTGCGGCAACTGGTGCACTTTGGGAACCAACCTGCTGTCGAAAGCTTACCCCGCAGAGCACTTCTTCGCGTCCGGATCTCAGGGTTGCGGACTGTAGACGCGGTGTTTTCATTTGTCGTTTCCCTAATGCCCAGTGGACTCAATCTAGGGACCTGGAGCATGTCCAACACAGCAGCTGACTAACAAGCTCTTATCATAGACACACGGAAACCATGTTCCACATCCATCAGAAACAGACCAAGAAAGAAGGCATCCGCGACTGTAGCCTTGGAAGTTCCTACACCTCCCCCGGGGCCTACAGCCTCCATGGAACTTCGGGAAGTCAGTGAGCTAATAAGTTCATTAGCCTTACAGACCACCAAGTTGAATAATAATAATAATGCCATGCCATGCTACATTGATTCTTGACCTCCCCAGTTTTAAATTGAACGGATAAGTAAGCAACTACTTGTGCATCCATCACCAAGGAGACTGCTACTGCTGCTTGACGAACAATACACCTCCCCCGCCAGGGCCCCCTACTATTTTCCCCTCTCCTGCATAACCTCTCAAATAAACCTCAGACTCGACAGTCATCTGATCGTTGTTTTAGGTGATTGAATTTGAATTGTTGCATGGTTTTTCGGCCACATATGGGCTGCTCACCATCTTCCAAATGCAAGTCAATCCCCCTTGCAATACGCACACCAGGTGGTGGGTCTCCCGACAAAAACCAGGGGCACCGAGGCACCGAGGATTCAGTTCGAATGGCGCGTCGCCACTCCTACAAAAGAGTAGGCGCACTTAGAGTTATAGAATAGGAGGCGCCTACTTTTTTTTTCCGCCCAGACGCCCTTTCCGCTCATGGTTTTGGTTGGGGTTTCAGTTTTGTGCGTGCTGATTCTCCCAACTGTTGTCCCGCCCTGTAAATTTTCATTTTTGTTTGTCAATTTGCCGTCATGTTCTCCATGCGCGATGTTATGAGGGGACTGCCGCCTCGCCGTCCTGTCGTGATGTACCTGACGGTTCGCACCCTTGATGATGACGCCGAGCTAGTGGCCGGTTCCAAGGTTGCTTGGAAGGGTGCTTGTAACACGCGATTTCGGCAGTTTGCCCCATTTTGTGTGAGTTTCCCTTATTTCGTTAAGATTTCATGTAGGTCGCGTTGTTGGTAAGCATTCCTATCCGTCTCCAGGTCCGGTTTCTTGTTGATTGCTTCTAACGAATTTCTTCATTTATTCGTAGTCTAAAAGCCATTCTCCTCCTAGCATGGACGTGGTGGACCACGCTCGATGTATGTTGGAGGGCTTGAATGGGCTTGGCGTGTCTGGGCTGCTGCTTAGCCCTAGTGGAAATGACGAGGATTGCCTCATTCGCTCGATCTTCTTAGGCCATCGTCACCTGGCTAACGTCCGTGCTGTCTCAGACGCGTAATGGAATTCTGTTGACCCTGGAGTGAAGTCGTGGCGTGGTAGGTTATCAATCTGCTTTGTGGTTGTGTGCTTTATGTGATGGTTTTGCTTGCGTTTTGTCAGCCGCCTATTTCGATGCATGGTTTATCGAATTATGATTTGTGATTTGCGTGTCTGCCCTGATTGTCCGCGTTCCGATTCCCCCTCTCGTTCTGATTGTCAGTGGTAGCTAATTCTGATTTTGGCGAGGAAGGTTATGATGAGTTCTGCTTGTTGTCCTGCAGTTTCCGTAGATTGATTGTGTCTTCTCGTGCTTATTTCTTCGTCCTTTCAGCGTTCAGTGTGCGTATTCCTTGTTTCACTGATGCCGCATCTGTAGTTCTTGGTTGACGGATGGCTGGTCGGAATACTTGACTTGTTTGCTTGCCCATTTGTGTTCTTTAGCTCTTAATGTGTTTGTTTCTGTGAGATCCCCCTTTTCGTACTTGCTCTTCCCGTCCATATGTGTTCCTTAGAGGCGGCTACTGTCAGTGCTAGTTTTCCCTTTGCTGTCTCTGACGCATACTGGAATTCTTTTGATCCTGGAGTGAAGTCGTGGCGTGGTAGGTCTTTCAATCTGCTTTGTGGTTGTGTGCTTTATTTGATGGTTATGCTTCTGTTTTGTCAGCCGCCTATTTCGATGCATGGTTTATCGAATTATAATTTGTGATTTGCGTGTCTGTCCTGATTGTCCGCGTTCCGATTCCCCCTCTCGTTCTGATTGTCAGTGGTAGCTAATTCTGATTTTGGCGAGGAAGGTTATGATGAGTTCTGCTCGTTGTCCTGCGGTTTCCGTAGATTGATTGTGTCTTCTCGTGCTTATTTCTTCGTCCTTTCAGCGTTCAGTGTGCGTATTCCTTGTTTCACTGATGCCGCATCTGTAGTTCTTGGTTGACGGATGGCTGGTCGGAATACTTGACTTGTTTGCTTGCCCATTTGTGTTCTTTAGCTCTTAATGTGTTTGTTTCTGTGAGATCCCCCTTTTCGTACTTGCTCTTCCCGTCCATATGTGTTCCTTAGAGGCGGCTACTGTCAGTGCTAGTTTTCCCTTTGCTGTCTCAGACGCATACTGGAATTCTGTTGATCCTGGAGTGAAGTCGTGGCGTGGTAGGTCTTTCAATCTGCTTTGTGGTTGTGTGCTTTATTTGATGGTTATGCTTCTGTTTTGTCAGCCGCCTATTTCGATGCATGGTTTATCGAATTATAGTTTGTGATTTGCGTGTCTGTCCTGATTGTCCGCGTTCCGATTCCCCCTCTCGTTCTGATTGTCAGTGGTAGCTAATTCTGATTTTGGCGAGGAAGGTTATGATGAGTTCTGCTCGTTGTCCTGCGGTTTCCGTAGATTGATTGTGTCTTCTCGTGCTTATTTCTTCGTCCTTTCAGCGTTCAGTGTGCGTATTCCTTGTTTCACTGATGCCGCATCTGTAGTTCTTGGTTGACGGATGGCTGGTCGGAATACTTGACTTGTTTGCTTGCCCATTTGTGTTCTTTAGCTCTTAATGTGTTTGTTTCTGTGAGATCCCCCTTTTCGTACTTGCTCTTCCCGTCCATATGTGTTCCTTAGAGGCGGCTACTGTCAGTGCTAGTTTTCCCTTTGCTGTCTCAGACGTATACTGGAATTCTGTTGACCCTGGAGTGAAGTCGTGGCGTGGTAGGTCTTTCAATCTGCTTTGTGGTTGTGTGCTTTATTTGATGGTTATGCTTCTGTTTTGTCAGCCGCCTATTTCGATGCATGGTTTATCGAATTATGATTTGTGATTTGCGTGTCTGCCCTGATTGTCCGCGTTCCGATTCCCCCTCTCGTTCTGATTGTCAGTGGTAGCTAATTCTGATTTTGGCGAGGAAGGTTATGATGAGTTCTGCTCGTTGTCCTGCGGTTTCCGTAGATTGATTGAGTCTTCCCGTGCTTATTTCTTCGTCCTTTCAGCGTTCAGTGTGCGTATTCCTTGTTTCACTGATGCCGCATCTGTAGTTCTTGGTTGACGGATGGCTGGTCGGAATACTTGACTTGTTGGCTTGCCCATTTGTGTTCTTTAGCTCTTAATGTGTTTGTTTCTGTGAGAACCCCCTTTTCGTACTTGCTCTTCCCTTCCATATGTGTTCCTTAGAGGCGGCTACTGTCAGTGCTAGTTTTCCCTGTCCTCGCATTTCCTCGTGCAAATTATATTGTTTAACTGTCTTCTTATGCCTTTCTTGTTCTTCTTACTTTGCAGGTTTCACCAAGAGCGTCCGGCAGATGCTAATCAAGGAGTATCAGGAGTTACTGTCGGCTGGCGTTGTACCTTCGAACGAGGCGTTGAATTGCCTGACTCATTTGCAGCGGAAAGTCGTCCCTGGAGCGGATGTTTCTGAAAAGTCGCGCAAGGGATATCTCCCGTACACTTTGGCGCTTCTGCTTGGTGACATGTTGAAGGTCCCAGTGGTTGTGCTGACGGAGGGGGTAAGTGTTTGGTTATTTTGTCGTTATTGATATCATGGCTGTAGCTTCTTTCTCTGATATACAGTGGTCTAGTTGTAGACCAGGTCGTTAATTTTAGGAGTCGGTGGTTTGTTTCCCTTATCAGCCGCTGTTGGGGTTGCAGGTCGTTGTCAACCTCGATGTCGGGTTGTCTGGTTGAGGTAGGAGGCTGTTTTTTACCCGCGTGAAAGTGGCTGTTTCAACCCCACCAGGCGTTCTAATCATCATGGCTTTGTTCTTGTGATCTGCCTTACTAAGCAGTATTTTGATGGTTGGGGCATCTTAGTTGGTTGTCTTGGCAGTGCGGGGCATTGTTAGGGTTGCGTAGGTCTGGTGTTGCACTGATTTGGTTATGTTTGGGTGGTTGTGTTGTGTCATGGTTGTGTTTTTGTTTCTCTATTGATTCTTGTCTTTTAATTGTTGTTTCCTATTTGTGTGTCTTGCAGGCTTCTTCTTCTGATGCTTCGGCAGATGCGTCAGTGTATGCTGTCCACAGCAACAAGCTGTTTGAGGGCGACTTTGTTGGGGCTGTCAGCCTTGCCCTTGTTCGAGATCACTACCATGTGTTCATTCCGGATAAGGACATATATGCGGGGCATCAGGTTGACCACGAGGATGTGTTGAAGAATGGTGCAGCTTTTCCTCCGATTGTGTGCCTCCCAAGCGTTGCTGACAGTGAATGGTGGGGTGGGGTGTCTGCTGGTAAGTTTTTCGAAGATCTTGAATACCGTTACGCTTATGTTCAGTTTGAGCTTTGTTGTCTAATTCCTATGTTTCTGACTGATGTTGCATTTTGTTTTGTTCAGGTGGGCAGGACATGGACGTGTACACAGTGGAAGGGAATGTTGTTGAACCTGTTCCCACTGTGCGTGCGCCGGCTACGCCTACCAAGCGTCTTGTTGGGGGTGAAACTGCTTGTGCTTCTCCATTGAACTATGCCCATGCTGTTGCCTCATCATCAGTTGCGCTTGCTCCAAGTACAATTGAACAACGTCTGCATATTGGCGTTGTTACTCCTGTTCTGTCGCGTGGTTTACCTTCAGTGCGAAGTCCTTGTGGTAGTGGAGTACCTCCTCCTGTGCACTCAAAAGCACGTTTGAACCAGAAGCGACCATTGAGGTCTCCCACAACATCTCTTGTGGATGCTGAAGGCTTCACACGATCTAGGAGTCCTCCTATTACGCGTGGTCTTGCTCTGGTGGCACATCCTGGGCTGGAATTGTTGAGTGAGTTGTGCAGCTTTTTTATTCTGTTATGTTGTATTGTTTTTATTGTGGACATATTTGTTTGATACATAGTAACTGTAGTGTTTTTAGTCATTAAATATGCTTGTGTAGGCCTTTCTCGTCCAAACATCTTCTAAATTGTGGACTTGTTTTATTTCTTCCTAGCAATATCATGGTTGTGTGCTTTGGTAGTGCATATTGCTGGATTCGAATTCATCTCATTGTAATCTGCTGTATTTCTGTTTCCTTGGCTTGATAATACTTGGAATTTCTGTATTGCGCTATTTGCATTCTTTGTCTGCTTGTTATCTAATGTATGCCAATGTTTTACATTGTTGTACAGGTGGGCGTTATCACTCCCTGCATGATCAGAAGGCCATTGATGAGGTTGCAACCTCAGAAGACTTAAGGACATTGGAGTCTGTTAGAAGGGGAACTGATCGTGCGAGGTCTGCTGGATTGAATCGTGGCCGTGATGATGTTCACTTGGAAGGTATACTTTGTTACGCTTAGCTTTTGTGCTTGTTACCTTTGTTTGTTTCAATCATATTGCCTACATGTTTGAATTTCATTTTATTTGCTAATTGTTAATTTTTTGTCCTTTCTTTTGCAGGGTACAGTACCTCTGGGAGTTCTGGCTCATATCAGAGATCGGGTGCTGCTCGAACCAAGAAGCGGATGCGTAGTGTTGGTCCCGGCAGTGCTCCCAAGGTCATTGATTTGTCCATGTCCCAGCCTGTTGATGGTGCTGCCCCTGATGGCACCGCCATTGATCTTACCATGTCGCAACCTGAAGGCGATGATGCATTCTTGTTGATGTCAGGTATGTGAGAAGTTGTGCATTGTTGACCGGACCTACTTTTTTTTTGGCAACACCCCCGCAGAGCCGCTAGTTCCGCTCATGGTTTTCGTTGGGGTATATGTTTTGGTGGCCGCTTTTCATGTAATCCTCTTCCGCCGTTTGGGAAACCATCTTTTCTCGTTAATTTTCCGCAATGGCGTCCAAGATGCTGGACATTATGAGGGGCCTGCAGGCACGCAAGGTGAAGCTGACTGTCCGCTACCTTAGTGATGATGATATGCTATTGGACGGGTGCAAGGACGCATGGCAGTCTGCCCGTCCCACGAAACTACTTGAGTTCGCTCCTTTTAGCGTGAGTTGTCTTGATTTCGACATGATTTCATGTAGGATACGTTGCGGTTTAGAGTTGTAACCCGTCTTTGCTCCCGTTTTGTTGTTGATTGCTTCTGACGTTCTTTTTCATTTCTTTTTCTAGGCCGCCGATCATTCTCCTCCTGGGTTGGACTTAGTGGCGCACGCTCGCACGGTTTTGGAGGGTCTGAATGACCTCGGCGTGTCTGGGTTGGCGCTTAGCCCTAGTGGGCAGGACGCTGACTGCCTCATCCGCGGCTTCTTCTGTGGCCATAGGCATCTGGCCAATGTCCGCGCTATGGTTGACGCGTACTGGAACGATGATGAGGTTGGAGTGAGGTCTTGGCCCGGTATGTTTCCCTACCTGTTTCTTGATTGTAGTTTGCTCCTAGTGATGGTTCTTTGCATGATTTATTTTTAGCCGCCATTTTCTACGCTAGGTTTCCGAATCGGCTTACGTGAATTGTGTGATCGTGCTGATTGTGCGCGTTCATGTGTTTCCTTCTCGTTCTGTGTTGCTTGTGGTTGCGTACTCTGATTTGTGTGTCTTAGATTATGTGTCCTGCTTGTGGTCTTTCGATTTTTTCAATACGACTGTGGTTACCCGTGTCCATACCTTCGTCTTGTGACTGCTTTGTGTGCGTATCCTTGTTTATGAGCTGCCGAATTTGTACCTGATGGATGACGGAAGACTGGTAGCCGACCATCCGGTCAAAATCTGATACGCGTTCGGTGCATTCGGTATTCGGTGCTGCAGCCCTAAAAAAGAAAGATTTAGAAAGATTACCAGGGGCTCATGTCCTAGCAGTGAAACAACACCGCCCAAAAGTCGGACTCGAGAAAACCACCCGCCGTCTTCCGGCAGCGGGGCTCGAACTCAGAAATATTATAAGGGGCCATTTTCAGCCATCACCTCCAGAGCGCTTTTAGTGTGTACGCTTCGCATGACAACATGTTACATGATGTAGAGACCGTGCAGCGTCATCGGGTAGTCGAGCGTTCGATTCCCCTCGCTGACACAAGGAAATGCCCTTCGAAAAGTGGTATAATATGCTCAATAATCTTGCAGGAAGTGGATTCTTTTCGTTCATACTAACAGTTTCAGGTGTTAAATTAGTTAATGCGTATTAGGAATGAGCTGGCGGTGGGGAATTAGAACATTACTCCAGCCGCATTCCATTTCTGAATTGTTTAGAAGTTACATCACTACAATTCATTACACTACATTGAGCAAAATTCGAAATACTATCGATTCCGAAATCGAAACCGAATCCGTACACGAACGCGAACGCGAATGGCACGATCATGCTGCTCGGCACTTTTTGGGTTGTTCGCTTTTATTTGTGTGTGCTTCTGGTTTATATGTTTTTGTCTGTGTGCTCCTTCTTATTTTGTACCAATACGTATTCTTCCACATGACATTGATTGTGGTGGCTTCCGTTAGGTGTACTTCTTGTTCCTTTGTCTTTTTCTTGTACGAATTGCTCTGTCTATCTGTCCACCATTTATAATTCGTTTTACCATTCTCTGCAGGTTTCACCAAGAACGTGCGCGACATGCTCATCACGGTTTTGTCGGCCATAGTTGCCCCTACGTCTGAGGTATCAGACAGCTTGCGTGATCTGCGTCGTGAACCCGTCCTTGGAGGTGATGCTTTGGACAAGTCGACCATGGGTTATCTGCCCTACACTCTCGCACTGATGCTTGGGGACTTGATCAAGGTCCCTGTGGCTGTTTTGTCGCAGGGGGTAAGTGTTTGGTTCGTTTTTGAGATGTTTTGCATTGCATTGTTGTTTGTGTATGTATTACTCTGTCTTTTTGTTTTTGTGTTCAGCAAATGTAGCAAGGATTGTTGTGTATTGCTTGGTTGGTTTTTTTATTATTTTTTTAGTTGTGAAAGGATTTTCACCCCAGGAGGTGGGTCTCCCGACACAAACCAGCGACACGGAGGATTCAGTTCGAATGGTGGTGCCACTCCTACAATATGCTAAGTAGGCGCACTTAGGGTTGGTGAGAGATACCAACCCACGACCAAACGAACATTCACCACTACCCCTGTTGACCACGGCAGACAAGCTCCCTGCCATGGTCGTTAGAGGCGGAATCAAGGAGACATAACTAGAGAACCACCCGAGGGCAGAAATCCGACAGTACTTCCCTACAAGGTTTGCTTAGGGCCAGGACGCCAAAATACTGAGGAATCGAACCTCACCACCCCCTTCCTACTCTTGCAAGTACTCTTGGTTGTGAGCACTGTGGGGTATTGTTATGGTTGTTTTGTTCTGCTTGTGCTTCGATTTGGCTTTGTTTGACAGGTTGTTTTCTGTCGTGGTTAGGTATTTTTTTTTTTTTTTTTTATTTCATACTTTTTGTTTGTGTTTTTCTCAGGCCTCTTCTTCTGAAGCCTTGGCTGGTGCTTCGGTGTATGCTGTTCACACCAACAAGCTGTTCGATGGAGATTTTTTGGGAGCTGTTAGCCTGGTCCTCGATGGACGTCATTACCATGTGTTTGTCCCGGATAAGGACGTATGTGTGGCTCACCAGGTGGACCATGAGGATGTGATGAAGCATGGAGGTGCATTCCCACCCATTGTTTGCCTTCCCATTGTCGCTGCGAATGAATGGTGGGGTGCGGTGACAAAAGGTATGTTTTCTTCCTGTTTCTACTACTTATTTTCTTTCTGTTTGTGTTTTTTCTTGTTGTGCGACTTGTCTACTTCTGTCCTGAGTTGCATAGTTTAGTTGCATTTTTTATTTGTCTTGCCTTGCATACATGTATCCTTATTATTATTGCCATGTCCTACATTTATATTTGATGCCATGCATGTTTTGTCCTTTTTATTTTTTTATGATCTTGTCTTGTGTTGTTTGTCACATTTTTGAGACCTGAGTTGTCTTATTCTAATGTGTTTAACTGATAAAGTTTTCATTTTGTTTGGCAGGTGGGCAGGACATTGAAGTCTCCCGAGTGGAAGGCGTTGGGGCTGTTGTCCTACCAGTTGTTCCTGAGCCTCCCACGCCGACTAAGGGATCTCTTGGTGGCGGGACTTCTGGTTCTTGTGCTATGAATTTTGCGCTTGCTCTTGGGTCTGCTGTCCCTGGTCCACGTGCTTCAGGTCTATGTCTGTCTCCAGCTGTTACCACTCCTGTGGTGCATCGTGGGCTTCCCGCTGTGTGCGCCGCTGGAGGTGTTTTGCCTGTGCGCTTGCCTTCACGTAGATCCCCCCGGTCCACTACAACAACTCCAGTGGATGCTGGTGGCTTCATCCGATCTAAGGGACCTTGTCCTTCGCGAGTTCCTGCTGGTTTGGAGGCTCATTCTGGGATGGACATTTCGAGTAAGTTGTGTTTGATAATGTTCGTGTTGTGTTGTGTCTAGTTGTATGTTTACTTGTGGCCTTTTTGAGTTTTATTTTATTCTGCTTGATTGGAATTCCTCTAGTAATCCATGTGTTATCTCCCTATTTTTGCCATATTTTGGACTTGTCTGTTTCCCTGCTTGCACAATCATGGTTGTATGCTATTAGTGCTGATGTCTGTGTTGTATTCAAATTATTGTTTTGGCCATAACTTATTCGTTCGGTTTGTTTAAATTATATTGCTGTGTATTTGCTTTATGCTTCATTTGTTTGTTTGTTAAAATGTTTGTTGATTTTTGTTTGTTTTATTGTACAGGTGGGCGCTATTCCTTGCTTCATGATGAGGATGCTATCCATGAGGTTGCTGTTTCTGAAGACTTACGGGCTTCGAAGGCTGTTCGTATGGGAACAGAGCGGGCAAGGATCGCTAGTGTGGATGTTCATTCCGGAGGTATGCTTGTTTTCTTATAGTATTTCTGCTTGTTGCCTTTTGTTGTTATTGTCGTGTACATTTGTGTGTGTCATGTTTCTGCTTTATATGTTGTTAATGATGGCTTATTAATTCTTGTTGTTGTTCCTGCAGGGGATTATACTTCTGGAAGTGGTGGGTCTTCTCAGCGACGGGGTGGTACTTGTACCAAGAAGAGGAAGCGGAAGCCGAGTGCTGCCAGTCCTAGGAAGGTCATTGATTTGTCTATGTCTCAAGCTGATGATGGTGTTGCTTGCGGACGTGCTGCCATTGACCTCTCTATGTCTCAACCAGAAGAAGGCGTTGATGTCTCCTTGCTAACCTCAGGTATGTGGCAATATGTGGAATGTTTTTGTGCTTAAATTGTTAAGTTGCTTTTTGCTATGTCGCATATCAAGTGATAAGTAAGTCTACATTGAATTACTATTTTGCTCTCATTCATGTACTTTGTCAAGGATCTAAATGTCTTCTTTGCTTTGTATTTGCCCTTTTTCATCACTTTTTGTTCCTTTGTTCTGAATGTGCTTGCTTCATTTTTGCAGGTCTTGAATCTGTACCGGATGGTGGAGGTGTTGTTCCTAAAGGCTTGGATGATGGACGCATAGTCTTTGATGCTGGCTTTGGCACTGATCTTATGAAAGGCAAGTTTTGTATTTATTTTTTATTATGTATTATTATCCTGTACGTGTTTTGTATTGCTCCTTCTTGCTTGTTGTTCTGTTGGTTGCTTTGCTTGTGGTTTTGTTGGTTGCTTATTTTCTAAAGTGTGGTTGCATGTGGGTGGGTGCTTGTTTGTGTCTTGTTTTGATTTGTGTTGTATTGAATACTTGTTGTTTTTCTTGCTATTCCTAATTCATGTTTTCTTTATTTGTTCCTGCAGGTTGTGAGCTGTTTGCGGAATTATATGTTGATATGTGCCTAGGCGATATTTTTGAATCTGATGATTTGCCTGGTTGTGATGATGAGGGTGATGTTGATGATAGGCATCGTTGTGGTGGTACTGATGATATTGTTGTTGGTACTGTTGATGTGGAGCCCAGGTGTGATGATGTGGAGCCCAGGTGTGATGATGTGGAGGTCAGGTGTGATGATGTTGAGCCCAGGTGTGATGATGTGGGCGCTCATTGCCTTGCTGATGTTTTTGTTGACAGCTCTGGTTTGGGTGGAGGTTGTTGTGCTGAAGAAGCTTCTTGTCTTCTTACGGCATGTTCTTGCAGTGTTGGATGTGATGGTTGTTCTCATGTTGCAGGTTCAGGTGGTCATCAACATGAGAGCGGTTCTAATGTAATTGTGGATGTGGGTTCAGGTTTTATGGAGTCGGGAAATGTTGATGTTGTTAGTGTTGCATTGCTTGAAGGTTGTGTTGGAGTGGATGTATGGGGGTTAAACGCTGATGATATTTGGTCTGATGCTTCTGAAAGGAGATACCAACCCACGACCAAACGAACATTCACCACTACCCCTGTTGACCACGGCAGACAAGCTCCCTGCCATGGTCGTTAGAGGCGGAATCAAGGAGACATAACTAGAGAACCACCCGAAGGCAGAAATCCGACAGTACTTCCCTACAAGGTTTGCTTAGGGCCAGGACGCCAAAATACTGAGGAATCGAACCTCACCACCCCCTTCCTACTCTCGCAAGTAGGGTCGATACAGCAAGGGTACTGTAGATCACAAGGGATGTAGAACACACCACATTTGTAACTCAGCCTGCGTGTCCTGCGATCTAACGCCGCCCCCTAACCGCTAAGGTAAACCTGGGCAAGATAGGAAAAGAGCAATCTCCCGTGGAACTGTGGTCTGGGCGATTTTCACGCCCAGACCGGTCTATGTAGGCGAATTTCACGCCCAGACCAGGGTGGTGGTGGTGGTATGGGGGTGAGGGGTGTGTTGTGGAGGTATGGGTGAGTGGTAAGCTGTAAGGAGGGGTGTGTTGTGGTGGTAGGGGGGAGAGGGAGCGGTTATGTGTGTGGTGGTGGGGGAGTGAGTGTGGGTTAGGTGGTGCAGAGGGAAGGTGTGAGTGTGTGTGTGTTAGGAGGGGGTGATTTACTGGCCCAGACCGGTCTAGGCGACTTGCACGCCCTAGCCAATGTTGTGGTGGTGGGGTGGGGGTGAGGGGTGCAATGTGAAGGTTGGTGGTGGTTTGTAGAAAGAACGTGCTGTGATAGGGGGTGAGTGTGGGGTTATGGGCGGTGTGGTGGGGGAGTGAGATTGTGGGTTTGGTGATAAAAAGGTGTGTGTGGGGGGGGGGGGGGGGGGGGGGAGGGGGGGGGAGTGTTTGGCTGTGTGAGGTTGAAGAGGTGTGATAGAGGGGGAAAGTGTGTGTAGGTGGAGCGTTAGGCTGTGGGCAAGGAATAAGGGTGGAGAAAAGAAGAAGTTGAAAAGAAACTTTGACCACAGGAGGAAGCATACCTAAGCATACCATATAAGGTCTAAAAAGGAGGTGCCGGGAAAAGGGGATGAAGGAGTAGAGCAGAAAAATCATTTCAACGGGAGCGAGGTACGAGCTCCACGGCAATCACGTCTTTAGGCGTGATTGCGGAAATTTCGCAAATCCTGAAGAGGGTGTGGGGGGATTGATGTGTGAATAATTGTGTAGACTGACAGCGCCGCGGTACAATGATGAGGGGGTCCAGGCCAGGTCCACTGCGTGCCAGCGTTCACTGCGAGGGATGGGGAGTAAGGAGTTGCGAGAAATGAGTCATCGTTAGCAATGGCTGCGACCATGTCCTTCCAACGGAGGTCAAGGTTCCTTTTATTTGATTGGCTTGATGATTGCGCGCCAGCGGCCTCACTCTGCTGCCGGAGAGGAAAATCCTTCCGCCATCGTGGAAGTAACCCCCCCCGATCAATCCTCCAACTTTGCGGTTCCTTCTCCTACTGTTCAACGACTCTCTCCTGAGGTTGAGGACGTTCTGATGGGTCTATGTTGTGTTCAGACATAGATCATTCAATATGTAACGGTACAGAACCCTTCACGGGTACTCTGGCCGTCCAGCAAGGCATACGGGTACACCGTACCGGTAAGCCACGTGACGAACGCACATGATACAGTACCATACCTATGTACTGCCTCATCGCTCTCAACACGTACGTTGAATACATAGACACGAGCTACTCGGGACGAACGCTTCTACTCCTACCACGAAGACGTTCTTTCCAAGCAACTCTACATCCCCTACCTAGGTAACCCCCTTACTGTTCTGCTAGCTTACGCATATCGACTTACACATAAACATACATCACGTAGCCTGTTACACTAGACTAACCCCTCAAGCTGCTAAGTGCATCCTGAGCTGTTACACTGATAGCGGAGCTGGTTTCGTTCCTTAGGGACCTCACGCATACACATACGCAGGCATACAAAGTTTTCTTCGAATTTATCGCACCCGCCAGGACATCCTGTCTGTCTTCTGGCATTTGCTGCTCTTTTTTCCTGCTCTTCCCTGTGGCTACGAGTACACGTAGCGCCTGTTTGGTTCTCGCAGTGAACGGTCCTGTTAGGCTCGACACGCCCTAGGCCGTCTGCGACCTGTCTTGTATGGGCATCTTTTCCTAGCCTGCCCTGCCCCTGTATGGCCTACGCTCTCGATTCTTGCATTCACGTCCTGTCCTTTTGGTCATAGCTTCTAACGCTCTATTCACGAGCATCTCCCTCGCGGATTGATCAATAGTGCAGCATCGGCTCCATTTGCCACCTCGGCTGTACTTGCTTTAATTAGGGTACTTCGCGAGCCTGTCCTGCGGCTCTCCCTGCTTGCTGCATCATTTACTCGTGCTGCCCACCTGCTATCTTGCTCATTCTGTCGCACAATTCGATTCGTCGGTGTACTTCCTTTCTTGCCCTGTGGTCCGTGCCTTCGCAGTGCTAATCTCCCTCATCGTATTCTGGACGAACGCGTCATTCACAGTTACGCTTGAGGCATTATCAGCTCGTTACGCTCGCAACATTTACTAGTCCCTGTGGCAGGTGATATTTTGGCTTTCCAAGAGGTGCGAGTAAATCCCCCTCTCTAGCCCACCACTCATCCCTGTCCAGCCTACTGACTTGTGTTGTTGCCTGTGCAGAATGGCCTCCCACAGAATTGCAACCCCGGGCACCGACGCCGCTGCTGAGCAGCCTACGACGTTAGTGGTCGACACCAATCCTGAAGGGATTGCGTCGTCCGACACTGAGCCCGACACGGAGTTCAATGCAACGCAGGACGAGCCCGCCTCTGTCGACGCGCGGCCCTCTGTTTCAGTGGGCACGCGGGAACCTCTGGTTGCGGGCTTCACGGGTCTGGCGGCACCCTCGGGTACGCCGATTGCGATCCCACCTCTGGGCGCTGGCGCTGGCGCTGGCGTTGCCCCCCGACGCCGCTGGCGCTGGCGTTGCCCCTCCGACGTTGCTGTCGCTGTCGCGAGTCGCCTACGACGTCGCAATCCCGAGGGAATCGCGTCGTCAGACACCGACCCTGACACTGAGCTCCCGGCGACGCAGGATGGTTCTGCCTCCATCGAAGAGCGGCCTTCCGTATCCGTCGGCACGCTGCGACCTCTGGTCGCGAGCTTGGCCGGTCTGGCTGCATCCTCGGGTGCGCCAACAGCCACGCCCGACGCCGACGCCGACGACGCAGCCCACGCATCCCCCCAATTTGAGGGAGGCAGGTCGTCGCTCAAATGTCTCTCAAACGTCGCTCAAATCTCGCTCAAATCTCGTCGGCCACAGTCCCCACTTAAAGCTGACTCTGCCGCAGCCGCGTGCCCTTTTCCGACAACCTCAGCACAAGTTAAAAGGTGAACGGACAGCGAAGTGGACCCCATCGGACCCAGAGGCGGCATGCCCGTGTCCGCCCGTAGGCGACAGGCCCGGCCTACCTGTCCATCGCCTGCCACCTCGGCGTGGCGACCGAATCTTCTTCCCGGTCGCGAGGAGTGATAAAAAACGCAGCTTCCGAGCCCTATAATGTGTTGACAGCAACTTGAGAACCTCTCCCTGGCAGCCAAAATGACGCACCCATGCGATGTAAGGCCTTTAATATTCCAACTCTTCGCCACTCAACCATCCTCGCATACACCAAAATGGCTGATATGGCGCGTGCGCTTAGAAGGCAGAGGCGGGCAGCAAAGAAGGCTGGCTATGCCAGGCTCTTCACTCTTGTTGAGGGTAGCGCCCGCTGTGCCATTGCTAGCCCAGGCAAGGAAATATTGAAGCGTTGTATACGTGCATACCCAAGCATTGGGAAGCGGCGCGACGGGACCCTGTTGAAAGGCTTTCGGGCCTGGGTACGCAACCAGCACGTCCAGCACCATCAATTCGGGCTGGTATTACAGACGAAAGGTAGTGCGTTCTGCCCAGCTGATTCCTTGTCTCTCTTGCGTCTTCGCTTGATATGCATCAGTTTTTTGTTTTCTTATTGTAGGCACGGACTTGGGCTTCGCCATGGCGCAATGCTGCCTTCCTTTCCTCTTGGCGGCCTCTGCAGTTGCTCCAGGCGAGCCCACCGAACGGGCATTTTTCGCCTGGTTGCGCAAGAAGAAGGCACGCAGCGCCTTCTTCAAATCCGCGGATGAATCGGTAAACTTTTGAAACAGGTGTGTTAGGTGTAGTAGAGTGGAATGGAGGGGAGGGGTGTTAGGTTTGGTGGAGTGGAGGTGTGTTAGGTGAAGTGGAGTGGAATGGAGGTGTGTTAGGTGGAGTGGAGTGGAGTGTAAGTGGTGTGTGTGTGTGTGTGGGGGGGGGGGGGGGGGAGAGTGGAGGGGAGGTTGTCGGGTGTAGTGTAGTTGAGTGGAGTGGAGGTGTGTTAGCTTCAGTGGAGAGGAGTGGAGTGGAGGTGTGTGAGCTTGTGTGGAGTGGAGTGGAGTGGAGGTATGTTAGGTGAAGGTGAGGGGGAGGGAAGGTGTGGTTAGGTTTAGTGGAGTGGAGGGTTTTGGGGGGGGGGGAGGGTTGTTAGGTTTAGTGTAGTGTAGTAAATTTGTGTGTAGTGGAGTGGGGGTGGAGTTTAGGGAGTGGAGTGGAGGTGTGTTAGGTGGAGGGGAGGGGAGGGGAGGGGAGGGAGATGTTAGGTGGAGGGTAGGGGAGGGTTGTTGGGTGTAGTGTAGTTGTGTGTAGTGGAGGGGAGGGGGAGGGGAGGGGAGGGGAGGTGGTGTTAGGCTGAGGTGAGGGGGGGGGAGGGGTCTTGGGTTTAGTGGAGTGGAGTGGAGTTGTATTAGCTGGAGTGGAGTTGAGGTGTGGTTAGGCTGAGGGAAGGGGAGGGGAGGGGAGGGGTCTTAGGTTTAGTTGAGTGGAGTGGAGGTGTGCTAGGTGGAGGGGAGGGGACGGGGTGTGTGCCTTAGTGTGAGGTGGGGGGGGGGTGGGGGGGGGGGTAGTGTAGTGTACTAAAGTTGATTGAGTGGAGTGGGGGGACTTTAGGGGAGGGGAGAGGAGGGGATGGTGTGGAGGTTGTGTTAGGTGGATTGTAGTGGACTGGGGGTTTGTTATGTGGGGAGGGATGTGAGGGGAGGGGATGGACGGGTGGTGTAGGTGGCAATGGAGTGGTGGTGGAGGTGTGTAGTGTTAGGTGGGAGGGGAGGGGGAGGGTTGTTGTGTATCTAGTGAGTGGAGTTGAGTTGCAGTGAGTGGAGTGGAGAAGCCGAGCGTGGAGAGCTGGATGTGAGGTAGTGTCAGAATGGAGGGGAGTGTACGGGGTGTTTAATTTGTAGGCTAGGTGGAGGAAGGGGAGGGGACGGGAAGGGGGGGGGGGGGGGGGGTCATAGGCATTACTGTGGGTTCTTGGCAGTAGTGGGGGGTCCCATGGTTAGTATGAGCCAGGCAATGTGCACAGACCATGACGTTTCTCTTGCACGATCCACATGCACCCAACTATGATGTTTTCACATGCAGATGTCCCAGGAAGGAGGAGAAGGTGGACAAATGAACGAGCCACAAGAATAGCATGATGCCCCCCTAGTATTTTGTCTGCTTGTTGGTTTGAGTTGAAATTGCGATTGCAATACTGGGTGTAATGACAAGCTCCAATTGCATGACGCGTGATATTTCCATGATAAAGCGCTCCTTTCTTTTTTTTTTATGTCAGCATCCATTACATCAAGTGTCGCCTCCCGTCGTGAGTGCTGCTCCATCTGGGTCCCCCCGGCCGTTGGCTGTGTTGGCTGTATGCGCACCTTTCCGCACAGGTTCCCCTCCCCCCGCCCCGTCCAATTTTCTCCCACCTCCATCATGCAATGTTTTAAAATAAAGGACCCCCTCACGAATTAACGAACGTTCATAGAGCAAGCGTCAGAATAGGCAAAGGCCAATAATATAAGGGCAAACAAGCCTTCCAAATGATGGAAGTTGCATAAGAGCTGCGTCTGATGGGTAAACAGACCAATTAAAATAACGGACTCACAACCACACAGTGGACGAACGTTACAGATGAGCTGCGTCGATGGGTAAACAAGAACGGCCAAGACACTAGGACAAACTAAATATAGGACACGCCCTAAACGTGATGGAAGTTTGCAGCAAGAGCCCCGCGACGGATGGGTCACAGGCCAATTACACTTAAAAGGAAGGTCACCACAAAACAAAAAACACAAATCCCACGAATGACGCCGGTACACATTCGCTGCCTCATAAGTGGGCAAACGCCGCGACAAATAAGGACAAAAACGCCTCCCACGTGCTTTGACAGTTGTCTCAGAGCTGGAGTTGGATGGGTTCCCCGTCCGGGCCCCCGGCCTTCCATGCCGGACCCCCCGTCACACGTGCCGGCCCGGTACATTTGGACCGAGTCGGATGGGCCCACAGGCCCGACCAACTACAGGCCCGAACCCCCCCCCCTCCGATGCCGAACTGCCTCAGCGCCCCGTCCCGGATGGGGCACACCGGCGTCCCCCTCTAACATGCCGGTCCCCACCACCCACCCCGTGCCGCACCGGTCCATATGCTCTCCTCCTTTGGGCAACGGAGTCCCGGCCCCCTCAAGGACACCCACCCCTCCCGGCCCACCCACCCGCCTACCCAACCGTTCTGGCACCGTTGTCTACGCAGCTGCGTATGGCTGGCCTTCCACGGCCCCCCTTCCCCATGGGCTCCCTTCACCCCGTCCCCCCGGTCCTTAGGCGCAGCGTCCGTCTGGCAACCAGGGCAACGCACGCCCCATCCCCGGCCCGGCCCAGGCCCACCCTCCACACTCCGTGCTGGCAGAATTGCTATGATCCACGTCGGCCTGGGTAAACAACAGGACAATTAAAATGGACACACCCCCCAGTGACGACACGTTACATTTGAGAGCGTCAGTGGGACCCACGGCCACGAACTATTGGCGTTCTGTGGATGCGCTAGCAGCCCAGGCGCGCGGCTTTGATTGAATCTAAGAACGTGTGATTACAATAGATGCTTAGAACAAGAGGGGTTGTAGGAGCCCCCCCGATGGGAGATGAGGATTGAGCCGTATTGAGAGACAAGTGAAGGACAGGTAGAAACCATAAACAAAAGCTACACGCTGGGACACTACTCCGTGTTCTAACTAAAACTGGTCAAAGAATGATCAGATCAGAACCCATCTCACACTCACACGCAAAGAAAGGACAGAACAATGAACTCACACTAAAAAATTAAAAAATTCCGACTAGAGAATAAATAGCCAAACTCAAAGCCCCACACGTAATAATCGAAGAACATGACAGGGGAATATTTTAATTCACCCAATGCCTAGACAACACCAAGCGAAGTGAAAGTAATTTCCACCCTGGGAAAAAGCTTCATGGACAAACAGCACAAACTCCAAACACACAATCAGGGGGAGACAACTGCCCATAAAGTCAGATGTATATAAAAGCACTCAGAAGTCTGCCTGTCTGGCCGGAAAATCAACTGTGGATACACAAGTGACAACTGATCCCCCCCCCAAAGGCGAAACGGCGAGGATAAGTCTTCGTTACGAGGAACCACAGGCCTGATGGATGATGGGGTGGGATCAGGGTGAGCCCATGGACCGGCGGATTCCCAACCAAGTACGTAGGCATGTACGTGGTACGTGTACCAGGGGTAACGGAATAACTGAACTACAGTAGGGCCTAAGAGATATTCAGCAAGCAGCATGCCTTCAGATCTTTTTTTTATTTAGCTACACAACCTGCTGTCGTTAACCACAGTAGAGTGCGGCCACGTACGTACCGACTACAGAGAGTGCAGCAAAGGGGCAGTAAGTAGACCGCACGAAAACAACAACTAATG